>CM056050.1:614270765-614320765 GCA_029574335.1 Rana kukunoris | reverse complement strand
GATGGATGGATGGTCAGGTAGATAGATATGGAAGGAGAGAAAGAAGGAAGGATGGATGATGGAAGGATGGATGGAAATATGGATGGAAGGAGGGATGGATGGGTAGATAGATAAGGAGGGATAGATGAATGGGTGGGATGGGTGGATGGGTGGATGGCTATGAATATCACACATGGATGGATAGACAGACCCAAGATGGCGGCATGGAAACTGAGCCATAGAGAACTCGGCCAGGGGGGACATCACTGGACTCCATGGAGCAGAAGACGGATATTTTAATTTTACATTCAGGAACAGTTACTAGAAAGTAAAACTATCTGGGTGGGGCTGGGGGGTAGAAAGTCTCTCTGAGGGTCATTTTAGGCCACCAATGTGAACATTGGGATGTGTGTAAAATGTTTAGTGGAGTAAAGAAATGTTGATGTGGAAATATTCCGGGGAGGTGACATTGGAGCTCAGCAAGGAGAACTCGGATATTTTTCAGAGGGGGGGGGGGGGCCTCGTTGTTTGGATGTTCTTGGCTCAGGAAGGAAGAGTAGTGATAGAACAATGGGTGAAAAGGACATTTATGTCCATTATATGACCCCTCCCATCATTCATAGCACCTCCCATCATTCCTAACCCCTCCCATTATTCCTAACCCCTCCCATCATTCCTAAAACCACCTTTCATTCCTAACCCCTCCCATCATTTCTAACCCCTCCCATCATTTCTAACCCCCTCCCATCATTTCTAACCCCCTCCCATCATTCCTAACATCTCCCATCATTCCTAACCCCCCTTATCAGAGAGAGAGAGTGTCATTTTTTGGAGTTAGATAGATAGAGCAGGCAGGCAGGCTAGTCAGTTAGAGTTACAGTGTGTAGAGGATATATATGCATTCCAGGTGTTGTATATATATTTATACACTGTATTGAGTTTAGCTAGACTAGAGGTGCAGGGTGCTGTGTAATGTAAAGGGGTCCAGTGTTGCAGGGTGCTATGTAAAGGGGCCCAGAGCTGTGGGGTGCTGTGTAATGTAAGGGGCCCAGTGGGGCAAAGTGCTGTGTAATATAAAGGGGTCCAGAGGTACAGGGTGCTGTGTAATATAAAGGGGTCCAGTGGTGCAAGGTGCTATGTAAAGGGGCCCAGAGCTGTGGGGTGCTATGTAATGTAAGGGACCCAGTGGTGCAAGCTGCTGTGTAATATAAAGGGGTCCAGTGGTGCAGGGTGCTATGTAAATGGATCCAGAGCTGTGGGGTGCTGTGTAATGTAAGGGGCCCAGTGGCGCAAGGTGCTGTGTAATATAAAGGGATCCAGAGGTACAGGGTGCTGTGTAATATAAAGAGGTCCAGTGGTGCAGGGTGCTGTGTAATATAAAGGGGTCCAGTGGTGCAGGGAGCTATGTAAATGGATCCAGAGCTGTGGGGTGCTGTGTAATATAAAGGGGTCCAGTGGTGCAGGGTGCTATGTAAAGGGGCCCAGTGCTGTGGGGTGCTGTGTAATGTAAGGGGCCCTGTGGTGCAAGCTGCTCTGTAATATAAAGGGGCCCAGTGGAGCAGGGTGCTATGTAAAGGGGCCCCAAGCTGTGCAGTGCTGTGTAATGTAAGGGGCCCAGGGGTGCAAGGTGCTGTGTAATATAAAGGGGTCCAGTGGTGCAGGGTGCTGTGTAATATAAAGGGGTCCAGTGGTGCAGGGTGCTATGTAAAGGGGCCCAGTGCTGTGTAATGTAAGGGGCCCCGTGGTGCAAGCTGCTCTGTAATATAAAGGGGCCCAGTGGTGCAGGGTGCTATGTAAAGGGGCCCCAAGCTGTGCAGTGCTGTGTAATGTAAGGGGCCCAGGGGTGCAAGGTGCTGTGTAATATAAAGGGGTCCAGTGGTGCAGGGTGCTATGTAAAGGGGCCCAGTGCTGTGGGGTGCTGTGTAATGTAAGTGGCCCCGTGGTGCAAGCTGCTCTGTAATATAAAGGGGCCCAGTGGTGCAGGGTGCTATGTAAAGGGGCCCCAAGCTGTGCAGTGCTGTGTAATGTAAGGGGCCCAGGGGTGCAAGGTGCTGTGTAATATAAAGGGGTCCAGTGGTGCAGGGTGCTATGTAAAGGGGCCCAGAGCTGTGCAGTGCTGTGTAATGTAACCCTAACCCTATTTGTAACCCTAACCCTGTCTGTAACCCTAACCCTATCTCTAACCGTAACCCTGTCTGTAACCCTAACCCTATCTATAACCCTAACCCTGTCTGTAACCCTAACCCTGTCTGTAACCCTAACCCTGTCTGTAACCCTAACCCTGTCTGTAACCCTAACCCTATCTGTAACCCTAACCCTATCTATAACCCTAACCCTGTCTGTAACCCTAACCCTATCTATAACCGTAACCCTGTCTGTAACCGTAACCCTATCTGTAACCCTAACCATGTCTATAACCCTAACCCTGTCTGTAACCCTAACCCTATCTATAACCCTAACCCTGTCTGTAACCCTAACCCTATCTATAACCGTAACCCTATCTGTAACCGTAACCCTATCTGTAACCCTAACCCTATCTGTAACCCTAACCCTGTCTGTAACCCTAACCCTATCTGTAACCCTAACCCTATCTATAACCGTAACCCTATCTGTAACCGTAACCCTATCTGTAACCCTAACCCTATCTGTAACCCTAACCCTGTCTGTAACCCTAACCCCTTACACTACCTGATTTAGGGCTGTTAGGTGATTTATGCCCTTTATGGATAAAAAACGGACTCTGCGACAACTACGTGATTTTCCATGGGAGTTTTGCCATGGATCCCCCTCCGGCATGCCCCAGTCCAGGTGTTGGTCCCCTTGAAACAACTTTTCCATCACTATTGTGGCCAGAAAGAGTCCCTGTGTGTTATAAAATTTGCCTGCCCATTGAAGTCTATAGCAGATCGTCCGGTGCCGAAGTTTGCGTTCGCCGTTCGCGAATGCAAAATTTTAGGTTCGCGACATCACTATTTTGTAGCACTTATGGGCACTGTTGAGGCGGCACTGATGGGCTGCACTGATGAGGTGGCACTGATAAGCAGCACTGATGGGCACTGATGAGGTGGCACTGATGAGGCAGCACTGATGAGGTGGCACTGATAAGCAGCACTGATGGGCACTGATGAGGCAGCACTGATGAGGTGGCACTGATAAGCAACACTGATGGGCACTGATAGGCTGCACTTATGGGCACTGATGATGTGGCACTGTTGGGCACTGATGAGAAGGCACTATTATGCAGCACTGATGGACACTGATAGACTGCACTGATGGGCACTGATGAGGAGGCACTATTGTGCAGCACCGATGAGCACTGATAGGTGGCCTGTGCCCTAATTACCAATACACGTTTCCCCTGTAAGGAGATACTGCTGACTGACATGGCCAATCACATGGGTAAAGAGCCGATCACATGGGTAAAGAGCCAATCACATGGGTAGAGAGCCGATTACATGGGTAAAGAGCCGATCACATGGGTAAAGAGCCGATCACATGGGTAGAGAGCCGATCACATGGGTAAAGAGCCGATCACATGGGTAAAGAGCCAATCACATGGGTAAAGAGCCGATCACATGGGTAAAGAGCCAATCACATGGGTAAAGAGCCAATCACATGGGTAAAGAGCCGATCACATGGGTAAAGAGCCGATCACATGGGTAGAGAGCCGATTACATGGGTAAAGAGCCGATCACATGGGTAAAGAGCCGATCACATGGGTAGAGAGCCGATTACATGGGTAGAGAGCCGATTACATGGGTAAAGAGCCGATTACATGGGTAAAGAGCCGATCACATGGTTAAAGAGCCGATCACATGAGTAAAGAGCCGATCACATGGGTAAAGAGCCGATCACATGGGTAGAGAGCCGATCACATGGGTAAAGAGCCGATCACATGGGTAAAGAGCCGATCACATGGGTAAAGAGCCGATCACATGGGTAGAGAGCCGATTACATGGGTAAAGAGCCGATCACATGGGTAGAGAGACGATTACATGGGTAAAGAGCCGATCACATGGGTAAAGAGCCGATCACATGGGTAGAGAGCCGATTACATGGGTAGAGAGCCGATTACATGGGTAGAGAGTCGATTACATGGGTAAAGAGCCGATCACATGGTTAAAGAGCCGATCACATGGTTAAAGAGCCGATCACATGGGTAAAGAGCCGATCACATGGGTAAAGAGCCGATCACATGGGTAGAGAGCCGATCACATCGGTAAAGATGTGTTTATTACTGGAATTTTCCTAGACATTTGCTGTAATATCACGTGTCATAAAATAATAAGAACTACCTCTATTTTATTCTCTAGGGCATCTGCTTTCAGAATATATATATATATATATATATATATATTGGGGGGGGAGGGGGGGAAGGGTTGTGTAATCTTCAGGGCTAAATAGATTTTTTTTAAAGTGTGCAAAAAATGTAAAAAAGTCTCAGACAGTGAAGAAGTTGAAGGACGAGGTCACCTTCGGGGACGTGTGACGTCTTCTACCCGGGGGGGGGGGGGGGGGGGGGGGGAATGATTTATATTGATGTGTGATGAGCAGAGCTGCTTTCCTTTGTATCTTTTATAAGTGATAGAAGTGATAGAAGTGATAGAAGTGATAGAAGTGATAGAAGTCCTGTGACTTGTGTATAGGGAGGGGGAGGGGAGGGGACAATGACCCCGTGTGCAGACCGGCGCTCACCTCTCATATACAGGGAGACTTTGGACGGGAGAGTCGCTGGACGGTGAGTGGAGACCCCACATTCCATAATAATCCCCTAATACAGGAAACCCTCCACCATACAGGGACCCCTCCATCATATAGGGACCCCCCCACCATACAGGGACCCCCCCACCATACAGGGACCCCCCCACCATACAGGGACCCCTCCACCGTATAGGGACCCCTCCACCATACAGGGACCCCTCCATCATACAGGGACCCCTCCACCTTACAGGGACCCTCCATCATACAGGGACCCCTCCACCATACAGGGACCCCTCCATCATACAGGGACCCCTCCACCATACAGGGACCCTCCACCTTACAGGGACCCTCCATCATACAGGGACCCCATCCACCGTATAGGGACCCCTCCACCGTATAGGGACCCCTCCACCATACAGGGACCCCTCCACCATACAGGGACCCCTCCACCTTACAGGGACCCCTCCACCATACAGGGACCCCTCCACCATACAGGGACCCCCCCACCATACAGGGACCCCTCCACCGTATAGGGACCCCTCCACCATACAGGGACCCCTCCACCATACAGAGACCCCTCCACCGTACAGGAATCCCTCCACCATACAGGGACCCCTCCACCATACAGGGACCCCTCCACCGTATAGGGACCCCTCCACCGTATAGGGACCCCTCCACCATACAGGGACCCCTCCACCTTACAGGGACCCCTCCACCATACAGGGACCCCTCCACCATACAGGGACCCCCCCACCATACAGGGACCCCTCCACCGTATAGGGACCCCTCCACCATACAGGGACCCCTCCACCGTACAGGGACCCCTCCACCGTACAGGGACCCCTCCACCGTACAGGGATCCCTCCACCATACAGGGACCCCTCCATCATACAGGGACCCCTCCACCATACAGGGACCCCTCCACCGTACAGGGACACCTCCACCATTCAGGGACCCCTCCATCATATAGGGACCGCTCCATCATTCAGGGACCCCTCCACCATACAGGGACCCCTCCACTGTACAGGGACCCCTCCACCATTCAGGGACCCCTCCATCATTCAGAGACCCCTCCACCATACAGGGACCCCTCCACCGTACAGGGACCCCTCCACCGTACAGGGATCCCTCCACCATACAGGGACCCCTCCACCATACAGGGACCATCCATCATACAGGGACCCCTCCATCATACAGGGACCCCTTCACCATACAGGGACCCCTCCACCGTACAGGGACACCTCCACCATTCAGGGACCCCTCCATCATATAGGGACCGCTCCATCATTCAGGGACCCCTCCACCATTCAGGGACCCCTCCATCATTCAGAGACCCCTCCACCATACAGGGACCCCTCCACCATTCAGGGACCCCTCCACCATACAGGGACCCCTCCAATATACAGGGACCCCTCCATCATTCAGGGACCCCCTATCATACAGGGACCCCTCCACCATACAGGGACCCCTCCATAATTTAGGGACCCCCTATCATACAGGGACCCCTCCACCGTACAGGGACCCCTCCATCATATATGGACCCCTCCACCATTCAGGGACCCCTCCACCATACAGGGACCCCTCATCATACAGGGACCCCTCCACCGTACAGGGACCCCTCCACCATACAGCAGGGACCCCTCCACCACACAGGGACCTCTCCATCATACAGGGACCCCTCCACCGTACAGGGACCCCTCCATCATACAAGGACCCCTCCATCATACAGGGACCCTCCATCATACAGGGACCCCTCCACCATACAGGGACCCCTCCACCGTACAGGGACCCTCCATAATCCAGGGCCCCCTCCATCATCCAGGGCCCCCTCCATACAGGGACCCCTCCATCATACAGGGCAGCACTTAATGGGCACAGTGACAGCATTTGGGGCACCCTGGCAGCATTTAATGGGCACAGAGGCAACATTTGGAGCACAGTGGCTGCGTTTGATGGGCACAGTGGCTGCATTTGATGGGCACAGTGGCTGCGTTTGATGGAATTTTTTTCAGAATGTTTCAGTTTGTCTGTGCCCCCCCCCCCAAAAAAAAAAAATTGAGCACCAGCTGCCACTGGTGGCCACCCTACTCTAAACCCTGGCCTTTCTGTCCATTTCCCGTGCATAGGGGGGTGGTGTGAGTGAGGGGGACAGGTTTGTTTACCCCCTCCCCCCAAAAAAAACATATAGAGGTCCAGCCGCTACGGATAAGGTGGTTGTAGGCCCATAAGGATCACTAGGATCACTTTTGCAGGAAAGCCCATCAAATGATGATACCCGGACCAGGTCTGCAGCTGCGCCCATGATCCTGGTATAACCACTTCCACTCGAAGACGTACCGGTATGTCCTAAGGGCATGAAGTGGTTAACAAAGTACCTGGAAGAAACCTCCTGGTAGTTCTGTGACCAAATCACTGTTTCCCGGCGTTATCAGAAGCTCAGAGTCTCTGGTAATGTCTCTGTGGTATGGAGGGGAGAGCAGAGCTTCCCCATGTGTGTCCTACAGGTGAGTCATAGAGGAAGTTCCCATCTATCTGTGTGGTGTATAGAAGTAACATACAGGATGGAATGCGGAGGATACAGAACTACCCCCCCCCCAGGCTCTGACTCTTGTGCTTCTTTCCAGGTGAAGAGTTCCGAGCGGCCCGGTGACACCATGCCGAGGATCTGGGTAAGTTCTCTATGGGGACGGGTGGGAGATATGAATGGACCTCTGGAGGAGCATTTCCTCCGTCTCCTGAAAAGCACTGATCTCTACCAGCCTCATGGAACCTCTTCATAGATTCCTGTTGTCTTCTGCAGCCAACAATATATCCTGTCCAGGGGTGGGCAGGCGGGGAGGCTGCCCTGGGCATAGGGGGCATTTGGGGTATTTTGCTAGAAGGGGAGATTTGGAAGGGGGGTTGTGTTAGGAGGGGGGTTGGGGGATTTGTGCTAGGAAAGGTGATTTAGGATTTGAGCAGGGAGGGGGGATTTGGGGAGGGAGAGGATTTGAGCTGGGAGGGGGGATTTGGGAAGGGAGAGGATTTGAGCTGGGAGGGGGGATTTGGGGAGGGAGAAGATTTGAGCCGGGAGGGGGGTTTGGGGAGGGAGAGGATTTGAGCTGGGAGGGGGGATTTGGGGAGGGAGAGGATTTGAGCTGGGAGGGGGGATTTGGGGAGGGAGAGGATTTGAGCTGGGAGGGGGGTTTGGGACGGGAGAGGATTTGAGCTGGGAGGGGGGATTTGGGGAGGGAGATGATTTGAGCAGGGAGGGGGGATTTGGGGAGAGAGAGGATTTGAGCTGGGAGGGGGAAATTTTCAGACTGTGTATTACACAATTGTTCTGATCTTTGTTCCCCAGATTCTGGCCTTCCTCTGTACAGGATTCCTGATTCCCTCTTCATCAGGTAGGTCCCAGGAGTTTCCAAACAGACATTTTAAAATCCCAACGAGACACCATTAAAAACACACAGGTTGCCTTCCTTCATCTACTCAGGGGCTCTATAGGGGTTTTGTACTCAATTTTTAATGTTCAGGTCCAAAATATGATTTTTTTTAAATTTAGAGAAATCTAAAATACTGCCTATTAATATAATGCATTTTTATTGTGTACCAGCAGGTGGTGCTGCAGGCTCATTTTTACATGTGTTCCTGTACTGTTTCCAATGCAATTGACTAGGGCCATTTTGGACGGGAGACATTTAACTTACCGCCATGTCTTTAGAATGTGGAAGGAAACACACGCAGGCACAGGGAGAACGTGCAAACTCCGGGCAGATGGTGTCGTGGTCGGGATTTGAACCAGCAACCCTTTTGTTGCTAGGTGGAAGTGCTAACCACTACACCACTGTGCTGCCCGATGGCTCTCTGTATCCTGAGAGCAAAGAGCAACCTATACATACGTAGAAACTAGGGCCCAGATTCTGAAATAAGGTACGTTGGCGTATCTCGAGATACGCAGTGTAACTTCTAAGATGCGCCGGCGTATCTATTTTCTGTATTCAGAAAACAAGATACGCCGGGATTTTGCTAAGATACGAGCGGCGTAAGTCTGTAACACCGTCGTATCTTACTTGCATATTTACGTTGGCCTCTAGGTGGCGCTTCCGTGATTTACGCGCCGAATATGCAAATGAGCTAGATACGCCGATTCACAAACATACTTGCGCACGGTCGTCGTATTTTACGTCGTTTGCGTAAGTGTAAAGTTACCCCTGCTATATGAGGCGTACGTAATGTTAAGTATGGACAGCGTCAAATTTTTCTCAGAAAATAGGTGCAGGAACTCAACTACGACCTGTTCAGATTTCACAAACAGTAGAAGGGTCTTAAAGGGACATTAAATACCCGAATTGCATTACATACAGAGTGCAGAGTTCAGGGGGTTACAAAGCTGTCACTTGTAAACACAGAAACCAGACTTCTGTGTTTACAAGTGATTGTGGTGAGCGGGCACCAAAGGGTCTGAGCCAAAGGTGGTGGAACTGAGTTGCCCCAAGTTCCCCCTGAAAAAAAGCCCTGTGCGTAAGTTACGTTCACGTCGAAACCAATGAGTATTTGCAGCGTAATTTTGACCATGCGCACTGGGATACGTCCATGGACGGCGCATGCGCTGTTCGTTAGAAACGTCTTTTACGTGGGGTCATGGTTAATAACCATGCAACACGCCCAGTCCAAGCATAATTTGAATTACCTGGGCTTACGCCGACCCATTTACGCTACGCCGCCGTAACTTAGGACGCAAGTGCTTTGAGAATACTGCACTTGCGTCCAAAGTTGCGGCGGCATAGCGTAAATACGTACGCTATGCCCCGCTGCCAGATACGCCAATCTACGAGAATCTGGTCCTAGTCCATGGACGTATCCCAGTGCGCATGCTCTAAATTAAGCCGCAAATACTCATTGGTTTCGACGTGAACGTAACTTACGCAAAGCCCTATTCGCGAACGATTTACGCAAACGACGGAAAATTTGACGCTGTCCCGACGTCCACACTTAACATTGCGTACGCCTCACCTACGCAATGTTACACCTCATATAGCAGGGGTAACTTTACGCTTATGCAAACGACGTAAAATACGAGGACCGGGCATGAATCGGCGTATCTAGCTCATTTGCATATTCTACACGTAAATCTACGGAAGCGCCACCTAGCGGCCAGCGTAAATATGCAACTAAGATACGACGGCGTAAGAGACTTACGCCGCTCGTGTCTAAGCAAAATTCTGGCGTATCTTGTTTTCTGAATACAGGAAATAGATACGCCGGCGCATCTTAGAAATTACGCGGCGTATCTCGTTTAAAAATCTGGCCCCATAATATTCAGACCATTAGATACGTGCACTGCCGAAAAATGTTCGTTACTTTTTATTTTTTTATTTTTCGGAAATTCGGAATTTCAGAAATTTTAAAATTCTGAAATTAGAAAATTAAGGAATCCAAATTTCTGAATTTTCGAATTCTGAATTTTGGAATTTTCATATTTCCGAATTCCGGAAATTCGGTCAACTTGAATATTCAAATTTCAAAATTTTGGAATTTGTAATGCGGAGATTTTTGATTTTCCAATGCCCAATTTTTAAAATTTAGAATTTAGAATTTTCAAAATTTTAAATTTCCAAATTTTCCGAAATTTTAATATTTCAAAATTTCAGAAATTTCGAAAATTCGGTAAATTTGAAAATTCTCAATGCTTAAATTTGAGATTTTGGTAATCCGAAAATTCGGAAATCAAAAATCCAAAAATGTGTAAATTTACGAATAAACAAATTTGTCTAAATTAATTAATTTGGAACTAAACATAAAGAGGACGGAGTCGAGTGTGAGAAGATGATTGGTGGAAAGCAAAGCCCCGTTCTTGGTGAAACGTAAATACAATTAAAATTAAAGTGGAGACTCAGGAAGGGAGAACTTAGTTTTCTCACAGGCGAGATCCAAAGTGAAAGCTCGGATCCAATTGGTTGATGTGGATAATAATAAACGGTTTATATTGTATATAAAATAATATAAGACGTGTTTCTATGTGATTTGATGTTCTTACGTTTTTCTTGCAGGCCAAGTGCTAAACCCAACAATCCATGAGCATAGTACCAAGGAGCAGATCATCCTGGACTGTGCGTCTTCTTCTATCACTAATGTGACCTATGAATGGACGGACAGCGAGGGGCGCTCTCTATCCACCCACCAGAGATACATTGTACCCCGACCCAAGGAGGACGTCACTCTGACCTGCATTGTGGACAACAGACTGTCTAAGGAAAGCCGGAATATTACAATTCCCTACAGGACGGGTGAGTGACACTCTGCAATGGCCACACAATGACCGTCATCATCAATTAGACTGACACCCTAACGGACTACTAACCCCACCTACCTTACCGGGCTACTAACCCCACCTACCTTACCAGATTACTAACCCCACCTACCTTACCGGACTACTAGCCCCACCTAACTTACCGGACTACTAACCCCACCTACCTTACCAGACTTCTAACCCCACCTACCTTACCGGACTACAAACCCCACCTACCTTATCGGACTACTAACCCCACCTACCTTACCGGACTACTAGCCCCACCTAACTTACCGGACTACTAACTCCACCTACCTTGCCGGACTGCTAACCCCACCTACCTTACCGGACTACTAACCCCACCTACCTTACCGGACTACTAACCCCACCTACCTTACCGGACTACTAGCCCCACCTAACTTACGGGACTACTAGCCCCACCTACCTTACCGGGCTACTAGCCCCACCTACCTTACCGGACTACTAACCCCCCCTACCTTACTGGACTACTAACCCCACCTACCTTACCGGACTACTAACCCCACCTACCTTACCAGACTGCTAACCCCACCTACCTTACCAGACTACTAACCCCACATACCTTACCGGGCTACTAACCCCACATACATTACCGGAATCCTAACCCCACCTACCTTACCGGACTACTAACCCCACCTACCTTACCGGACTGCTAACCCCACCTACCTTACCGGAATGCTAACCCCACCTACCTTACCAGACTGCTAACCCCACCTACCTTACCGGAATGCTAACCCCACCTACCTTACCAGACTTCTAACCCCACCTACCTTACCAGACTACAAACCCCACCTACCTTATCGGACTACTAACCCCACCTACCTTACCGGACTACTAGCTCCACCTAACTTACCGGACTACTAACTCCACCTACCTTGCTGGACTGCTAACCCCACCTACATTACCGGACTGCTAACCCCACCTACCTTACTGGACTGCTAAGCCCACCTACCTTACCGGACTACTAACCCCACCTACCTTACCGGACAACTAGCCCCACCTAACTTACCGGACTACTAACCCCACCTACCTTACCGGGCTACTAGCCCCACCTACCTTACCGGACTACTAACCCCCCTACCTTACCGGACTACTAACCCCCCCTACCTTACCGGACTACTAGCCCCCCCTACCTTACCGGACTGCTAACCCCACCTACCATACCAGACTACTAACCCCACCTACCTTACCGGGCTACTAACCCCACATACCTTACCGGAATCCTAACCCCACCTACCTTACTGGACTGCTAACCCCACCTACCTTACCGGAATGCTAACCCCACCTACCTTACCAGACTGCTAACCTCACCTACCTTACCGGAATGCTAACCCCACATACCTTACCGGAATGCTAACCCCACCTATATAGATAGTGTGAGTGAGTAATGACCAGAAATAAGAAATAGCAACAGTTTTCAATCTGTGAAAACCCGTTGGAGTCAATGAGGATAAAAAATAATGAAGTGTTTTTAAGGGTGCAATGAGGGCCCAAGGGATTATGAGAGCATTTTTTATATCACCCTAAACTGTTCTTGTGTCAAATATTTTTAACTTTATTTGTTTGAAACAACAGAGGCCTAATGCTAACCCTATCCCTAATTCCATACCTAACCCCAATACTTACCCTAATACTAACCCTATCCCTAATTCTATACCTAACCCCAATACTGACCCTAATGCTAATCCTATCCCTAATTCCATACCTAACCCCAATACTGACCCTAATGCTAATCCTATCCCTAATTCCATACCTAACACACATACTGACCCTAATACTAACCCAACCCCTAATTCTATACCTAACCCCAATACTGACCCCAATGCTAACCCTATCCCTAATTCCATACCTAACCCCAATACTGACCCTAATGCTAATCCTATCCCTAATTCCATACCTAACCCACATACTGACCCTAATACTAACCCTATCCCTAATTCCATACCTAACCCCAATACTGACCCTAATGCTAATCCTATCCCTAATTCCATACCTAACCCCAATACTGACCCTAATGCTAACCATATCCCTAATTCCATACCTAACCCACATACTGACCCTAATACTAACCCTATCCCTAATTCCACACCTAACCCCAATACTGACCCTATTGCTGACCCTATCACTAATTCCACACCTAACACACATACTGACCCTAATACTAACCCAACCCCTAATTCTATACCTAACCCCAATACTGACCCCAATGCTAACCCTATCCCTAATTCCATACCTAACCCCAATACTGACCCTAATGCTAATCCTATCCCTAATTCCATACCTAACCCACATACTGACCCCAATGCTAACCCTATCCCTAATTCCATACCTAACCCCAATACTGACCCTAATGCTAATCCTATCCCTAATTCCATACCTAACCCCAATACTGACCCTAATGCTAACCCTATCCCTAATTCCATACCTAACCCACATACTGACCCTAATACTAACCCTATCCCTAATTCCACACCTAACCCCAATACTGACCCTATAGCTGACCCTATCACTAATTCCACACCTAACCCCAATACTGACCCTAATACTAACCCAACCCCTAATTCTATACCTAACCCCAATACTGACCCCAATGCTAACCCTATCCCTAATTCCATACCTAACCCCAATACTGACCCTAATGCTAATCCTATCCCTAATTCCATACCTAACCCCAATACTGACCCTAATGCTAATCCTATCCCTAATTCCATACCTAACCCCAATACTGACCCTAATGCTAATCCTATCCCTAATTCCATACCTAACCCCAATACTGACCCTAATGCTAACCATATCCCTAATTCCATACCTAACCCACATACTGACCCTAATACTAACCCTATCCCTAATTCCACACCTAACCCCAATACTGACCCTATTGCTGACCCTATCACTAATTCCACACCTAACCCCAATACTGACCCTAATATTAACCCAACCCCTAATTCTATACCTAACCCCAATACTGACCCCAATGCTAACCCTATCCCTAATTCCATACCTAACCCCAATACTGACCCTAATGCTAATCCTATCCCTAATTCCATACCTAACCCACATACTGACCCTAATGCTAATCCTATCCCTAATTCCATACCTAACCCCAATACTGACCCTAATGCTAACCATATCCCTAATTCCATACCTAACCCACATACTGACCCTAATACTAACCCTATCCCTAATTCCATACCTAACCCCAATACTGACCCTAATGCTAATCCTATCCCTAATTCCACACCTAACCCCAATACTGACCCTATTGCTGACCCTATCACTAATTCCACACCTAACCCCAATACTGACCCCAATGCTAACCCTAACCCTAATTCCATACCTAACCATGCCTATTATGGTGATAAATTACGACCTCAGATATGAGATCTCATAGTAATCTCCCTCCTGTTTTATCTTTCAGAGCGCAAAGGCCTAAGTGGATGTGTCATTGCTTGGATTGTGGTCGGAGTTATTGTCGGAGTTGTGGTACTCTTGTATCTCTGCATCTTAGGAATACGTAAGTATCTATAGAGACTAGGGATGTGCTGATACCAGGGCTGTTGCTGGGTCTACAAAAGATCTGGGGATAGGGCCCATAGCAGTAAAGTAAAGAAAGTCATACGCTTGGGCGGGCATACACATGTATTAAATATGTATACACACAAATACATACATACACACAGGTGGAACCCAGAGCCAACCCTAGGTAAGAGACTGAGGGCTATGGGTCCCAGATTCAGGGCTATAGCCCCAGTTGTCACCCCCTAGTGACGCCACTGGCCGATACCATTTTTTCTACAAGTGCGAGCACCAATACTTATTTTTTAAGTTACAGTACCAATGCCAGTACTATTTACTGATACCTACCACAACTGTTCTGTTTACACTCCAACTCTCAGCAATGACAGGGGCGGACTGACCATTGAGACACTCGGGCACTGCCCGAATGCCCCATGTCACTAGGGGGCCCCATCAGGGTTGCCAGGCTCAGTAAAACCAGGGACAGTATGTAAAAATCTGTCCCTGATATGTCCGAAACCGACATTGTTTTGATGTGAAAATCCTGAGATTTTAGCTGCCCCGCCTCTGTACTTCCTCCTGGTGTGGTGGCCATCTGTAAGCCCGGGGGCCCCATAATCTCTATTGCCCGGGGGCCCCATGAGTTGTCAGTCCGCCCCTGAGCAATGATACAAAGTATTGAAAAGTTACTATTCAATCATTAAAAAAACCCGCAAAATTAACCACTTGCCGACCGGCTCACGTACTTATATGTCGGCAGAAGAGCACGGCTGCGTAAAGCAACATATATATACGTCGCTTTGAATTTCCCAGTGAGCTCCGTGACCGTGCCCACGGGACCCACAGACTCGATGTCCGCCGGTGTCCCGTGGTCGTTCACGGAGCTGCAGAACAGGGGGATGCCTGTGTAAACAAGGCATTTTCCTGTTCTGCCTTGTGACAGGACACTGATCTACTGCTTCCTGTCATCAGGAGCAGTGATCACTGTCGTGTCACTTGTAGCCCAGCCCCCTCATAGTTAGAATCACTCCCTAGGACACACTTAACCCCTTCCTCGCCCCCTAGTGGTTAACCCCTTCCCTGCCAGTGTAATTGGTGGTGACAGGCCAACTCCCTTCAATGCCCTGTAAAAACCATAATACCCCTCCACTAAATGATTTGGACCTGTGCACAACGCAAGGTCCATAAAGACATGGATGAGCAAGTTTGGGGTGGAGGAACTGGACTGGCCTTCACAGAGTCCTGACCTCAACCCAACAGAACACCTTTGGGATGAATTAGAGTGGAGACTGCGAGCCAGACCTTCTCATCCAACATCAGCGCCTGACCTCACAAATGTTCTTCTGGAAGAATGGTCAAACATTCCCATAGACACCCTCCTAACCCTTGTGCAAGGCCTTCCCAGAAGAGTTGAAGCTGTTATAGCTGCAGAGGGCGGGGCCAACTCAACATTGAACCCTACAGGACTAAGACTGGGATGCCATTAAAGTTCATGTGCGTGTAAAGGCAAGTGTCCCAATTTTTTTGGTAATATACAGTAGTGTGTATATAGATGACGCGGTGCAGAGGTGCCACCCTGTAGAAGTACAACTGATACAGGGTGGACCCTAAACACTGGTTACAGAGCCCCATAAATTTGTGCCTTTCATATCTTCCAAGAGTTCCACTTGGGACCTAAAATGTTTCCACTTGGGGGGGGGGTAAAGCCAGACACCCCTAAATTATCCAATCATTCATTTGTAGAGAATGAGGAGGAGCTTTCAGCACTTGTATGAACTGTCAGCCAAATGATTACTTTGTATCACTTATTGTATAAACAATAACTAAACTTTGAACATCGAACATCCAAAACCTCTTCTGTTTTACACTTCAGTGTCCAGGTTTTTAGGCGGATGTGTGAACGCATTTATGGCGAGCGGGATCCTGTGCGGTGCTGGTTGTTGCTTCTGTTGCAAGCGTAAGTATTTTTGGGGTTCTGTCTTTCATTTTAAAACTCTGTATACAGCAAGTATGGCTGCTGAGGAGCGTACGTAATAAAATAATTCAAAGAGGAGCCTCATTCAAAATGTCTCCCTATGTAAATTATGTTGGTAAGGGCAAAATCACAACTTTAATACACCAAAAAACGTAATCCATTAAAACGGCAAACAATAATGTTAACATTGTGAGTAAAAGCCCAACAGATAAACTGTGAGCATTGAACAAATGATAACGAATGTGCAGAAAATCCGAAAGATCGACCAAAACAAAAAAGCTTTATTTTTGTTTGGTTGCGACCACAGTTTGATATAGATATTGGATTCAACATGACTGTGACCATAGTGATCTGTGTCTATCGAACCTGCGGTTGAATGTGCCTAACCTTAACTCTTTTAGTCAGAGATTCTTCTACATAGACAGAAAGGATTCAACATTAAAGAGAGAAAAGATTTGATAATATAAAGAGAAAAGATTCAACATTATAGAGAGAAAGATTCAACATTATAGAGAGAAAATATTCAACGTTATAGAGAGAAAAGATTCAACATTATAGAGAGAAAAGATTCAACATTATAGAGAGAAAAGATCTGACATTATAGAGAGAAAAGATTCAATATTATAGAGAGAAAAGATTCAACATTATAGAGAGAAAATATTCAACATTATAGAGAGAAAAGATCCGACATTATAGAGAGAAAAGATTCAACATTATAGAGAGAAAATATTCAACATTATAGCGAGAAAAGATTCCACATTATAGAGAGAAAAGATTCCACATTATAGAGAGAACAGAGATGAAATAGAGATAAAAGATATGATATTATAGAGGGAAAAGATTCAACATTATAGACAGAAAAGTTTTGTCATTATAGAGAGAAAAGATTCAACATTATAGAGAAAAAAGATTTGACATTATAGAGAGAAAAAAATTAACACAGAGAGAAAAGATTTGATAATATAGAGATACAAGATTCGACATAGAGAGAAAAGATTTGCTATTATAGAGAGAAAAGATTTGCTATTATAGAGAGAAAAGATTCAACATTATAGAGAGAAAAGATTCAACATTATAGAGAGAAAAGATTCAACATAGAGAGAAAAGATTTGCTATTATAGAGAGAAAAGATTTGCTATTATAGAGAAAAAAGATTTGACATTATAGAGAGAAAAAAATTAACATAGAGAGAAAAGATTTGATAATATAGAGATAAAAGATTCGACATAGAGAGAAAAGATTCAACATTATAGAGAGAAAAGATTCAACATTATAGAGAGAAAAGATTCAACATAGAGAGAAAAGATTCAACATTATAGAGAGAAAAGATTTGCTATTATAGAGAGAAAAGATTCCACATTATAGAGAGAAAAGAGATGACATAGAGATAAAAGATTTGACATTATAGAAAGAAAAGATTCAACATTATAGAGAGAAAAGATTCAACATTATAGAGAGAAAAGATTCGACATAGAGAGAAATGATTCAACATTATAGAGAGAAAAGATTCAACATTATAGAGAGAAAAGATTCCACATTATAGAGAGAAAAGAGATGACATAGAGATAAAAGATTTGACATTATAGAAAGAAAAGATTCAACATTATAGAGAGAAAAGATTCCACATTATAGAGAGAATTCCTGGAGTAGGCGAGGAAGGAGCTAGAAAGCAGGAGGTCTTGGGAGGAACAAAGGGAACAATTAGGTTGGTATTTTGAGACTAGGTTAGTGATGTAGCGGTGTAGATGTAAGTTGTTGTTTGTATCTTGAATTTAATTTGTTGGGTGAGTGGAAGCTAGTGCAGGGATTAACAGGGAGGGGCAGAGGATACGGAGCGGAAGCCAGTGGAGTGATTGGCACAGAGGGGTGGAGGATACGGAGCGGATGCCAGTGGAGTGATTGGCACAGAGGGGTGGAGGATACGGAGCGGAAGCCAGTGGAGTGATTGGCACAGAGGGGTGGAGGATATGGGCGGAAGCCAGTGGAGGGATTGGCAGAGAAGGGCGAAGGACACAAAGCAGAAGCCAGTGGAGGGATTGGCAGAGAGGGGCAGAGGATATGGAGCGGAAGCCAGTGGAGGGATTGGTAGAGAGGGTGGAGGATACGGAGCGGAAGCCAGTGGAGTGATTGGCACAGAGGGGTGGAGGATACGGAGCGGATGCCAGTGGAGTGATTGGCACAGAGGGGTGGAGGATACGGAGCGGAAGCCAGTGGAGTGATTGGCACAGAGGGGTGGAGGATATGGAGCGGAAGCCAGTGGAGGGATTGGTAGAGAGGGTGGAGGATACGGAGCGGAAGCCAGTGGAGTGATTGGCACAGAGGGGTGGAGGATACGGAGCGGATGCCAGTGGAGTGATTGGCACAGAGGGGTGGAGGATACGGAGCGGAAGCCAGTGGAGTGATTGGCACAGAGGGGTGGAGGATATGGGCGGAAGCCAGTGGAGGGATTGGCAGAGAAGGGCGAAGGGCACGAAGCAGAAGCCAGTGGAGGTATTGGCAGAGAGGGGCAGAGGATATGGAGCGGAAGCCAGTGGAGGGATTGGCAGAGAGGGGTGGAGGATATGGAGCGGAAGCCAGTGGAGGGATTGGCAGAGAGGGGTGGAGGACACGAAGCAGAAGCCAGTGGAGGGATTGGCAGAGAGGGGTAGAGGATATGGAGCGGAAGCCAGTGGAGGGATTGGTAGAGAGGGTGGAGGATACGGAGCGGAAGCCAGTGGAGGGATTGGCAGAGAGGGGTGGAGGATACGGAGCGGAAGCCAGTGGAGGGATTGGCAGAGAGGGGTGGAGGATACGGAGCGGATGCCAGTGGAGTGATTGGCACAGAGGGGTGGAGGATACGGAGCGGATGCCAGTGGAGTGATTGGCACAGAGGGGTGGAGGATACGGAGCGGAAGCCAGTGGAGTGATTGGCACAGAGGGGTGGAGGATATGGAGCGGAAGCCAGTGGAGGGATTGGCAGAGAGGGGTGGAGGATATGGAGCGGAAGCCAGTGGAGGGATTGGCAGAGAGGGGTGGAGGACACGAAGCAGAAGCCAGTGGAGGGATTGGCAGAGAGGGGTAGAGGATATGGAGCGGAAGCCAGTGGAGGGATTGGTAGAGAGGGTGGAGGATATGGAGCGGAAGCCAGTGGAGGGATTGGCAGAGAGGGGCAGAGGATATGGAGCGGAAGCCAGTGGAGTGATTGGCACAGAGGGTGGAGGATATGGAGCGGAAGCCAGTGGAGGGATTGGCAGAGAGGGGTGGAGGACACGAAGCAGAAGCCAGTGGAGGGATTGGCAGAGAGGGGTGGAGGACACGAAGCAGAAGCCAGTGAAGGGATTGGCAGAGAGGGGTAGAGGATATGGAGCGGAAGCCAGTGGAGGGATTGGTAGAGAGGGTGGAGGATATGGAGCGGAAGCCAGTGGAGGGATTGGCAGAGAGGGGCAGAGGATATGGAGCGGAAGCCAGTGGAGTGATTGGCACAGAGGGTGGAGGATATGGAGCGGAAGCCAGTGGAGGGATTGGTAGAGAGGGGTGGAGGATACGGAGCGGAAGCCAGTGGAGGGATTGGTAGAGAGGGGTGGAGGATACGGAGCGGAAGCCAGTGGAGGGATTGGCAGAGAGGGGTGGAGGATATGGAGCGGTTGGTAATGTGGATGAGTCTGGCAGCAGCATTCATGATGGACTGATAATTATTGAAGATTGCTGTACATGATATAATAACATTGTATTGTCCTCCAGGGAGGTCTGACAGCCCATAATAATCCTAATCTTTACCATTATACTATTTCCTAGGAAACTGGAAGAAAGGGCTTGATGACCTTGTCCATGCTGTCCTCCCCCTCATTGGTGAGACAATTATTCCTCCTCCTCCTCCTCCTCCTCTGACTTTTCAGGTGCTTAATGTACTTAGGAGAGAGTTCATAGTTTATGCCCATAGCTCAGCCAGAAGGGATGGGGCACAATGGGGCACTATTCCTCCCACTGACACCAATGATGGGGCACTATTCCTCCTACTGACACCAATGATGGGACACTATTCCTCCCACTGATACCAATGATGGGACACTATTCCTCCCACTGACACCAATGATGGGACACTATTCCTCCCACTGACACCAATGATGGGACACTATTCCTCCCACTGACACCAATGATGGGACACTATTCCTCCCACTGACACCAATGATGGGACACTATTCCCCCACTGACACCAATGATGGGACACTATTCCCCCCCACTGACACCAATGATGGGACACTATTCCTCCCACTGACACCAATGATGGGACACTATTCCCCCCCACTGACACCAATGATGGGACACTATACCTCCCACTGATACCAATGATGGGACACTATTCCTCCCACTGACACCAATGATGGGACACTATTCCCCCACTGACACCAATGATGGGACACTATTCCCCCCCACTGACACCAATGATGGGACACTATTCCTCCCACTGACACCAATGATGGGACACTATTCCCCCCCACTGACACCAATGATGGGACACTATTCCTTCCACTGATACCAATGATGGGACACTATTCCTCCTTCTAATGCCAGGACATTTTGTAAGTATTTATCATTACCTATTATCTGATATCTCATCTTTAAAACACTTTCAGAAAAGAATTTCGGAGGGACGGATGACGTTGAAAAAGGAGGAGAACGTATGAATTCAGTGGATGAGAAATCAGAAGGTGGGTGCCCAGCAGAGCTGAGACAAGGGGGGGGGGGGGGGCAGGAGGGACGGCTGCCCTGGGGGGAGAACCACAAGGAGATTGGGGGGAGAGGGGATTTGTATTGGTAGGGGGAATATGGGGGGAACAGCAGGCTGTAAGAATTGTTATAGGAGGCAAAGTTTGTTTCAGGAGTGGTGATTTGGGGGTATTTGTGTTGGGGGGGGGGATGGGGGGGGGAAGAGGATTTGTTCTAGGAGGGGAGATTTGGGGGGTTTGTGCTAATAGATATGATATGGTAACGGGGGAGGGGTTTGTGCTCGGACGGAACAATTTATTTGGGGGACGGGATTCATGCTAGTAGAAATAATTGGAGGTATTTGTGTTGGGAGGGGGGATTGGGGGGGTTGTGCTAGAAGAGGTGATATGGTGGGAGGAGATTTGTTATAGATGGGGATTTTT
Source organism: Rana kukunoris (assembly GCA_029574335.1). NCBI lineage: Eukaryota > Metazoa > Chordata > Amphibia > Anura > Ranidae > Rana > Rana kukunoris. The sequence goes on along the minus strand of CM056050.1, from coordinate 614,299,155 downwards.
TTCTTTTTTTGGGAGGTGGGATTCATACTTGTAGGGATGATTGAAGGTATTTATGCTGGTAGGGGGGGTTTGGGGCGGGGGGGTTGTTCTAGATGATGTGATATGGTTGAGGGGGGAAAGATTTGCGCTCGGAGGGGACATTTTTTTGGGGACGTGACATGCATACTAGTAGGGATGATTGGAGTTATTTATGCAGGGAGGGGGGATTGGGGGGTTGTGCTAGAAGAGGTGATATGGTAGAGGGGATTTGTGCTCGGAGGGGACTTTTTATTTGGGGAGGTGAGATTCATACTCTGCTCTGTACGCTGTGTTGTACATTGTATACTTCACACTATATTCTATGCTTCCCGCTACTTCTCCGCATACACCCATCCAGCTGTATAATACATTATATACTCTTCCAATATTCCCCCCACCCCCCCCCCTCCACCTCAAACTCACCGATCACCAGATTCCGTTGCTCCTTCTCACTGATATGTCTGTAAACACGTCTCTGCACACTGTGCTATTTACTGACATCTCTTCTTTCTTTTATTTGAACCTTTAGGAGGAAGCAGGGATGGAGTAGAGAAGGAGTAGACGGTCAATTTGTCGGAGCGGAGAGCAAAAGGTGAGTGCCGGGGGGGGGGGGGGGGTAGGTTATTGGAGAGACCATATTTGTTGCTTTGCCGGCGGTATAGCCGCGCCGTCCCATTGATTTTAACCACTTAAGCCCCGAGGCTGTTTTTCATATTCTGTGTTTACGAGACTAAAACAGTTTTTTTTTTGCTATAAAATTACTTAAAACCCCCCAAACATTATATATATTTTTCTAACACCCTAGAGAATAAAATGGTGGTCATTGCAATACTTTTTGTCACACCGTATTTGCGCAGAGGTCTTACAGGCGCACTTTTTTTGGAAAAAATTTACTTTTTTAAGTTAAAAAATAAGACAACAATAAATTTGGCCCAATTTTTTTACATATTGTGAAAGATAATGTTACTCCGAGTAAAATGATACCCAACATGTCACGTTTAAAAATTGCGCCCGCTCGTGGCATGGCGTCAAACTTTTACCCTTAAAAATCTCTTAACAAATTCTACAAGTTGCATTTTTTGAGTTACAGAGGAGGTCTAGGGCTAGAATTATTGCTCTCGCTCTAACGATCGCGGCGATACCTCACTTGTGTGGTTTGAACACCGTTTTCATATGCGGGCGCTACTCGTGTATGCGTTCGCTTCTGCGCGCGAGTTCGTCGGGACGGGGCGCTTTAAAATAAATAAATATTTGTTTTCGGATTTATTTTTATTTATTTTATAATTTTTAACACTAATATAAAAAAAATTAAAAATAAATTGATCACTTTTATTCCTATTACAAGAAATGTAAACATCCCTTGTAATAGAAAAAAAAGCATGACAGGTCCTCTTACATATGAGATCTGGGGGGTCAAAAAGACGTCACATCTCATATTTACACTTAAATGGAAAAAAAAAAGAAAAGAAATGTTGTCATTTTAAAAAAGGTAAACAAAAAAATGTTTCTTTAAGACGCTGGGCGGGACTGACGTTTTGACGTCACTTCCGCCCGGCAGAGATATGGGGGACGGGTGGGGGCCATGTTGCCCTCACTCGCATCCCCCACACAGCAGCCGAGAGGACCCGATCGCCTCCGCCGCTACCGACGGCTTCGGTAAGCGGCGGAGGGCGCGGGAGAGCGGCAGAAGGGGGGGGCCCTCTCCCGCCACCGATAACGGCGATCTCGCGGCGAATCCGCCGCGGAAACCGCCGTTATCATTGACAGAACCGCCCACTGAAGAGATGGATATCTCGGTTGTGGCAGCTGCTGCCGTTACCGAGATATCCATCTTTAAAAATAGGACGGTATACCGCGTTAAGCGGTTAATGGGCGGGAGCGGTATACACCTTCACCGCTAGCAGGATTTTTTTTCCATGTTCTGCTAGCGCACCGCCTCAGCAGCAGCTGTTTAGGGCCGGTTTGCAGGCGATATTTTTAGCGCAATAGCGCCTGCCAACCACTCCAGTGTGAAAGGGGTCTTATTCTCCATTTGCAGTCTGAGAATCTGATTGGCTGCTCTGTGGCAGCACAGACCACTCAAAACTAAGGATGAGCCAAACACCCTCCCCCCACCCCCCAATTCAGAACTTGCGAACAGGCAAAACGTTTGTTGGAACACACGAACACCATTAAAGTCTATGGGACACGAACATGAACAACCTAAAGTGGTAATTTTAAAGGTTAATATGCAAGTTATTGTCATAAAAAGTGTTGGGGACCCGGGTCCTGCCCCAGGGGAGTGTTTGTGGACCCGGGTCCTGCCCCAGGGGGAGTGTTTGGGGACCCGGGTCCTGCCCCAGGGGGAGTGTTTGGGGACCAGGGTCCTGCCCCAGGGGGAGTGTTTCGGGACCCGGGTCCTATCCCAGGGGAGTGTTTGGGGACCCGGGTCCTGCCCCAGGGGAGTGTTTGGGGACCCGGGTCCTGCCCCAGGGGAGTGTTTGGGGACCCGGGTCCTGCCCCAGGGGACATGTATCAATGCAAAACTTTTTTCCGGGAGCAGTGATTTTAATAATGCTAAAAGTGAAATAATAAAAGTGAAATATTCCTTTAAATTTCGTACCTGGGGGGTGTATAGTATGCCTGTAAAGTAGCGCATGTTTCCCGTGGCTAGAACAGTCTCTGCACAAAATGACATTTCTAAAGGAAAAAAGTCATTTAAAACTACTCGCAGCTATAATGAATTGTCGGGTCCCGGCAATACAGATAAAACTCATTGAAAAAATGGCATGGGTTCCCCTTTGGGTCTGGTTTGAATATTAAGGGGAACCCCGTACCCAAATTAAAAAAAAAAAATGCGTGGGCGTCCCCCTAAAATCCATACCAGGCCCTTCAGGTCTGGTGTGGGTTTTAAGGGGAACCCTGCACCAAAATAAAAATAAAATAGCATAGGGGTCCCCCCAAAATCCATACCAGACCCTTATCCGAGCACACAACCTGGCAGGCCACAGGAAAAGTGGGGGGATGAGAGAGCACTCCCCTACTGAACCATACCAGGCCACATGCCCTCAACATGGGGGGATGGGTGCTTTGAGGCAGGGGGGCTCTGCCCCCGGCCCCAAAGCACCGTGCCCCCATTTTTATGGGGACAAGGGCCTCATCCCCACAACCCTTGCCAGTGGTGGTGGGGGTCTGCGGGCAGGGGGCATATTGGAATCTGGAAGCCCCCTTTAACAAGGGGACCCCCAGATCCCGGTTTCCCCGTAGCGTCAGAGGGGGGCGGGTCACCTATTTACAGCACAAGGTGGCTCCGCCCTCAGCTATATAACAGCTGTCAAAGCGAGAGAAGCATTAGTCAGCGGGAGCCTCCCATGGAAGCGGAGATGTTGCGGCTTTTTATTTTTATTTTTTACTTATCTTTTATTTTTGTTTTCAATAAAGAAAAAGGAAAACAAGTAGTATACAACATCTTATAGGAGATATATATACATATACAAATCAAATTACCAATTCCTCATATTTCATCTTCTACCCAATGTTGGTCTATACACCCATCCTTCCCCTTTCCTCACTCTCTTGAGTTACTCCCCCCTCCGCCCCCCCCCACCCAAAAAAAAAAAAAAAAAATGAAAGTGAAAAAATTCTTCTTCTCTTTTCCTCCCTTCCTCAAACCCAGGTTCCCTCCTGAAAGCCTCCTCCCTCATTCCTCCACCATAAGTCTCTTCCCCTCCTCTGTTCTTATAAATTGATTCCAATTTGACCAAGTTTCTTTATATTGCGCTCTCTTGTTATGAGCAGAAAGCACCAGGTCTTCCATTGCTCCTACCTCCTGGGTCCGATTAAGCCATCTCGCGATAGATGGGGGCCTTGGGTCCCTCCACCTCAAGGTAATACCCGCCCTTGCTGTATTAACCAGATGACACACTACCGACTTCCTGTACTTCTGCTCCGTAATCTGTGATACATGCAGCAAGAAGAAGGCAGGGTCATCTGGAATCGGATCTTCAGTTAATTTTTGGGTGATTCTCCGTACTTCTTCCCAGTACTGTCTGACCTTTCGACATGACCAAAACACATGTAAAAGCGTTCCTTGTTCCTCCCCACATCTTCAGCAGTTTTCCTCTACTTCGTTATCAAATTTATGAAGCCTTTCTGGGGTATAATACCACTGGGTAAGAAGCTTATAGTTAGCTTCTTGGGTTTTCGAGCATCTTGAAGTGTTAAGAGCCCGGGCAATTATTTGCTTATGCTGGTCTGGGCTGAAACTTCTCCCCAAGTCCCTCTCCCACTTTCTAATGCTCGGCATCACATATTCTTCTGGGGGTGTGTTCAGAAACCCATACATTTTGGATAGCACTCCAGAGAGTGGCTCCACCCCGCTACAGCTTCTTTCCAGTGCCGTCAGTTGTCTTTGAAATTCTATTGCTTGGCCCAGTGATCTCAGGAAGTGGCTAACCTGCAATGCCTGCCACATCCTAAGCTCAAATGGGCCTCCCACCCTCATTAGCTCCCCTATGGAGGGCCATGAACCCCATACCACAAAGTCTGAGGCTTGATTAAGGCCTTTCTCTCTAAACTTCCCAGCTGTGCCCCTCTCCATCCCAGGTGGGAAATTTGGATTTCCTATTATAGGTAATAATGGTGATTTACCTGGAGAAAGTTTCTTGTTTCTGCATATTTTGGCTGAAATTCGTAGGGTAGTCCCTATTATAGGATGTCTCCTAAGATCCCTCGGGAGTGCTTCATAGCACCACGGTGCTCTATTCAAAGGAACTGGGCTAACATATTGCTCTATTTCAACCCAACGTTTACCCTCCCTATGCCTGCACCAGTCTACCAACCTTGTTAAATGTGCAGCTCTATAGTATTTAATTATATTTGGGACTGCCATCCCCCCAGAAGCCTTTGGCATTCTCAGCAGATCTCTTTTAATTCTAGCTCGCTTCCCTGCCCATATAAACTTCATGAATAAGGCGTTTACCTGTCGAAGAAAAACTGCTGGGATAGAGATTGGCAAGGCCTGAAACAAATACAGCACCTTTGGTAAGATACACATTTTAACTATACTTCCCCTCCCAAACCACGTGTGCATCCCGAGTCCCCATTTGTCTAGGAGTGCTCTTATTTCATTATATAGTGGGGGGAAATTCAATCTATAAGTGCTTCTTATGTCCGATGCAATATGTGTCCCCAGATATTTTAAGGCCTTTTCCCATTTAAACTTATAGTTCTTTTTTAGTACCTCACCCATTTGGCTTGGAACCTCAATGCTCATTGCTTCTGATTTGTTATTATTTATTTTCAGATTAGATAGACTGCCATACTTCTCAATTTCTCTTATTAGGTTAGGTAATGACACGTGGGGGTTAGTCACTGCGAAGAGCAGATCGTCTGCGTATGCTGCCACTTTGTGTGTCCGTTCTCCCATCTGTAGCCCCTGAATGTCCGGGTTTTGCCGAATTTTATTTAATAGGGGTTCCAATGTGAGAGCGAACAACAGTGGCGACAGGGGGCACCCCTGTCTTGTTCCGTTTGAAATCTTGAAGGGACGTGATATTACGCCGTTTACTCTTACTGAGGCCCGTGGGTTCGTGTAGACACTCATAATCCATCTGACCATCCGATTTCCCAAACCCACCTGTCTCAGCACTTCTTCCAAAAACCGCCAATTCACCCTGTCAAAAGCCTTTTCGGCATCGGTATTCAGGAATATACAGGGAATCTTTTTTTCTCCAGCCCAGTGCACCAGGTTGAGAGTTTTAATCGTATTGTCCCTGGCCTCGCGTCCAGGGACAAACCCTACCTGGTCTAGGTCTACTAACTGTGTTATCCATGGTTGGAGTCGAGATGCAATAATTTTTGAAAAGAGTTTTAAGTCCGCATTCAACAATGAAATTGGCCTGTAGCTGCCGCATTCCGCCGGATCCTTCCCGTCTTTAGGGATCACGGTAATGTGGGCTAAGAGTGCATCCGGAGGGAATGCCGCAGCACAGCCCAACTCATTGTAAAATTTTGACATCTGCCCTGTTAGAATCGTGGGAAATTCTTTATAGTAGCTTATTGGGAAACCGTCAGGCCCTGGGGCTTTCCCCGATTTTACCTTTTTAAGGGTTTCCTCAACCTCCATAGTGGTAATAGGGCTCTCTAGACACTCCCGAGCTGGGGATGGCAGTCTAAGCAATCCTGCATCGGAGAGATATTCTTTTATCCCCCCTTTGTATTGTCTACTGGAGGTAGGTTATATAGTGAGGAATAGAACTCCCTAAATCTCTGGGCTATTTCTCTAGGTTTTTTTACTAACTGTCCTCCTTTTTCTTTAATTTGCGATACATAAATTGCCCTGTTCTTTTCCTTCAATTTCCCTGCCAGTAATTTACTGCATTTATCCCCCAGCTCGTAATTCATCTTTTTACCTCTTTGTATAGTGGCTTTAGCTTTAAATCGCATAATCTCTACAATCTGTCTTCTTAAATGACCTAATTCCCTTCCTACTGTAGGTAATTGTGTTTTTTTATGTTGGAGTTCCAATCTCTGGATCTCCAGTAGTATTTCCCTGATCTGTTTCTCCCGTTTTTTTTTCAAGTAAGAACCATGTTTTATCAGGATTCCCCTGATGACTGTCTTGTGGGCCTCCCACACCATTCCTGGGTCACTCCCTGGCGTATCATTGACCTGAAAGTACGCCACAATCTCCTTTTCCACATCCTTTTTAACCTCTGGGTTATGTAGCAAACTTTCATTCAACCGCCAAATTCTATCTTGCGTGAATACTGCACTGGAGAGGGAAATACACAGGCTAATCGGGGCATGATCTGACCACGTTATGTTTCCAATTGTTATATCCTTGACTGCTGTAATCAAGTAGCGGGGGATCAGGAAAAGATCAATTCGGGAATATCTCTGGTGCGGGTTTGAGAAGAAAGTGTAGTCTTTTTCATCTGGGTGTAATACCCTCCAGGCATCTACTAGCTGCGCTTCATGTAGTTTCTTTATTATCCCCCTTCTAATATTCCCTGGAATTGATGATGTCCCCGAGGAAGTGTCTAATCTAGGATCAAGCGTGATGTTGAAGTCCCCCCCCACTATTAATTTACCCTCTGCAAAATCTCTGAGCTCTGTTAGGGTTTTTCTAAAAAATACGTCCTGATTATTGTTTGGTACATACATAGTGGCCAGGGTCACTTTGACCTCTCCTATGTTCCCTTTCAGGAAAAGAAACCTACCATTGGGGTCTGAATATTTATCTTGAAGCCTCCAGGCCACCCGGTTGGATATCAGAATCGAGACTCCCTTAGGCCGCGTACACACGAGGGGATATGTCCGCTGAAAACGGTCCGATGGACCGTTTCAGCAGACATCTCCGCTCGTGTGTATGGGCTAGCGGACAGATTTCTCCACCCGACAGATTTCAAAGCAAGCTTTGAAATCTATCCGGTGGGAATCTGTCCGCCCGACATGTCTGCTGGTTAGTACACTTACCAGCAGACATGTCGGCCCCCACCGCCGCCGCGCCGCCGCCGAATGTATTCGGCGAATGCGCGGAAGTGTTTTACTTCCTGGTGCGGTGACGTAGCGGTGACGTGGCGGCCACGCCATCGGATCAAACTCCCGATCGGACATATCCGATGGAAACGGTCCGCGGACCGTTTCCATCGGATATGTCCGATCGTGTGTACGAGGCCTGAGAGTTTGCCTCCTGATTCATCGCATGGTATACACATGGGAAGAATCTATTCTGTAAGAATGGTAGGTCCCCTGCCCTGAAGTGGGTCTCTTGCACATATGCAACATCTGTCCCCCAATTCCTTAGGTCTTTCAACATCATCCTGCGCTTTTCTGGGATATTTAATCCTTTCGCATTTAATGATGTTACTCTTAATGCCTCCATCTCTAATTTCAGATAGGGATCTGGTAGGTAATAAAGAACAGAGGATGAGAGCTAGAGAGGAACCAGGGAGGAAGAGAGAAGAAAAACAAAAAAAAAAAAAAAACAAGAAGCCCCCCCCCCAACCCCCCTCCCTCCCTCCCTCCCTTAATCTATCCCCCACCCCCCCTACTATGTCCCTGACGGGAAAAAAAAACACCCTGGACTGGACCCTTTCTCCAGTCACCACCGTGGGTGTATACCTACTATAGGGGAAGTAACAAGACCGGTCAGGTGGCACCACCTCATCTCCTTCTACTCCCCCCCCCCCCGACTCTAGGTCACTCTCTGCCTCTCCCAGAGACTACTTGTTGTCTTCTCTCACTCCTATCCACACCACAGTTCAAACCCACTTTTTCTATTTATTTATTTTCCCCCCCTACTCTTCTCCTTCACACCTCTTCTCAAATAATTATCTCTCCCTCGTTCCCCTATCTTGGTCCAAATAATCCAAAGCGGGACCGGTTAGGTAGGGTAGGGAAGAAAAAACCATCCTGGATTTGAATCTGGTCAAAATGGCCTACTTTTATAGGAGTGAGAGAAGAGAACACCCCGTATAACTGATATATCACCACCCACTGCAGAATCCCCTTTCATAAGTACCTACCTATTCTAGAGGGGGCCACTTTCAGATCTACTTATACTACTTCCCCTACTGTCCTTGATCCTTAATCCGGCCCACCCACAGCGCCCCTCTAGACATCCCTCCATAGGTGCCCATAGTTTGGGGAGCCAGAAGTAACGGACCTCGCTCTAAATCCCTCCTCTCCGGCCCCAACCCCCCCCCCCACAACAAGTTCACCCCCTGCAGCCCCCCCCCACCCCCCCTCCCTCTCCGCCACCCCCCCCCCCGCCCCCCCACATTCACCTCTAAGTGTCATCCACTCTGGTGCATTCCTGTGATTCCAAATTAAGAAAAATACATTAATAGATACCTAGATAAATCCTTGATAACTAAATATTAAGAGCATATGTGCTTATATCACAAACAAATAACGAAAATATAACTAAGAATAGATACAATAAGTGACAAATAACCCCTTAAGTGGTTAAGTGGCAAACTAATCTTAAAAGAGCCCTTGGCTCGTGCTTCTTAATACTTCTGTGTGATTCACTTCCAGAAAATTCATAGTGAAAGTGGGAGAGAAAAAAATAAAAAAAAAAAAAAATTTTTTAATTATGTCCATTTGTCCATTTGTCCTCAGACTTCTGTCATCCACCTTATTTATATCTACTTTTTAGTAGGTGCCCTATTACCCCTTCAGGTGGGAGGGCCGGGGGCGGGGGCGGGGAGGAGGGGACCCCCCCACAAAAATGGGGGAGCCCCAAAAGGCGGGGGAATCAGGGGGGAAACCGGGGGAGACCATGAGGGGGGGAGAGAGGAAGCCAGGAGACCCGGGGGGGCGAATCCTACTCCCTTTAAGTCCCAAGTCTCTCATCTGTCCTTATCTTCTTATTCCTGGTAACTGCTGTAACCAATCTGGAACCTCAAATGGCTCTTCTCCCAGGAATCTAAATAGGTCAGGGAGGTCCATGGGCTGCTGTAATAAGAAGGAGTCTGCTCCCTTTCTGATCGTAACAGAAATTGGGTACCCCCATCGGTATGTCCCCCCAGAGGCCCTTATCTTCTCCAATAAAGGGCGCAACATGGCTCTCCGCTGTAGTGTGGCCCTGGATAAGTCTGGTAGGATCTTTATTTGTGCCCCATCTAGCTCAATGTCCCCCCTCTCCCAGGCTGCACGGCTGATCATCTCCTTATGCGCATAGCGATGGAAGCAGCCTATTATATCCCTCGGCCTGTTCGTGTTCGATGGACGGGGGCCCAAAGCTCTATGTAATCTCTCAAATTCAAACCCCTGAGGGGGCGTGGAAGGGGTTAATTGGCAACACAACCTGGTGATAGTTGACAGTAGGGCGTCCTTTTCCACTGTTTCAGGGACCCCTCTAAATCTTAAGTTCCTACGCCTGCTGCGATCTTCCATCTCTTCTAATCGCAATTGCATGCGATCAACCTGGGATGCTTTTGCCGTACATGTCTGTTCTATCATAGAGACACGAGCATCTAAATTAGTCAACAACAGTTCATCCTTGTCCAACTTATCTGATATCTGCACGACTTCCTCCCGGACACTCTCGATATCTTTACGATGGGACTCCTCCATGCGTTTTACCAGCATCTCCATGTCGGTCCGTGTAGGTAAGGCTTGCAGCATGGCTTTCAATATATTTAGTTCAGTTTCTTGCTCCCCCTGAGCCTGGTCTATGTGTGGTTTCTCACCTCCTCTTATCTGACCTCCCTGCTCTCCACCACATAGAGAGGGCTGCATCTTGGGAGCCGAGCACGGTTCCACCAGTATCGCTGCCGTGGAGGGAGAGGGCGCTCGCTCCAATAGACCCACGCGCGTCTCCACGTCACCAGACCCTCTCTCGCGACACCTGACCGCCGCAGACCGCGTCAGAGGAAAATATCGTTGGATCTCCGGCTGGGATGGGTGCAGCGGGCGATTCGGCTGGAGCAGCTGGGGCGGCTGTGACGGCTCACTGTGAACTCCCCCTCCAGGTATAGTGCTCACTTCCTTCTTCCTCCGCATCCCCTGGTGGAGTTTACCCGGATTCTTCCTAACTGGTCTCTGCAGCGCTGTGGTATCCCCGATTCTCTGGGGCTTCTCTGGGGATTGCAGCCGCTATCCCTCAGTCATCATGAGTCGGGTGGAGGAGCGGAGCTGTGGAGCTTGTCTGACTCTACTCCACCATCTTCCGGTCACGCCCCCCGCGGCTTTTTATTTTTTTGGGTCGGACGGTGGAATAGAAAATGGAGGGACATCACTGGATTTTTTTATTTTTTTATTTTTTAATAAAGGACTATTTTTGAAACTTTTTTGTGAAATAGTAGGGGGTACAATGTACCCGTTACCAATTCACATAGCCCCCCGCCCGCAGACCCCCACAACCACCGGACAAGTGTTGTGGGGATGAGGCCCTTGTCCCCATCAACATGGGGGCAAGATGCTTTGGAGTGGGGGGTGCCCCATGAGCACTTTTGATTTTGTATGTTAATCTCTCATAGACTTTTAAATGGTGTTCCACGGCTATGGAATTTGCTGCGAACAACACATAATGTTTTCGCTATTTGGCGAACTCACGATGTTGGAGTCGGACTTACGCTTGACGCAGACATCTGGCTCATCCCTACTCAAAACTCTTCTTCCCACAGACACATTTATAAATCAAACCAGTTGGGAGACAGATTTATCTCTACCTGGTAAGATTTTTGGTGGAGCTTACAAGAAAATATATGTGAGCCCATCTAACCCTTCCCAGCTTTTAGTATACTGGTTTCCAGTCATGGTTTCCAAATGGTGCTGGGAGATACACTGGGGGAAAGGACGTTGAGCAATAAGAGAATACCTAAAATAGATATCTGAGAAGGCTTTAAACATTCAGGCCTTCTTGCCAATTCCAAACAGGCAGTAAATAGGCTATAAAAAGGCCCTCACTTACCTCTGTAGCTTCTTGAACTCTGGAGCAATTCATTCAAATTCTCAACAGAAGCCGTAGGAATGCCATCATCTGAGTTCAGTAATCTGCTTTCCTCTTCCTATGCTCCCGCTCCGAGATTCTAATTGCAGATTAGAGAGCTGGAAGTCACTGCTGGGAAGTGGGAGTAAAACCATGTAGTGATAGAAATGAATGATGGGTGAGAGGTCATGTCTTGTGTCTCCTCAGAGAGTTGGTGAATGAGAGAAACCAAGTAGACCATTTCACGGTTCCTCCAGCCTGGGGTAGTATAATACTGTTGGCTGTCCAACCCCTCAGAGTCATAAAAACCACCATCTCTGAGGTAATGAGTTGGCCTATAGCAGTGATGGCGAACCTTGGCACCCCAGATGTTTTGGAACTACATTTCCCATGATGCTCATGCACTCAGCAGTGGAGTTGAGCATCATGGGAAATGTAGTTTGAAAACATCTGGGGTGCCAAGGTTCGCCATCACTGGCCTATAGGAAAACATCTCTGCTGGAAGCTTGTAGGTAGGTGTAGCTCAGCCTCCCTACATAGGTGGCGCTGTTATGGCAGAGAGGATGGAGGATAAGAGGAACTGTTGTTCCCATGAGGTCTCTGTAGCCATTATCAGAGAAGAAACCTTCTGTTTTGATGCTACTGCGCATTGGTCAAGGGTAGATACCCACTGGGGCAGGGGCAGATACCCACTGGTGAGAGTCTAGCATAAGGAATAGTTTGAGTGGAGAAGGGACCTCATCTCTGAGACCTCCACCCAGGAGCTACTTCTGCCTTGTGGCAGCTCTAACCACCACACTGCCTACCAGCCACCTCCTTCACCAGATGCTGTTGGGTGTCGTAAGCTTACTAGTGTGTCCTGTACTGTATTGAGACTGTGTTCCTTGGGTCCCTCTGTAAGAACCACAGAATTTTTCAGCTGAGTGGTTCAGGTTCTGTTGCCACCTTGTTCGATCTTTGTGGTAATATATTGTGCTGTGTTCCATGGTCTCCATGTGCATTTAGTCCAAGTTGGGTAGCAAGTACCCGTCTCCACTCACAGGCTGATAACGATATGAGAGACCACCACCTGAATATTGGAATTGAGCATTTCTGTTCATTTCTGTTGTTTATTTGGTTGCAATAAGAAGTTCAGTAATGACAACCATGTACACTGATCACTCAGGCACCAATAAATAATAACTACCTGAAAGGAATGTTAATATTTTGGGAGGGAAGTAGAGGTTAAAATTGGCTGCAGCGAGGTTTGGAGTTTAGAGAAGGTCAGGGCCATCTACGAAGCAGCAGGGACCAGGAAACCAGGGGTGAAGGTGACCAGATCTGGCGACCTTCCCATTAGAAAATGTTGAGTTCCTCCTCAGAAGATCTATAGAGGGTAGCAGATGTGTGACATACTATCCATGTGGTGAGGCAAGGATAGAGCCATGAGAAGCCTATAGACTACAGAGAGGTCCAGAGTAGAGAGAGGGTCGGGGACTCGGGGTCACCTATGAAGCAGCAGGAACCAGGCAACCAGGGGTGAAAGTGACCAGATCTGGCGACCTTCCCATTAGAAAATGTTGAGTTCCTCCTCAGAAGATCTATAGAGGGTAGCAGATGTGTGACATACTATCCATGTGGTGAGGCAAGGATAGAGCCATGAGAAGCCTATAGACTACAGAGAGGTCCAGAGTAGAGAGAGGGTCGGGGACTCGGGGTCACCTATGAAGCAGCAGGAACCAGGCAACCAGGGGTGAAAGTGACCAGATCTGGCTACCTTCTCATTAGAAAATACTGAGTCCATCCTCGGGAGAGCTAGAGTGAGTAGCAGGTGGGTTACATGTCCATGTGGTGAGGCAACGATAGAGCGATGAGGAGCCCATGGACTACAGAGAGGTCCAGAGTAGAAAGAGGGTCAGGCCACCTACGAAGGAGCAAGGACCAAGCAACCTGCGGTGAAGATGACCAGGTCTGGATACCTTCGCATTAGAAAATGTTGAGTTCCTGCTCAATATGAAATATGACTTTTCTCTTTTGTTTCTCCTCAGCGATGTGACATCTCCCGAATTACAGCAATATTCTCCTGAAGGACCGACCTCCTAATATGACAACACTGTGGATATGTACTCCTCCAGCATCTTCTGTCCTGTGATGAATCTCCATTATAATTCCAGATATCTGGCACCATGCAGAGACCAAACCCACCCAGGGCTGGTGAAAGGATTTTTAACACTCTAGGAAAAACCTTATTTTTCCGCCCCTCCCTGGCCCCACCCTTGACCCCACCCCCTTTGCCCTGCCCATGTACACCCTACCTTTTTAATGAAGTGCCCATTAAATTCAGCCCACAGCGCCCCCATCAAATGCAGCCTACCAGTGACCATCAATGCAGACTCACCAGCGCCCATCAATGCAGCCTCACCAGCACCCATCAATGCAGCCTCACCAGCACCCATCAATGCAGCCTCACCAGCACCCATCAATGCAGCCTCACCAGCACCCATCAAATGCAGCCTCACCAGCACCCATCAATGCAGCCTCACCAGTGCCCATCAATGCAGCCTACCAGCGCCCATCAATGCAGCCTCACCAGCACCCATCAATGCAGCCTCACCAGTGCCAATCAATGCAGCCTCACCAGCACCCATCAATGCAGCCTCACCAGCACTCATCAATGCAGCCTCACCAGCACCCATCAATGCAGCCTCACCAGCGCCCATCAATGCAGTCTCACCAGTGCCCATCAATGCAGCCTACCAGCGCCCATCAATGCAGCCTACCCGTGCCCATCAATGCAGCCTACCAGTGCCCATCAATGAATGTTTGCTTGCTTGCATTCATTCTGGAGTCCGGACACAGACACAGTCACCGCAGCTGTGCCTCTGACACTATGTGCGAACAGAGCGGCGGCTGCCTGCCGATGCTGAGACTTAGTTGCTTGCTGCCTAGTTTGCCTAGTGGTAGCACCGGCCCTGAACCCACCAAGAACCTGGAAAATTGCTTCACAGCTCCATTATGACACAGTACCATCCCCCTATCTAGCACCCAGTGTGGCATGGACTCCAGTACACCTCTGAGGGTATGCTGTGGTATGTGGCGCGATGCTGCCAGTAGCAGACCCTTTATAGTCCTGTAAGTTGGGAGGTACGGCCTCCATGGATTGGACATGTCTTTCCATCACATTCCAAAGATGCTCAATTTCATTGAGATCTGGAGAATTTGGTTGCCAAGTCAACACCTGAAACAAATTTTTGTGTTCCTCAAACCATTCTTGAATTCATCAGACCAGGCCACCTTCTTCCATCGCTATGTGGTCCGGTTCTGATGCTCACTTGGACACGGGTCAGCATGGGCACCTGACCAGTCTGTGGCTATCCAGTAGGGTGCCCACGTGTCCCAGATTGCCCGGGATTGTCACGCAATTCACATTTGTGTCCCAGGCACCTTCATTCCGATACATTACATTGTCCCGAAATGAAATGAGGACATGCGGCCAACCTAATAGACAATTGCCAAACTGGTTGCTAGGGCTGCCCCGCCTGGCGTCTAGCAACCAGTGATGTCACATTCGCAGAGTCTCAGAACGAGGCCGAGAGGAGAAAGGTCTTTACCAAGTGCTGCCCTGCGCTCTGAGTCCACCCACCTCCTCTCCTTCTCCAACTGTGGCAGCAGCACCTCCTGACTCCTCCAAGATTCAGTGACCTCCCGGCGGGCGGCGGCACTCTGCATTGCTGGCTCGGCTGCCCATCCCGACTCTCACAGCGCGTTGCCCCACTTCTCAAGTGGAGCGCAATAATGGGGGCAATAAAAAATGAGTCTGACAAGTGGGGGCAATAAAAAAATGAGTCTGACAAGTGGGGGCAATAAAAAATATATATGTAAAAAAATGTATACCAGTGGTGACCACTGTTAACTATTTTTGCCAATTTTTGGAAAAACAAAAGCAATCAAAAATCATATTTTTTTAGGCTGGCACGAGGTCATGCACGGGGGCGAGGTTGTCCACAGGGCGCGAGGGCGTGCACAGGGGCGAGATTGTGTGCAGGGGCAAGGTCGAGTGCAGGGGCGTGGTCGTACACAGGGGGCAAGGTCTTGCACAGGGGGCGAGGGGGCGTGCCTGGGGGGTGTCCCTGAATGGCAGTTTGGAAATGTGGTCACCCTACTACCCAGCCCCCGTACACAACCAACTGCAATGCTCTGTGTGTTCTGACACCTTTCTATCAGAACCAGCCTTCACGTTTTGAGAAATGTGGGCGACCGTAGCTCTTCTATTGGGCCAACCTTCGCTGCTCATCAATGAGCCTTGGCCACCCATGACCCTGTCACCGGTTCTCCTTCCTTGGACCACTTTTGGTCGGTCCTGACCACTGAAGACTGGTAACATCCACAAGGGGCAGTTTTCGAGTTGCTCTGACCCCGTCATGTAGACATTACAATTTGGTTCTGGTCCTCAAATTCTTAGGCGGCGTACACACGACCGGTTTTCTCGGCAGAATCCAGCAAGAAACTCGATGGGAGACGTATTCTGACGAGAAAACCGGTCGTGTGTACACTTTTCGCCGAGAAAACCGTCGGGAAACTCGTCGAGCCAAAAAAAGAGCATGTTCTCTCTTTCCTCGATGGGCAATGGGAAAATTTGGCTTGACTAGTTTTTGGACAGCCGAACGGTAAAACTCGACGGGAAAAACAATGAGTTTCACCCGACGAGTTTCTCGGTCGTGTGTATGCCGCCTTACACTCCATTTCTGCTTTCATCACTTCAACTTTAGGGACAACATGTTCACTTGCTGCCTAATATATCCCACCCACTTTCAGATGCCATTGTCACGAGACAATCAGTTTTATTCACTTTACCTGTCAGTCACTGGAGTAGCGTCAGGGGTCGCACTAGACAGGAGCGACAGTGGGGCAGCATATACAGGAAAGTATTCTCTCCATTTTACTCCTGCAGGAGCTGAAAGAAAGCTTCTCCCCCTCTCCCTCCCACCGGCATTTAGTGGCCAAACTGAGAAATTGTGGGTCTGTTCTGACCCCTGAAATTTCACCAAAGCCCCCCAACGGGGCTCCTAAAAAAATGTAAAAAGTAAAAAATGTTATAAATAAAATAAAATGGTAAAAAATTATAGAATAAAAAAATACTGACACCATCCTCTGCCCAATTAAAACCAACCAACCTGCTTTACTGACACTGTCCACTGCCCTACAGACACTGTCCACTGTCCTACTGACACCGTCCTCTGCCCTACTGACACCATCCACTGCTCTACTGCCACCATCCACTGCTCTACTGACACCGTCCACTGCTCTACTGACACCGTCCACTGCTCTACCGACACTGTCCACTGCCCTACTGACACTATCCAGTGCTCTACTGACACCAAGTAATGTATTGAATTGTATTGTAACTGTACTGTCTGCCCTCATGTTTGTAAACCGCTGCACAAACTGTTGGTGCTGTATAAATCCTGTATAATAATAATGGCGGGGAAGAGATAGAGGAATCCTGGATGATTGGGGGGAGAGATAAGGAAGTCCTGGATGATGCGGCGTTGGGAGCACCATCTACTGCTCTACTGACACCATCTATTTCCCTACTGACACCATCTACTGCTTAACTGACACCGTCCACTGCTCTATTGACACCGTCACATCTAAGGATTGAAATATAATAAATGTTTGCTTCTGGGTTTAATACTGCTAAAAGTTCATATTTAGACCCTTTGGGGTTACAGTTACCAATGTTTAAATCCATGTTGTTTCTTTCCTCTATAGATCATGGTCAAGTGCCTCTCTTCTAGCTACTTTTTTTTTTTTAATGATAGATTCTGGGATTATGATACTTTTATGATAATTTTGAGCAATAGAGCTTGTCAATTTATGGGAGATAATATCTCAGACATTTTCCACAAGTTCATCCAAAACACTCTGATTTACTTTAACACTTTCACCGCCTTCCTGGCCAGGCCAATTTTTAGCTTTCAGCGCCATCACACTTTGAATGACAATTGCATGGCCATACTATACTGTACCCATATGACATATTTTATTTTTTATTTACACAACCAAAGCTTTCTTTTGGTGGTAGTTATTCACCACTGGGGTTTATATATTTTTTTTGCTAAATAAATAAAAAAAGACCGAAAATGTTGTAAAAAGTGTTTTTACTTTATTTCTGTTATAACATTTCTACATAAAGATGGCCTAGGCTATAAGAATATTGGCAAGACCCTGAAACTGAGCTGCAGCACGGTGGCCAAGACCATCCAGCGGTATAACAGGACGGGTTCCCCTCAGAACAGGCTTCGCTATGGTCCACCAAAGACGTTGAGGTCACGCAATCAGCGTCAAATCCAGAGGTTGTCTTTGGGAAATAGACGTATGCCAGCATTTCTGCAGAGGTTGAAGGGGTGGGGAGGGGTCAGCCTGTCAGCGCTCAGACCATACGCCGCACACTGCATCAAATTGGTCTGCATGGCTGTCGTTTCAGAAGGAAGCCTCTTCTAAAGATGTTGCACAAGAAATCCCACAAACAGTTTTCTGAAGACAAGCAGACTAAGGACACAGATTACTAGAACCATGTCCTGTGGTCTGATGAGACCAAGAGAAACTTATTTGGTGTCTGATTTGCAACAAGCGTGTGTGGCGGCAACCAGGTGAGGAGGACAAAGACAAGTGTGTCTTGTCTACAGTCAGGCATGGTGGTGGGAGTGTCATGGTCTGGGGCTGCATGAGTGTTGCCCGTGTTCTGTCAAGAAGTGCCCCCTTATCGAATAGTGCCTGGTTTGAACTGCGCATGCGCCGCACGGAGCAGGAAAACAGCTGAATTTACTATCAGCTAAGTTTACGATCAGCTGTTGTCTCATGTTGCGAGGCACCTTCATGTAGGTGAGGGGTGGATATTTACATGAAGGGGTCAGATTTTTCAATGATGGGCAGTACTGGAGGGGCGAAATTTTTATCAATGGCCAAAGAAATCAGCAAAATAAATCTCTATCTGCTATTCATTGTGAACGCTTGCAGGACGTGTTTAGTGACTTGAAGGGCATCTTTTTCTATATTAGGGGGGGTGTTGTTTGCCACCCCCCCAAAAGAAGAACCCACCAGCCGCCACTGGTAAAATATGAGCTGCCAATAGGACAGGGGTCTCCAAACTGCGGCCCGAGTGCCAGATGTGGCCCTTTGCTTGCCTTTATCCAGCCCCTGGGGCACTATCCCTCCCACTGACACCAACAATGGGGCACTATGTTTTCCACCAATACCAATAACGGGGCACTACTCCTCCTACTGACCCTCAACCCTGAGGCCATATTTATTCTTACTGATGCTGGGCTCTGCACATCTTACTGATGCTGGCCACAATCCGGCCCCCTAAAGTCTGAAGGACAGTAGACTGGCCCTTTGTTTGAAAAAGTTTGGAGACCCCTGCAAAAGGACATATTCAGAATGAATCAGCTCACAGATATCAACCAATACATATATTTATTGCAAAATAGATAAACACAAATCTCATAAAAATATGGATCAGCAAGAATGTAGAAAATAAAAATCAATGTAAAAATAACTTTGTTGTAAATATTACAAAAACATTACAATGACTCACAGTGTGTTTTATAGAGGTGTGTTCTGCCGTTTTTTTCGTAAATTCGTAAATCAGAAAATTCATATAGCCAGATTCAGGTAGCTTTACGCCGGCGTATCTCCATATACGCCGTCGTAAGTACAAATGTGCGCGGTCGTACTTTTACGCCGATTCGCAAAGCTAGATACGCCGTAAAACAAGGCTTCAGCCGCCCGACGTAACTTGCCTACGCCGGCGTATGGTGGGCGCATAGTTACGCTGAGCGCATTCGGCGTTCCCATGTTAAATATGCAAATAAGTAAGATGCGCCAATTCACGAACGCAGATGCGCCAGGCTGAAAAGGTACGCGGTTTGCATAAGGGTTATGTCCGGCGTAAAGTTATTCCACCATATAGGTGGCGCAACCCATTCAAAGGTATGGACGTCGGAACAGCCGGTGTCTTTTACGCCGTTTACTAAGTTCTACGTGAATAGGGCATGGCGTCGGTTAAGTTCACGTCGTACGCATTGGGCCGTCGTATCTTAGGGAGTATATGCGACGTGATTCTGAGCACGCGCGCGCATGCGCCGTTTAATCGCCAATTCGTTTGCATGTTGTCACGCTTAATTAATAAATAGATGACGCCCACCTCCTTCCTACTTTGAATTAGGCAGGCTTACGCCGGCCAATTTATGCTACACCGCCGCAACTTACGGAACAAATGCTTTGTGAATACTGGACTTGCCTCTCTAGATTACGTCGGCGTAGCGTATTTGAGATGCGATACGCCGCTCTAAAGATACGCCCCCTATGTGAATCCGGGCCAGAATGTTTAACTTCATAGGGCCAGATTCTCATAAGAGATACGACGGTGTATTTCCATATACACTGTCATATCTCTGTTTCTTGCCCTAGGTATCTATGCACCTGATTCTTAGAATCAGTTATGCATAAATTTGGCGTAGATCTGACTGGCGTAAGTCACTTACACCGTCGGATCTTAGATGAAATTCTACACTGGCCGCTAGGTGGCGGTCCCGTCGATTTCTGCGTTGAATATGCAAATGAGCGTGATACGCCGATTCCCGAATGTTTTTGCGCGCCGTCGTCATAGTTAACGTAGTTTGCGTAAGCGTAAGTTTACCCCTGCTATATGAGGGGTAACCTTGCGTAGGTCTGCCGTACACCATGTTCGGTATGGACGACGGGACAGCGTTGCGTTTTTCCGTCGTTTACGTCGTTTACGTAACTCGTCGCGAATAGGGCTGTATGTTAATTACATTTGCCGTCAAAATCAATGTGTTTGCGGCATACTATGGAGCATGCGCAGTGGGCTACGTTTACGGCCAGCGAATGCGCAGTTCGTTTGGCGCGGGGGTGCGCTTAATTTAAATACAACACGCCCCCCTCCTTCCTACTTTGAATTACGCGGCCTTACGCCGGCCATTTACGCTACGCCGCCGCAAATTACGGAGCAAGTGCTTTGAGAATACAGCACTTGCCCGTAAAAAGTGCGGAGGCGTAGCGTAAATGGGATACGCTACGCCAGAAGGAAAATACGCAAATCTACGAGAATCTGGCCCATAATTTTCAGTATTTAGAATTTCCAAATTTAGGACTTCTAATTTCCGAATTTCCGACATTTCAAATTTTTGAATTTTCGAAAATTCAGTAAATCCAAATTTCGTAAATTCGGATATTTGGGGGGAAAAAACTGAACATTTCGGAACAAACTAATTTTTCAAAAGTCGTTAAAAAATTCATTCGGAAATAAACGAATTGCACATGTCTAATGTATTACCTGAGAATACGCTATAATATTCGCTAAGCTGCTGCCGTATACTATGGAGGCGCGAGGTCAGACAAGCAGATCCTATGTAGCATTGTAGTCGAAGCAGTAGATAGAGATAGACAAATTGAAGATCACAGCAGCAGATAGGAGGAGGACATTGTGTTGCAGTGGAGCTTTGACGCCATATTGCAGGTTCTTGGGGTTCTTCACCATCTTCATTGGGCATCAGATAGCCGGAAATGTGGTGAAAATTTGTCACCTCTTAAGAGTTCATTCGTTGCTTTGTAAGTAAGGCATTGTTGGCATTCACATAGACTTCATACAGCTGAGGAGAAACAGAACAGACAATGACATTCTATGAAACGCAGCAATAATTAGACTATGAGGGGGAATCATCAAAACTGGAGCAGACAGAATCCGAAGCCCTCCTGCATCACCAATAAGCAGGGGAGGACTGGGCCAGGGGGCAGGGTGGCAATTGCCTCCCAGGCCACTCTAACTTATCTTCAAAATGGTCGGCAGTCTCTGCCCTTTACTATCTTCTTTTATTCTGCACTAGGAAGTTGGGCCTGGGGCACGGCCACTAGCTGTTGCATTCCGGGAGTTGTAGTCCACGCTCAAGCTCCCGGTGAGTGGAAAACAGAGCAGCGCAGAGGAAACTACAACTCCTTGGGACCGGATTCTTGGAAGAGGCAGTGCCTGCCAGGGAGTCGGAAGGCAGGGCTGGGCGCTGGATGCAACTTGACCCCAGGAGCATTCCCCCCCCCCCAGGAGGCTGTGGCGTGCAAGGACCTGCTAAACTGAGATCACTGAGCTGAGAGACCCTGACACCCCTAGCTGACCCCCCAAATCCCCCCACCATACACCCCATGTAACCTGTCTCAGCGATCAGGCTGCATTGATGGGCACTGGAGTTGGCTGCACTGATGAGGCTGCATTGAAAAAACAGGTGGGCCATGGATGGTGAGCTCATTCGACGGTTCAATGGGCCACTTGACTGGACTTGCCCCCCAGGCCTAAGGCTGCCAACCCTCCCCTGCCAAGAAGCTTGTTCAGTTAAACGTTGAACATGAAAGAAAGAAGCTGATTGGTTACTGTGCATAAGAGGACCAGATTGGTCTTATAAGGATGGAATCTAGATCTACACAAGGATGGAATCTAGGGCTACACAAGGCTGGACTCTAGGGCTACACAAGGCTGGACTCTAGGGCTACACAAGGCTGGACTCTAGGGCTACACAAGGCTGGACTCTACGGGCTACACAAGGATGGAATCTAGATCTACACAAGGATGGAATCAATATCTACACAAGGCTGAACTCTACAGGCTACACAAGGATGGACTCTACGGGCTACACAAGGATGGACTCTAGGGCTACACAAGGATGGACTCTAAGGCTACACAAGGATAGACTCTACGGGCTACACAAGGATGGACTCTAGGTCTACACAAGGATGGACTCTAGGTCTACACAAGGATGAAATCTAAATCTACACAAGGATGGAATCTAGATCTACACAAGGCTGGACTCTAGGGCTACACAAGGATGGACTCTACGGGCTACACAAGGCTGGACTCTATGGGCTACACAAGGATGGACTCTACGGGCTACACGAGGATGGACTCTACGGGCTACACAAGGATGGACTCTACGGGCTACACAAGGATGGACTCTACGGGCTACACAAGGATGGACTCTAGGGCTACACAAGGATAGACTCTACGGGCTACACAAGGATGGACTCTAGGTCTACACAAGGATGGACTCTAGGTCTACACAAGGATGAAATCTAAATCTACACAAGGATGAAATCTAGATCTACACAAGGCTGGACTCTAGGGCTACACAAGGCTGGACTCTACAGGCTACACAAAGATGGATTGTATGGGCTACACAAGGATGGACTCTACGTGCTACACAAGGATAGGCTCTACGGGCTGTGATGCAACACAGAGGTAATGGGGCACACAGGGAATTCAATAAAGCCCTAACCTCACTTTTCTGGCTTTAAAATGGTCTGCGTCAGATTCAAAAATCCTTGTTCCCCATTTTGGTAATTTACCACATGTGCAGTGGGTTCAGGCAAGTCTTGCTGAATCTGGCCCACTGTCTGTGTTGATTGGGGAATCATGCAAGTTTCTTTCCTGCAATCTGTGGATGAAGGAAAGAAATTTGCACCGTATATTACGTGCCTAACTGAAAGTGAAAGTAAATTGTGAATGTCTTGAAAGAACATGAGGGGGAGGGAGACAGATGGGGGAGAGAAGGGATGGAGATAATGCAGTTCAGTGATTACAGTGTACTGCAGTCTGTAGTGCACACACTTACCCACGGTCCAGGCTAGAATCTCAGGCATCATTCACACACAGCCAGGAATGCTGTTGATTTTCATATTTCCCGCCCACACATCACCTCTCTTCAGATACAGCACATCGGAATAGTGTGGGCGGGACTGAAAGAAGGAGGAGGAGGAGCTGTATTTCTCCCTACTTGTATGTGAGGAGAGTGATGGCTAGACTCGCTAGGCTGCAAAAGTGTCATGGACTGACACTCGGCTCAGCTTGCAGTCACCACCCTCAGGCTGGTTCTCCTGTCCTCCTGTCCCAAGGATGGGAGAAATCAGTCTGTTTTTTCAGTAACTGAGATATAGGCTTGCCCCTCCCCCCCCCCCCCACAGTGCTCATTGAGTCCTTTCTGCAACTTGCTCTTCTCCGTGTCAATGAGGATGCAGGGGAAGGAGCAGATTGGGCGGCTGTGGTTGTGTGAGCGCTTGCATTATGCAGTGTCAGCGAGCAGAGGGAGGGGGGAGAAATGCCCCACAGAGCTGACTGGGGACGCTCTCCCTTTTAGGAGAGACTGTTACTCCAGTGGCGGTCCGAGCAAAATCCTGGGGCACGGCATAATGTTGGGGGGGGTCAGGGCCCCCTCTGGCCCCCCCTAGGGTTGCCATTGGGTGGGATCAGTGGCAGTGCTGGTGGGGGGTGGGATCAATGGAAGTGCTGATGGGGGGTGGGATCAGTGGAAGTGTTGGCGAGGGGTGGGATCAGTGGCAGTGTTGGTGGGGGGTGGGATCAGTGGCAGTGCTGGTGGGGGGTGGGATCAGTGGAAGTGTTGGTGAGGGGTGGGATCAGTGGCAGTGCTGGTGGGGGGTGGGATCAGTGGCAGTGCTGGTGAGGGGGGTGGGATCAGTGGCAGTGCTGGTGAGGGGTTGGGATCAGTGGCAATGCTTAGGTGCCCTTGATCAAGGTCATCTGCTGATCTGAGAACTGTAGTGGAGATTTTTAATAGCAACTATAATCACATGTAGTGTTACTCACTGTGTTTCTGGCTCGGACGCGAAAAGGCTAGTAGAGTGGTGTGGACATTAGGAACAGCCCAGGATTCCGGTGACCCCTGGCAAATTTGACCCCCAGGTTGAGAACCACTGGCTTAGGGTGATCATGGGAAATAAGGAAGTTGTTTTGAACAAAATTAGAACGGATATTTCAAAATTATAAACGTATAAAAATAAATCTGATTTTCATAAATTAGAAATGGAGATTAATGACAAATTAGATTGTATGGAATATGAAATTATTAATATGGAAAAGGAAAAGTTGGGAAGAGACGGAGGGGACTATGAAATGGATAAATTGTATTCTAGAAAAAGGATGACAAATCTGACAGAAGGAGAAGATCTGAGAGGAAGAAAAAGAGAAGTTGATGTAAAACCCGGAAATGTCAGTTTTTATGACACAGAAACAGAAATTGGAGAAACTACAAGTGTGAAATGAATGATATAAAATGATTAGAAATGATTAGAAATGATTAGAAATGAATCTCTTGTATTGAGAAACGTCTTTTGCCCCAGAGCAGAATTCCAACCTCTTCTCCTCTATTTTAGAAGATAATGGGCCAGATTCTCAAAAGAGATACCGACGGTGTATCTCAAGAAACACCGGGCCAGATTCTCAGCGGCGCTACGATGGAGTATCTCAGATACCCCGTCGTATCGCCGTTTTTTTTGCCGGGTATCTATGCGAGTGATTCTTAGCATCACTTTGGCATAGATACGGCTGAAGATCCGACAAGTGTAAAACCATTACACTTGCGGATCGTAGATGTAATGACAACTCCGGCCACTAGGTGGCCTTTACGCTGTTTTCTCATTTGCCTATGCAAATGAGGCTACTACGCCGATTCCCGATCGCTTTTACGCCGCCCCGTACGTCGTTTACCAATGCGTAAGGTTACCCCTGCTAATATGAGGGGTAACCTTATGCAGTACCGTTGGATGCCATGTTAAGTATGGCGTCGGGTCAGCATCGGCTTTTTCCGTCGCTTACGTCGTTTTACTAAGTCGTTCGCAAATAGGGCATTGCGTAGTGACGATCACGTCGTTTTGACGTCGGTTTCAACAACGCTTTCCGACGTGAGCTGGAGCATGCGGACTGGGCTTTTTCCCCGGCCGGCGCATGCGCAGTTCGATCGACGCGGGGGCGCGCTTAATTTAAATAGAAGCCGCCCCCTTAGAAATAGGCTGCCTTACGCTGGGCCATTTTCGCTACGCCTCCGCAAAATACGGAGCAAGTGCATGGAGAATACGGCACTTGCTCTGTTACGTTGCGGCAGCGTAGTGTAAATGGCTTATGCTACGCCAGCGAATTTCTATGAGAATCTGGCCCACCGTCGTATCTCTGTTTTTTTGCCCGGGTATCTATGCGTGTGATTCCTAGAATCACTTACGCATAGATATGGCGTAGATCCGATAGGTGTAAGACACTTACACCGTCGGATCTTAAATGTAATTCTTCTCTGGCCGCTAGGTGGCGTTTACGGCGATTTCTCATTTCTCAAACGAACGTTTTTACGCCGCCTCGTCATCGTTTACGTTGTTTCCGTAAGCGTTCGGTTACCCCTCCTATATGAGGGGTAACCTTACATCAATCCCCCATATGCCATGTTAAGTATGGCCGTCGGGACAGCGTCGTTTTTTTTCGTCGTTTACGTCGTTTACGTAACTCATCGCGAATAGGGCTGTGCGTTAATTACGTCCACGTCGCAACCAAATGTATTTGCGGCGTACTACGGAGCATGCGCAGTGGCCTACGCTTAAGGCCGGTGCATGCGCAATTCGTTCGGCACTGGGGCGCGCTTAATTTAAATAGAAGCCGCCCCCTTTGAATTACGCGGCCTTACGCCAGGCCATTTACACTACGCCGCCGCAAATTACGGAGCAAGTGCTTGGAGAATATGGCACTAGCTCCTGTAAGTTGCGGCGGCGTAGTGTAAATAGCTTACGCAACGAGAAGGTATGTGAATCTGGCCCAATGAATGTAAAATATTACACATAGAACAGAACGAAATTATGGTGGGGGAGGGGAGTCTTGAATTGAGGGCAAAGAATACACATAGAAATGAGAAGTAAAAATCGTCTGATAGTAACACTGAATTTGATTTATACCTCAAATCTCAGATACGCTGCTTACTTATAAACCATATAAAGAACTCAAACTATCATCGCAATTATCTCTATGTAGCGCCCACCCCAAATCTAGGGGGCGCTATTTCAAATTTATGGGAAGCCTGGGCCAGTACTTGGGCCAGACCTGTTTGATTAACATAAATTTGCCTCTGTTCTGGCTGTGGTACTACTTGGTAGTTTCCCTTGTTGTCTGCAGGTGGTGTTGCCATCTTGGCCTTATGTTGGAACACAGGTGTACGATGGTGTATTGGGTGTGCTTTCTCGGCAGCAGTACAGTGGGAGTGGCGACCCCGCTGTGCATGCTGGGGAGGATACTTAAGGGGCAGATGCCATTTTCAGGGTCCTTCGGCCTCGTGGCCATCCTGGCGCGAGGTGCGTGTGTGTGAGCTCGACTTCGGGGCCACGTTGGCCCAAAGTTTATTCGGTTTAGTAGTAGGCCCAGCTGGCCGGGGCCTGCAATCCTAAAAGGGATCCCAAGCTGTCTGGCCACAAGGGAGGAAGCTGTCTTGATGAAGAAAACTGGGGGAGGACCTGCCCTTGAGGAGACCGGTAAAGTGCCGACGTCTTGGGTGAGGCCTGATGACCTAATTGAGGAGGAAAGGAGGAATTCAAAGGTCTGTGGCAGAGACCAAGTACATTCCAAGAGGTCTGTGGTAGAGGCCGTCTGGACATTAGTTTGTGCATCATCCTGGCTGCTAGGCCAAGTGAGAGGGGACTATCCGGGTGAGCAATACCCACTCAATAGCTGAGAGTGGAGACTGATTTATTCTTGGAAATTGGAAATATGCAAACCCAAAATGTAACCAGCAGCTCCTCCAGGGGTAGTGCTGCATCTATATACACACTTGTGTACTTTGTGCACTGATCAGAATAAATCCACTCTGATAATCCCCCCAATACACTGGTTTGCATAGTGATCGGCATGTTATGTCTCCTTTGCCTGATTGCTTCCTAGTAATGCGCAATGACGTCACCCAGCTCCGTCCTATGCGTTCTGTTACACCTTGTGTCTTCCTTAAAGTGGTTGTAAACCTCAGACATGAAATATGAACAAAGCATATCCCTTTATAGTTTGTACTTATCTTAGTTATGTATCACAAACTACGGTGAACAGGAGCGAAACCACAACTGCAGTTAAGGAAAGATTTCAATGCACTTCTCTATAATATGTAAATTTCAGTACTGGACCCCAGACGTCACTCCAGTCAGAGAACAGGAGTTTGGGGGTTCACTATATCATCTCTCTCACATATAGGAATGCGTTGAGCTACTAAGGGTGGAGGTATTACGAGATGCGTCCAACCCTTAGCGTAGAAAGCTGTGCTGTTTTATAGCAGAGAGGCTTGTGTGTCGAATAGAGCGTTGACTACGCTCGGCACTTCTGCGTTCCAGACTGGAACGCAAGCGGCGCCAGGCAATGATGTCATCGTGCGGTCGCCGCATGCGCTCCAGCGAAAGCTCCCTATCTGTCAGTTGTGGCCAAGGAATTGGTAGGTGTTGGCACCTGCCTGTCTTTAGCAACCAATGATGCCACCCTACTCCATTCATGTACTTGCGCCATGTAAGCAAAGGCGCAGGGATAGTTTGAAATCACTGATCAAAAAAAGGCACGTGCCCATATTTGGACAATGACATTGACTGTAACGAATGACCCATGAAAACCAAAGACTTTGGAAGGATGAGAGATACTCCTGTGCCGGCGGCACTAAAAACTCCTGGGTCGAAGTCCACCCTGTGCCCTTTTGGGTGTAGGGTGGCTAATAGGATCATAATTCATGTATTACATGAGATGGGACATTATTAATAATTAATGTTTGCAGGATGTCCTGAGATATCACAAGCTGTTGGCTATTCAATGTGGGCACACATGCTTTTAAAAGGTGTTAATTGCATCTACTCCTAGACAATACATTGTCTATGGTACAAAGGTGTCAAGCCCCTTTAGAGACAGTACGTCTGTCTAGATTTGTGATTGAGGTCAAGACATTGTGTGATAAAACTATTGAAAGCCCTGTGTTTACACTTAAAAGATTGTGTATTGTACTACAAAGTAGCAGCCTCTATTCAGGTGTATTTAATTAGCATGTCAATTATGTTTAGGATGTATTGCTGCCCAGGTGTCAAGACCCTTTAGAACAGTACTCTTGTCTAGAA
>CM056050.1:613987029-614270665 GCA_029574335.1 Rana kukunoris | reverse complement strand
TTGCTAGTAGTGGGTTGGACCCCCTTTATTAGGTCCTTGCCTTGCCTAAGTAGGCGGGTTGGACCCCCTTTATTGGGTCCCCCTTGCTAGTAGCGGGTTGGACCCCCTTTATTAGTTCCCCCTAGTACCGGCTTGGACCCCCTTTATTAGGTCCCCCTAGTAGCGGGTTGGACCCCCTATATTAGGTCCCCCTTGCTAGTAGCGGGTTGGACCCCCTTTATTAGGTCCTCCCTTGCTAGTAGCGGGTTGGACCCCCTTTATTAGGTCTCCCTTGCTAGTAGCGGGTTGGACCCCCTTTATTAGGTCTCCCTTGCTAGTAGCGGGTTGGACCCCCTTTATTAGGTCCTCCCTTGCTAGTAGCGGGTTGGACCCCCCTTTATTAGGTCCTCCCTTGCTAGTAGCGGGTTGGACCCCCTTTATTAGGTCTCCCTTGCTAGTAGCGGGTTGGACCCCCTTTATTAGGTCCTCCCTTGCTAGTAGCGGGTTGGACCCCCTTTATTAGGTCCTCCCTTGCTAGTAGCGGGTTGGACCCCCTTTATTAGGTCTCCCTTGCTAGTAGCGGGTTGGACCCCCTTTATTAGGTCCACCTCGCTAGTAGAGGGTTGGACCCCCATTATTAGGACCCCATTGCTAGTAGCGGGTTGGACCCCCTTTATTGGGCCCCACTTGCTAGTATAGACCTTAGATAACTTAGCAATGTGTGTTACCAAGCAACTGAACAGGTGTACCTAATAAAGTATGCAGTGAGTATATGTTCACAATTACCTGCACCCAGATAATAATTGGGTGCCAGCTTGTTCATCAATAGACCAATAATAGTCTGCCTAAAGCCCGGAGTTGAGATATAAAGAGACAAAGTTGCCAGACCATTTCTTTCAACAACAATTTTACATATGTGCATTTATCATGTTATATTCATGTTATCTACGTGTAAAATCCTCCTTTGTGTAGTTATTCAAAAACCCTGAGACTGCTAATGGGTGACGCCATCTTGGATGTGATGTCAGCAGCCTTGGCAGATTCAGAGCTGTCACTCAAGGGACACTCTATACTATTCCCCTTGCCTCCTTCCCTGGCAGCTTCATAAATTGTTTGTTCGTATGTAGGCAATGGGAGGGCCAGAGGAGCTGGGCCACCACAGACAGTATTTA
This sequence comes from Rana kukunoris, assembly GCA_029574335.1. Taxonomy (NCBI): domain Eukaryota; kingdom Metazoa; phylum Chordata; class Amphibia; order Anura; family Ranidae; genus Rana; species Rana kukunoris. The sequence continues at coordinate 614,269,514 of CM056050.1, read as the reverse complement.
GACACTCTTGGGAAAAGAGAGGGTTATTATGTGCAAGCAGGGACAGTCACAAGCTCTCTCTGGGGACAATAAAGTTTTAGAAGCTCATTATATGGTCTCAAATGTGTCCAAAACTCTCCCATAGGTCTATAATGTGTCCCAAGCTTGTTCTCTGAGGTCTCCATGTGTTCCAAGGTCTCTCTGAGGTCTCCCATGTGTCTCAAGCTCTCTCTGAGGTCTCCAATGTGTTTCTAGCTCTCTCTGAGGTCTCCATGTGTTCCAAGCTCTCTCTGAGGTCTCCCATGTGTCTCAAGCTCTCTCTGAGGTCTCCAATGTGTTTCTAGCTCTTTCTGGGGCCTCCCATGTGTCCCAAGCTCTCTCTGAGGTCTCACATGTGTTCTGAGCTCTCTCTGAGGTCTCCTGTGTGTTCTGAGCTCTCTCTGAGGTCTCCCATGTGTCCCAAATTCTCTCTGGGGTCTCCCATGTTTTCTGAGCTTTCTCTGAGGTCTCCCATATGTCCCAAGCTCTCTCTGAGGCCTCTCATGTCTCCCAAGCTCTCTCTGAGGTCTCTCATGTCTCCCAAGATCTCTCTAAGGTCTCCCATGTGTCCCAAGCTCTCTCTGAGGTCTTCCATGTCTCCCAAGCTTTCCCTGAGGTCTTCCATGTATCCCAAGCCTTCTATGGAGCCTCCCATGTGCCCCAAGATCTCTCTGGGGCCCCGCATGTGTCCCAAGCTCTCCCTGAGGTCTCCCATGTGTCCCGGGCGCTCCTTGAGGTCTCCCATGTGTTCCAAGCTCTCTCTGAGGTCTCCCATGTGTCCTAAGCTATCTAAGGTCAATAATGTGTCCCAAGCTCTATCCAAGGTCTCCCATGTGTCTCAAAATCTCTTAGATGCCTCCCATGTGTTTCAAGCTCTCTCTGAGGTCTCCTATGTATTCCAAGCTCTCTCTGAGGTCTCTCATGTGTCCCAAGCTTTCTCTGAGGTCTGTAATGTATCCCAAGTTCTCTCTGAGGCCTCCCATGGATCCCAAGCTCTCCCCAACATATCCCATTTGTCTCAAGCTCTCTATCGCTTCCCATGTGTCCCAAGTGTTCCCTAAGATCTATAATGTGGTTCAAGTTCTCTTAAAGATCTCCCATGTATCCCAAGCTCCCCTTGAGGTTTGTAATGTGCCCTAGATCTCTTTGGGATCTCCAATGTCACCCCAGATCTCTCCAGAGTCCCCTGTGGATTACAAGTTCTCAGTGGAGTTTCCCATTTGTCCCCAGCCATCGCTAGGGTTTCTCATGTGTCCCCATATTCTTTTAGGGTCTCCAATGTGTCCAAAGCTCTCTTCAGGGTCTGCAAAGTGTCCTGAGTTCTCTCTGGTGTTCATTGTATCCCACACTTTCTCTGGGGTATTCAATGTGTTCTAAGCTCTATCCTGGCTCCTATGTTTTCTTTGAGGTCTCCAATGTTTCCCAAAGTCTCGCTGGGTTCTCCATAGTGTACTGATCTCTTTCTGGGTTCTCCATAGTGTACTGAGCTCTTTCTGGGTTCTCCATAGTGTACTGAGCTCTTTCTGGGTTCTCCATAGTGTACTGATCTCTTTCTGGGTTCTCCATAGTGTACTGATCTCTTTCTGGCTTCTCCATAGTGTACTGATCTCTTTCTGGGTTCTCCATAGTGTACTGAGCTCTTTCTGGGTTCTCCATACTGTACTGATCTCTTTCTGGCTTCTCCATAGTGTACTGAGCTCTTTCTGGGTTCTCCATAGTGTACTGATCTCTTTCTGGGTTCTCCATACTGTACTGATCTCTTTCTGGCTTCTCCATAGTGTACTGATCTCTTTCTGGGTTCTCCATAGTGTACTGATCTCTTTCTGGCTTCTCCATAGTGTACTGATCTCTTTCTGGGTTCTCCATAGTGTACTGAGCTCTTTCTGGCTTCTCCATAGTGTACTGAGCTCTTTCTGGGTTCTCCATAGTGTACTGATCTCTTTCTGGCTTCTCCATAGTGTACTGATCTCTTTCTGGGTTCTCCATAGTGTACTGAGCTCTTTCTGGGTTCTCCATAGTGTACTGATCTCTTTCTGGGTTCTCCATAGTGTACTGAGCTCTTTCTGGGTTCTCCATAGTGTACTGAGCTCTTTCTGGGTTCTCCATAGTGTACTGAGCTATTTCTGGGTTCTCTATAGTGTACTGATCTCTTTCTGGGTTCTCCATAGTGTACTGAGCTATTTCTGGGTTCTCTATAGTGTACTGATCTCTTTCTGGGTTCTCCATAGTGTACTGAGCTCTTTATGGGTTCTCCATAGTGTACTGATCTCTTTCTGGGTTCTCCATAGTGTACTGAGCTCTTTCTGGGTTCTCCATAGTGTACTGATCTCTTTCTGGGTTCTCCATAGTGTACTGATCTCTTTCTGGGTTCTCTATATTGTACTGATCTCTTTCTGGGTTCTCCATAGTGTACTGATCTCTTTCTGGGTTCTCCATAGTGTACTGATCTCTTTCTGGGTTCTCCATAGTGTACTGAGCTCTTTATGGGTTCTCCATAGTGTACTGAGCTCTTTCTGGGTTCTCCATAGTGTACTGAGCTCTTTCTGGGTTCTCCATAGTGTACCGATCTCTTTCTGGGTTCTCTATATTGTACTGATCTCTTTCTGGGTTCTTCATAGTGTACTGATCTCTTTCTGGGTTCTCCATAGTGTACTGAGCTATTTCTGGGTTCTCTATAGTGTACTGATCTCTTTCTGGGTTCTCCATAGTGTACTGAGCTATTTCTGGGTTCTCTATAGTGTACTGATCTCTTTCTGGGTTCTTCATAGTGTACTGAGTTCTTTCTGGGTTCTCCATAGTGCACTGAGCTCCCTCAGGGATCCCCCCCATATGTGTCAATATCCCCAAAGAGTTCCCTTATGTCCTGAGGTCCCTCAAGGGTTCTCCCTAGGTGCTGATCTTTTCTGTTTAGGGTCCCCTATGTATGCCAGTTGCTCCCAGGGTCTGCCATGTGTACTAATTAATCCCTAGAAACCCCAATGTGGGGTGAGCTGTCCTTGTGTGCCATGCTATATCTTGGGTCTCCTGTGTGTGCCACTCTCTCTCCAGGATCCCCTGTGCATGTTGATCTTTGCCGAGGGTCCCTTATGTGTTCCACGCGGAGTTGACCTCAAGGCCGTACACCGGGGTAGCAGCCCAAACCCACCACCACCTTTTTCTGAAACTGGGCACGGACATCTGGAAACCAGGTCTTTCCATCTGCCCACATCCTACCAACCTACAACACTGACTGATTGAATCCGTCCAGCGCGATCTACACCCACTCTTTTACCCTATGTGTGTCAGTCTCTTTTCAGGATCCTTTGTGGGTGAGTGTGTGAGAACTTGTATAGCGCTGCGAATGCGAACTAAATCGCCTCAAGGACCTTTGCATCCAGAGTCGTCCCGATTCTTTTAGAAGAGGTGGGTCTTAAGTTTTTTTCCTGAAGGCGCAATGGTTTTCTTCCATTCGGATGATCCTTGGTAGAGCGTTCCACAGCCGTGACCCTTGAACTGCAAACCTTCGTTCTCCTTTAGATTTGTATCGAGTCTTGGGGATGCAGAGCAGGTTTTGATTGGTCGGCCGAAGTGCGCGACCAGGGTTGTAGTGTTTTATTTTCCCGCAGGTATTGCGGGGCTTTTCCTTGTGTGCATTTGTGGGTGAGGCAGAGGGTCTTGAATGTCACCCGATCCTTTACGGTTAGCCAATGAAGGGACCTTTAGGGACGGGGGGATTGATTCCCATTTTCTCATCCAGAGGGTCCCCTTATGGGTCAATCTCAGAGGAGACGAGAAATGTTCGGGAATTGGATGGCAGATGACACCCCGTCCCCTCCACTAAAAACAATACAATGTCATAATAAAGCACATTGATGATTGGCCAATTTAAGGGACAGCGATTCTCTGGCAGAGCAGTTTTAGGTGAATTCTTCTTATCGGAGGAAGGAAAAAAAAATAATGTCAGTGCTCTGTCTGTAGAATTCAGTGTCTGTCTATTGACTGCTCTTTCACTTTCGTAAGACAACAATACAGGAAGGGTGGGGGTGGGGGGCGCGTTTATATAGTCGTTGGGGAATAGCGATGGAGCGTTCCCTGTCCTGTGTCCTCCTGGTGCTCTGCGGACTCTGGAGCTCGGTGTGTCCAGGTGAGTGTCCTGGGGAAGGAGGGACTGATGAAGATCCATGCTGTATATATACTTCTCTATACGCCACTACCAGCTACACCGTATACTGTATATTGTACACTTCCTCTTTATATAGCCAGACGGTATAACTACAGGCATTGCATGACACAGAATAGTGACTATACACAGCGTATGTATAGAGGGGAATATATAACTGTATATACAATGAGGTCCAACAGACCCACTATAGCTATATATATACACTGCCTACATACAGATAGCCCAACACAAGACCATACAGCTGGGTTTTCACTGCAAACATATATCAAGCCCAATGTAGGACCATATATCTATATTAATATATCTAAACATTACTAGGTTCCCCTTTCTAGTAGCGGGTTGGACCCCCTTTATTAGGTCCCCCTTGCTAGTAGTGGGTCAGGCCCCCTTTATTAGGGTCCCCTTGCTATTAAAGGGTTGGACCCCCTTTATTAGGTCCCACTTGCTAGTAGTGGGTTGGACCCCCTTTATTAGGTCCCCCTTGCTAGTAGCAGGTTACACCCCCTTTATTAGGTTCCCCTTGGTAGTAGCGGGTTGCACCCCCTTTATTAGGACCCCATTGCTAGTAGTGGGTTGGACCCCCTTTATTAGGTCATCCTTGCTAGTAGTGGGTTGGACCCCCTTTATTAGGTCCCACTTGCTAGAAGTGGGTTGGACCCCCTTTATTAGGTCCCACTTGCTATTAGAGGGTTGGACCCCCTTTATTAGGTCCCACTTGCTAGTAGAGAGTTGGACTTCCTTTATTAGGTCCACCTTGCTAGTAGCGGGTTGGACCCCCTTTATTAGGTCCTCCTTGCTAGTAGTGGGTTGGACCCCCTTTATTAGGTCAACCTTACTAATAGTGGTTGGACCCCCTTTATTAGGTCCCACTTGCTAGAAGTGGGTTGGACCCCCTTTATTAGGTCCCACTTGCTAGTAGTGGGTCAGGCCCCCTTTATTAGGTTCCCCTTGCTAGTAGCAGGTCGAACCCCCTTTATTAGGTCTTCCTTGCTAGTAGTGGGTTGGACCCCCTTCATTAGGTCCTCCTTGCTAGTAGTGGGTTGGACCCCCTTTATTAGGTCAACCTTACTAATAGTGGGTTGGACCCCCTTTATTAGGTCCCACTTGCTAGTAGCGGGTTGGACCCCCTTTATTAGGGTCCCCTTGCTATTAAAGGGTTGGACCCCCTTTATTAGGTCCCACTTGCTAGTAGTGGGTTGGACCCCCTTTATTAGGTCTCACTTGCTAGTAGAGAGTTGGACTTCCTTGTTTAGGTCCACCTTGCTAGTAGCGGGTTGGACCCCCTTTATTAGGTCCCCCTTGCTAGTAGAGAGTTGGACCCCCTTTATTAGGTCCCCCTTGCTAGTAGCGGGTTGGACCCCCTTTATTAGGTCCCACTTGCTAGTAGCGGGTTGGACCCCCTTTATTAGGCCCACCTTGCTAGCAGCAGGTTGGACCCCCTTTATTAGGTCCCACTTGCTGGTAGCAGGTTGGACCCCCTTCATTAGGTCCCCCTTGCTAGCAGCGGGTTGCACCCCCTTTATTAGGTCCCCCTTGCTAGTAGCGGGTTGCACCCCCTTTATTAGGTCCCCCTTGCTAGTAGCGGGTTGCACCCCCTTTATAAGGACCCCTTGCTAGTAGCGGGTTGGACCCCCTTTATTAGGTCCCCCTTGCTAGTAGAGGCCCCCCTGCTACTCCAACTCTCTACACTTATTACACAGCCTGCACCTAATAGGGACCATCTAGAGATAGAGGAGGGGGGAGATGATCAGAGAAGGAGACACAAGGACAGAGATGAGGGAAAGAGAGATAAGGGCAGTTAGAGATTATATAGGGGCAGAGCAGGGGGGAAAGAGAGATGGGGGCAGTTAGAGAACATAAGGGAAGACAGGGCAAAGGTGATGGGACATAACAAGATATCAATGAGGCCCCTTTCACATGGGACAGACTTTGCTCAGAAGGGTATCTGTCTGCTGAACGGTCACTGAGCAGAGCAAGAGGATAACCGGTCCGCGTCGGCTCCATTTATGCCAAGTGCTCTATGGGCAGTCGGATATAAATGGACCGCTTGTCTGTTTATACCCGACTGGCATCTATCCTGATCCACCCATACAGAGGGTAACGGATCCCCCTTCAGCTTGTTTTATTTGGGTCAGATTGAAGGTAGGTGGGTGTAAAGGGACATCCAGGTCAGATTGAAGGTAGGTGGGTGTAAAGGGACATCCGGGTCAGATTGAAGGTAGGTGGGTGTAAAGGGACTTCCGGTTCAGATTGAAGGTAGGTGGATGTAAAGGGACATCCGGGTCAGATTGAAGGTAGGTGGGTGTAAAGGGACATCCGGGTCAGATTGAAGGTAGGTGGGTGTAAAGGGACATCCGGGTCAGATTGAAGGTAGGTGGGTGTAAAGGGACATCCGGGTCAGATTGAAGGTAGATGGGTGTAAAGGGACATCCGGGTCAGATTGAAGGTAGATGGGTGTAAAGGGACATCTGGGTCAGATTGAAGGTAGGTGGGTGTAAAGGGACATCCGGGTCAGATTGAAGGTAGGTGGGCGTAAAGGGACATCTGGGTCAGATTGAAGGTAGAGGGGTGTAAAGGGACATCTGGGTCAGATTGAAGGTAGAGGGGTGTAAAGGGACATCTGGGTCAGATTGAAGGTAGGTGGGCGTACATAAACAAATGTCCCTTTATATCCACCTCCCCATAGAGGACAATGGAGGACCAAAAAGTGACAGGGGGACCCGGTTGGACCCTTCATGTGAAAGTGCGATGTGGCCGATGTCAAGAATTCTATATATATTGTGACAACACATCTATAGTGGGTAAGAAATGTAAAGGCTGCGCCAATATAGGAATTATGTGAAAATGATAATTAACCACTTAGGGACTGCCTAACGCCGATATATGTCGGCAGAACGGCACGGCTGGGCACAATCACGTACAGGTACGTCGCCTTTAAGAGCTCAGCCGTGGGCTCTTAAAGCGTTTACAAAATAGGGGATAATTTTATGGCATTTTTCATTAATAATTTATTTTTTTACTACTAATGGCGGCGATCAGCGATTTTTTTTTCGTGGCTGCGACATTATGGCGGACACATCGGACATTTTTGGGACCATTGTCATTTTCACAGCGAAAAGTGCTATAAAAATGCATTGATTACTGTAAAAAAAATGACAATTGCAGTTTAGGAGTTAACCACTAGGGGGGCGCTGAAGGGGTTAAGTGTGACCTCATATGTGTTTCTAACTGTAGGGGGACGGGGCTGGACTAGGGTGACCACATTTCCAAACTGCCATTTAGGGACACCCCCCCCCCCTCTTCCTAAAAAAAAAGATAATTTTTTATAAAAAAAATTGTGCCCCTGAGGGGTTCATGGTGTGACCTGTAGTCCTTCATTTTTGGTGGTTACATTCCCCCCAAAAGTGAAGGACTACAGGTCACACTCTTAATATCTAAAGGTCACACTCTTAATATCTAAAGGTGTGCCCCCCCAATTTGAGGGACTACAACACCCTGCATGAAACCCCTGAGATCTAAGGGTGTGATCCCATTGATTCCTCAGGTTTATCCTGGGACCTGTAGTTCTTCACTATTTGGGGGGCAGGGGGTCTCACATCTTCAGCTCTTGGGGGGGGAGTTCATGCTGGGACCTGTAGTCCTTAACTTTGGGGAGGTCACACCCCCCTCCCAAATCCCAGCATGAACCTGTGAGATCGAAGGATGTGACCCCATAGATTTCACAGATCTATGCTGGGACCTGTAGTTCTTTACTAGTTTGGGGGGGTGTCACATCTTAAGCTCTGAGGGGTTCATGCTGGGACCTGTGTTAGTTTCATTCCTGGGACACTGTATTTTCCCAGAGTGAAGGTGCCCGGGACAGACCCCCTAGAATGCGGGACACGTGGTCACCCTAGGCTGGACGTGTGACATCATTGATCGTCTTTCCCTATATCAGGGAACAGACGATCACTGACACTGCCACAGTGAAGAACGGGGAAGGTTTGTTTAAACTCACCTCTCCCCGTTCTTCAGCTCCTGTGACCGATCGCGGGACTCCGGCAGCGATCGGGTCCACGGGTACCATGGGTGCGGTCACGGAGCTACGGACCGGGTCGCTCGCGACCCCGTGGCTGGGCTCTTAAAGTCAGGTACGTGCAGGTACGTGCCTGTGCCCAGCCGTGCCATTCTGCCAGCGTGTATCGGCGTGAAGGGGTCCTTAAGTGGTTAATTCTGCTCTATCCTTCTTTCACCCAGGAAACACTTTATTATTCTTGGTTAAACTGCATCTTGTGTGTTACAGTATAAGGTAACAGTATTTTACTGTATTATTATTACTGTGTGGTATCATTGTGGTTCCCAAGTGCCAGTGGGTTCCACAATCATTGTGTGGTCCAGTTGTGCCAAGAGAGGGTTCGAGCCAAACTTCTGGGGTTGATAGGCAGAGCGTAGACCCAAATCTAAACCAGCAGCTCCTACGGGGGTAGTGCTACACGTACATTGACTGGCAGCCCTATGAGCCCTTCATATAGAGCACATCCCCCTGCTGAGCGCCACCAATGAAGGGGAAGTGTGATGTAAAAACAGGAAATGAGATTGTTAAACCGCAACAGAAGCACCAAACATTATATAAAATGAGAGAATTATTGTTATTGTTCTGGAACAATAAAGTTGGTTTTAGGTTTTTGGAAGTAGCAGTGTGGGGCCTTCATTACAATGGAGAATGAAGTCATAAGAACTTTCCGTGGCCCTCTCTTAATGATCAGGTTTTTCTTGGAGGGAATTTTGATGAAGTCGTATTCTCTTCTCCCTCCACCATTGGTGATCAGTCCCCTTCTCTACATCAGAATTGAGGGGAGGTCACTTCCTGACCCGACCATCAGACGCCTCTCCTCGGTTCTCCGGGACGGTTCTGCTCGGTGATGTGGGGTGAAGATAAGGTGACCAGACATCCCCAGTTTCAGGGGACAGTTCCCTGATCGAGCACACTGTCCCCAGACCAAGTCTGTCCCTGGTTTTGTCCCCAGATTGGATTTAATAGGGGGAAGGGGCAATTTCAAAGACAGTCAGTGCAGAATTAAAATAAAAAAACTAAAATTACACACCCCCGCTCCGCCGTGCCTACTACCATAGGGGGGTTGTATTTTTCCCATTATCTGTGCCCCTTTCTGATGATCATGTGCTGGTTGGAGTGGAGGGAACATTTCTTCAGTTTCGGGCGCATGGCCATTCAGCTCCGTTCACATGTTCTTCTGCCTTGGCTCAAATCCTGGCCAGTCACCTGCCTATCTCCTTGCCTTCTCTGGCAGAGTCATCTTCCTCCGCTCCCCACCCAGTAGCAGTTATGGGCCTGAAGAGTAAGACTTGAGAGGCTGTGAGGCGGGTGGCGACGGGTAGAGAGTCACTGATTGCCGCCATTACTAGTAAAGAAAAAATATGTCCCCGGATTTCATTTTAAAAATCTGGTCACCTTAGGTGAAGACCATCCCTCGTGTTCTGCACAGGAGTTCATTGACCTTGTCTCTCTTCTCTCTCTGCAGTTTCTCTCGTAATAAATAAAACGGTGGGCCTGGGCCATGATGTCACTCTGGTGCCTCGTTATACCGGAGATCCCTCAGAGATCAACTGGAAGATGAATGGTAACAAACTGGTGGACATGGAGCTGAGGCCCCGGGAGGATCCTGTATTTTACCGTCTTCAGGACAGAGCGACTATCAATCATACCGATGGAGTGCTGACCATAAGGGACCTGACTAAGGGGGACTCCGGGGTCTACAGGGCCGAGGTGTTGCTGAATAATGTTTATCAAGTAACAGAAATAAATCTCATGGTTCTGGGTAAGTGTCAAATAGCTATGGGGGAACCTCAGATGGAACCATTTATCCAACTGTCCATCCAGAGCCTCTGGTTTATAGAGCGGATACATCCTAAATATAGAGCCATTTATCCAACTGTCCATCCAGAGCCTCTGGTTTATAGACTGGATATATCCTAAATATAGAACCATTTATCCAACTGTCCATATATGAGTCACGTGCGTCACCTTCCTTCCCGGCCATGTTCTCTTCCACCTTCCCTCTGTATGCAAGAACCCGGATCACATCACTCTTCATCCTATCCCCTCGTCTCCTCCACCTCCTCCTATCACGCCGCTCTTCCTGCCGTTCGGGGCTCTTCATGTTTTATATTCTATCAGTAAAATGTCTCACTGCTAAAGCACCAGCCAACCACAGTCCATTGTCTGCCATTGTTTAGAAAGATAGGTCATTTGTAACACTGTGTTTAATTGATTTTTTCATCGTTTTGTTTTCATAGATGAGAGCGCCCCACCCACATTCACCAGCAGCACGGGTCCACCAAACATCCATGCAACAAGTAAGTTGTACATTCCTAAATTATAAACAAAATAAATAATCCCCTCCCCAGGGAACACAGCGGGAAACAACCCAAAATCCACTTAGAAAAATACACTGACTGTGGACACCCACCAATACATCCTTCCCTCCTCCATCTCTATGTACACAACGATCCCGAAACACATCACCCTTCCTCCTGCACATGTTCTTCTCTCTTACACCTTCTCTTTTTTACAAAAACAACCCCAGTAACACCTCACCCTTCCTACCCTACATGGTCTTCTCTCCTCCACCTTCTCAATGAACTCAACAGTCCTAGACACATCACCCTTCCTACCCTACATGGTCTTCTCTCCTCTACCTTCTCAATGAATACAACAGTCCTGGACACATCACCCTTCCCACCCTACACAGTCTTCTCTCCTCCAAATTCTCAATGAACACAACAGTCCTGGACACATCACCCTTCCCACCCTACACAGTCTTCTCTCCTCCACCTTCTCAATGAATACAACAGTCCTGGACACATCACCCTTCCTACCATACTTGTTAATCAACCCTCTTAAAGATCTCTATGCACACAACTAACCTGGTGTCATGTACCTGTATGGGAAACCTGAGATGACGAGGGTGGTTTAAAGGGAAAAAAGTGCGCGATAAATACGGTATTATGGGCCCTTTTTAAATATTGGTGCTTTTCTCCAATCAGCTGGTACCATTCCAATCAGTAGACTGTCAGTAAAAATTGGGAACAATGGTCTGGCAATTACTTGACTGAGTTCCCTAAGTACCCTCAGGTGCAAGCCACCCAGTCCCGGTGATCTTATCACACTTGCTCTTGTATATGTTCCTCTCTTCTATAAATTCTACATGTACACAAAAAACACTGGTCCCATCACTCTTCCTCCTGGACATGGTCTTCTTTCCACTACCTTCTCTTTGTACACAACAACCCCGGTCACTTCATCCTTCCTCCTGGACATGATCTTCTCTCCTCCGTCTTCTCTTTGTACACAACAACCCCGATCACTTCATCCTTCCTCCTGGACATGATCTTCTCTCCTCCGCCTTTTCTTTGTACACAACAACCCCGATCACTTCATCCTTCCTCCTGGACATGACCTTCTCTCCTCCGCCTTCTCTTTGTACACAACAACCCCGGTCACTTCATCCTTCCTCCTGTACATGACCTTCTCTCCTCCGCCTTCTCTTTGTACCAACAACCCCGGTCACTCTCTCCTCCGTACGTGACTTCTCTCCTCCGCCTTCTCTTTGTACACAACAACCCCGGTCACTTCATCCTTCCTCCTGGACATGACCTTCTCTCCTCCGCCTTCTCTTTGTACACAACAACCCCGGTCATTTCATCCTTCCTCCTGTACGTGACCTTCTCTCCTCCGCCTTCTCTTTGTACACAACAACCCCGGTCACTTCACTCTTCCTCCTGGACATGGTCTTCTCTCCTCCGCCTTCTCTTTGTACACAACAACCCCGGTCACTTCATCCTTCCTCCTGTACGTGACCTTCTCTCCTCCGCCTTCTCTTTGTACACAACAACCCCGGTCACTTCATCCTTCCTCCTGGACATGACCTTCTCTCCTCCGCCTTCTCTTTGTACACAACAACCCCGGTCACTTCATCCTTCCTCCTGGACATGATCTTCTCTCCTCCGCCTTCTCTTTAGACACAACAACCCCGGTCACTTCATCCTTCCTCCTGGACATGACCTTCTCTCCTCCGCCTTCTCTTTGTACACAACAGCCCCGGTCACTTCATCCTTCCTCCTGGACATGACCTTCTCTCCTCCGTCTTCTCTTTGTACACAACAACCCCGGTCACTTCATCCTTCCTCCTGTACATGACCTTCTCTCCTCCGCCTTCTCTTTGTACACAACAACCCCAGTCACTTCATCCTTCCTCCTGTACGTGACCTTCTCTCTTCCGCCTTCTCTTTGTACACAACAACCCCGGTCACTTCATCCTTCCTCCTGTACGTGACCTTCTCTCTTCCGCCTTCTCTTTGTACACAACAACCCCGGTCACTTCATCCTTCCTCCTGGACATGACCTTCTCTCCTCCGCCTTCTCTTTGTACACAACAGCCCGGTCACTTCATCCTTCCTCCTGGACATGACCTTCTCTCCTCCGCCTTCTCTTTGTACACAACAACCCCGATCACTTCATCCTTCCTCCTGGACATGACCTTCTCTCCTCCGCCTTCTCTTTGTACACAACAACCCCGGTCACTTCATCCTTCCTCCTGGACATGACCTTCTCTCCTCCGCCTTCTCTTTGTACACAACAACTCCGATCACTTCATCCTTCCTCCTGGACATGACCTTCTCTCTTCCGCCTTCTCTTTGTTTACAACAACCCCGATCACTTCATCCTTCCTCCTGGACATGACCTTCTCTCCTCCGCCTTCTCTTTGTACACAACAACCCCAGTCACTTCATCCTTCCTCCTGGACATGACCTTCCCTCCTCCGCCTTCTCTTTGTACACAACAGCCCGGTCACTTCATCCTTCCTCCAGGACATGGTCTTCTTTCCACTACCTTCTCTTTGTACACAACAGCCCCGGTCACTTCACTCTTCCTCCTGGACATAACCTTCTCTCCTCCGCCTTCTCTTTGTACACAACAGCCCCGGTCACTTCACTCTTCCTCCTGGACATGACCTTCTCTCCTCCGCCTTCTCTTTGTACACAACAGCCCCGGTCACTTCATCCTTCCTCCTGGACATGACCTTCTCTCCTCCGCCTTCTCTTTGTACACAACAACCCCGGTCACTTTATCCTTCCTCCCAGGCTTGGACTGGCCATAGGGACTACAGGGAGTTTCCCGGTGGGCCGATGGCTCAGTGGGCCGCTTTCAGTGACAGCCTGTCAAAGTAATGGCTGCGCAGCTCGCCCTTCACTTCATGCAGTGATGTGAAAAGGATGAGAAAAATACAGAGGAGATTAAGTGAAATAATAAAAGAGGTGAGGACTCCTTATGTTATGCTACTTATAGTTTATATACTGTTTTTGTGCTTGTTAGCAAACTTAAAGTGGGCCGGTCTGGATGAAGTCCAGGGCCGAATTTTGGTCTCAGTCCAGCCCTGCTTCCTCCTGGACATGACCTTCTCTCCTCCGCCTTCTCTTTGTACACAACAACCCCGGTCACTTCATCCTTCCTCCTGGACATGACCTTCTCTCCTCCGCCTTCTCTTTGTACACAACAACCCCAATCACTTCATCCTTCCTCCCGGACATGACCTTCTCTCCTCCGCCGTTTCTTTATACACAACAACCCCGGTCACTTCATCCTTCCTCCTGGACATGACCTTCTCTCCTCCGCCTTCTCTTTGTACACAACAGCCCCGGTCACTTCATCCTTCCTCCTGGACATGACCTTCTCTCCTCCGCCTTCTCTTTGTACACAACAACCCCAGTCACTTCATCCTTCCTCCTGGACATGACCTTCTCTCCTCCGCCTTCTCTTTGTACACAACAACCCTGGTCACTTCATCCTTCCTCCTGGACATGGTCTTCTTTCCACTACCTTCTCTTTGTACACAACAGCCCCGGTCACTTCACTCTTCCTCCTGGACATGACCTTCTCTCCTCCGCCTTCTCTTTGTACACAACAGCCCCGGTCACTTCATCCTTCCTCCTGGACATGACCTTCTCTCCTCCGCCTTCTCTTTGTACACAACAACCCCGGTCACTTCATCCTTCCTCCTGGACATGACCTTCTCTCCTCCGCCTTCTCTTTGTACACAACAGCCCCGGTCACTTCATCCTTCCTCCTGGACATGACCTTCTCTCCTCCGCCTTCTCTTTGTACACAACAACTCCGATCACTTCATCCTTCCTCCTGGACATGACCTTCTCTCTTCCGCCTTCTCTTTGTTTACAACAACCCCGGTCACTTCATCCTTCCTCCTGGACATGACCTTCTCTCCTCTGCCTTCTCTTTGTACACAACTCCAGCCACTTCACCCTTCCTATGCATGATCTTCTCTCCTTTGCCTTCCCTACTTACGTAATATCCCTGGAAATGTCAACCTTCCACCCGTCCACTTTTCTCTTCTCCAGTCAGTCTCTGCTCTCCGAACTACCTCTAGCTATTATTTTTTTGCTCTTGCTGTGCATTTACAGGTGCGACAAAAGGTCCTTCATTCAGCAGCAGCCATGGCCCCCCAGAAACCAAAAAAACAAGTAAGTTATATCTTCCTTCATTGTAAACAAAAGGAATAATACTGCCCATCCCCAGGGAACACCTTTGGTAGGAGTCTGACTGAGGACTCCTACAAACACTTCTATGGGTGACAACTGCAAACCATGTCTCATAATGGACGTTTGCAAGGCCACTTATAGGCTTCACCAGAAACACGTGACTACAGGGCCGATCCTGTCTGCCCCGCCCCCTCTGCGTGTGTCGGCTCTTCTCCCATAGGCGGTGTGATGAGAGGCTTCTGGGTTGGCCAGAGCTGCTGCCAATCATCCCGTGCACGCCCAGAAATGCTCTCTGAGTGCCACCCTTCAAGTAACCAAAGATGCCACGTATGCAACACCCCCTGTAATGTGCTTCTGTTCCCAGCGTGCCCAAGCTACAGGGATCTATTGGACAAGTACTGATCTATGGGGACACCTGATGTGGGGGACATCTGCTGGGGGGGCTCTAATGGGGGACACCTTCTGGGGGGGACTCTTATGGGGAACATTAATGAAGACTTCTTAGGGGAGCATCTCTGTGTTTGAGTCATAACCATAGAAACATTTGTAATAGGGGAGGAGTTAGTAAGATGACCACGTCCGTGTTTGGGGCGCCAGAAATAATTCTGCAACCAGGCGTCTGTGATCCTAGGATCGGCCCTGCGTGACTATGTGATGACCCAGAAGGACAACAGCCTACAACAAGAAATTCCTGAACATGAATGTTGATAGAAGGACTGCCAGGTACTATTTTCATGGAAAACCTCTAGGCCTCATGCACACCAGGTGCGTTGACCTCTACTGATCTCAGTTGATCAACACAAGGACAAAGAAAGATAATTTCTGTCTATGTGCCCCGGTCATACCAGTGAATATGTTGGGGGTGTTGTGGAAGACAAGCGTCATCACACATCAATGGAGCAATCAGATCCCCCACAAATCCCCAAGTTCTTTTTGGGGGACAGGATGTAGGGAAAAGGCCCTTGTCCCTCAACAGGGAAAAAACATACCTTGCAGGGGAGGGGGGGGGTTGTCTTTTTTCCCTTGCAAGGTCACCCCTTAATGTTAAAAGCCCCCCCTCCCTGTACCTGACCAGGCAACATGCCTTCCAACATTGGGGGCAGTGGCAGATGGTCCATAATGGGCACAGGGGTGCCACTCCATAGTTTGTATGCAGGGCTTGAAATTTTATACATGATTTATAATTTTTTTTTGTTTGGCATTTTCAGAGTCTCACACAGAAGGCCCCTCATCCAGAATCACCACACACTCAACCAAAGTAAAACAATCTGGAATGTCAGGTAAGATATAAGGCCTTACATTACAGACAAAACAAATAGTTCCGCCCCCGAGGAGCACAAGGAGGCACATCCCTCCATCTATGGTATGTTATGAGGAAGGCTTCAGCTAGAATTCTGTGGATCAACAATTTTGTAACCTATAAAGAATGGATACAAAGAAGCCTCCGAGTTGCTGGCTAATATCTTTAAAGTGGGGTTTCGGGCATCATTTTTTTTTTGCAAGCTAAAATGAATCACATTAAATAGTCCCTAAAACATATTAATCGCTCCCCAATCGTTCCAGAAATCATTGCAAACACTTGCCTTATATCCTCCAGCTCATGTTGTGGCCGTATCCATCATATGTGTGGGCATGTGACGCCAGTGGCGGCTGGTGCTCAACATTTTTGGGGGCACAAACAAACGAAAAAGAAAAAATCATCAATTGCAGCCTCACTGTGCCCATCAAAGCATCCACTGTGCCCATCAATTGTCACCACTGTGCCCATCAAACGCATCCACTGTGCCCATCAATTGTAGCCACTGTGCCCATCAAACACAGCCACTGTGCCCATCAATTGTCGCCACTGTGCCCATCAAACACAGCCACTGTGCCCATCAATTGTCGCCACTGTGCCCATCAATTGTTGCCACTGTGCCATCAAACACAGCCACTGTGCCCATCAATTGTCACCACTGTGCCCATCAATTGTTGCCACTGTGCCATCAAACACAGCCACTGTGCCCATCAATTGTCACCACTGTGCCCATCAAACGCAGCCACTGTGCCCATCAATTGTAGCCACTGTGCCCATCAAACACAGCCACTGTGCCCATCAATTGTCGCCACTGTGCCCATCAAACACAGCCACTGTGCCCATCAATTGTCACCACTGTGCCCATCAATTGTTGCCACTGTGCCATCAAACACAGCCACTGTGCCCATCAATTGTCACCACTGTGCCCATCAATTGTTGCCACTGTGCCATCAAACACAGCCACTGTGCCCATCAATTGTCGCCACTGTGCCCATCAATTGTAGCCACTGTGCCATCAAACACAGCCACTGTGCCCATCAATTGTCGCCACTGTGGCATGCCATCAATTGTTGCCACTGGAAGAAAACCATAGGGCGTGTAGGAAAAACTAGACCCACCTCTTCTGAAGGATCAGGACGACACTGGATGCAAAGCGCCTTAAGGCGATTAAGTTCGCATTTTCTGCGCTATACAAGTTACTCACTCACTCACCATCAAACGCAGCCACTGGGCCACACCATCAATTGTCGCCACTGTGCCCATCAAACACAGCCACTATGCCATCAATTGTCACCACTGTGCCATCAATTGTCGCCACTGTGCCCATCAAACGCAGCCACTGTGCCATCAATTGTCACCACTGTGCCATCAATTGTCGCCACTGTGCCCATCAAACACAGCCACTATGCCATCAATTGTCACCACTGTGCCCATCAAACGCAGCCATTATGCCATCAATTGTCACCACTGTGCCATCAATTGTCACCACTGTGCCCATACATTTTTGCCACTTTGCCATCAATTGTTGCCACTGTGCCATTAAACGCAGCCAATGCGCCATGCCATCAAACTCAGCCACTGTACCATCAATTGTCACCACTGTGCCCATCAATTGTCGCCACTGTGTCATCAATTGTTGCCACTGTGCCTATCAATTGTCACCACTGTGTCCATCAATTGTCGCCAATTTGCCCCCGCTGGCTCTGATAGACACTTCCACAGCCAACCAGCTGTTATTCAGATAGCCGGCGCTCACCAGGGGGCGGGCCATCTGAATAGTGGGCGGCAGCGGCAACAATACACAGATTCATGCAATGCATTAATCTCTATGCATTGTACACTAAGTTGAGTGACAGCGCTCTCTTCCTCTATGGTCATCCCATCTTCTTCCTCTATGGTCACCCCACTCTCTTCCTATATAGCCATTCCAGACTCTTCCACTATGGTCATCCCATCTTCTTCCTCTATGGTCATCCCACTCTCTTCCTCTATGGTCACCTCACTCTCTTCCTCTATGGTCACCCCACTCTCTTCCTCTATGGTCACCTCACTCTCTTCCTCTATGGTCACCCCACTCTCTTCCTATATAGCCATTCCACACTCTTCCTCTATGGTCATCCCACTCTCTTCCTCTATGGTCACCTCACTCTCTTCCTCTATGGTCACCTCACTCTCTTCCTCTATGGTCACCCCACTCTCTTCCTATATAGCCATTCCACACTCTTCCTCTATGGTCACCTCACTCTCTTCCTCTATGGTCACCCCACTCTCTTCCTATATAGCCATTCCACACTCTTCCTCTATGGTCATCCCACTCTCTTCCTCTATGGTCATCCCATCTTCTTCCTCTATGGTCATCCCACTCTCTTCCTCTATGGTCATCCCATCTTCTTCCTCTATGGTCATCCCACTCTCTTCCTCTATGGTCATCCCACTCTCTTCCTCTATGGTCATCCCACTCTCTTCCTCTATGGTCATCTCACTCTCTTCCCCTTTGGTCATCCCACAGTCTTCCTCTATGGTTATCTTCCTCTCTTCCTCTATGGTCATCCTGCTCTCTTCCTCTATGGCCTCGTACACACGAGGCAATAGATTTGTTCAAATCTGTCCGTCCGACAGATTTGAACAAATCTGTCTGCTGGGATTTTGGTTTGCTCGCGTGTACACACGAGCAAACCAAAATCCCCGCCAGCAGAGAGCGCGCTGACGTGTCGGTGACGTGGCGGTGACGTTGACGCCGCCACGTCACCGCACCAGGAAGTAAAACACTTCCGCGCATGCGCCGAATCCATTCGGCGGCGGTGCGGGACGACATGTCTGCTGGTAAGTGTACTAACCAGCAGACATGTCGGGCGGGCGGATTTCCACCCGATAGATTTCAAAGCATGCTTTGAAATCTGTCGGGTGGCCAAATCCGTCGGCTCGGCCGTACACCTGATCGAATCTGTCTGCTGAAACGGTCCGGCGGACCGTTTCCAGCGGACAGATTTGATCGTGTGTACGAGGCCTATGGTCATCACGCTCTCTTCCTCTATGGTCATCCCGCTCTCTTCCTCTATGGTCATCCCGCTCTCTTCCTCTATGGTCATCCTGCTCTCTTCCTGTATGGTCATCCCACACTCTTCCTCTATGGCCATCCACACACTCTTCCTCTCTGGTGATCCCACTGTCTTCTTCTATGGGCACCACGGGGATAGGGGGGGGGAGGTTCTGGGCGGTGTTGCCTTTGGAGCCCTTTAATAGTGATCAGGCGGCTCTAGAGCCTCCCGCATCACTTTTACCTTAAAAGCAGCTCTGGAGCAGCACTCTCCATGACTTCTCCCATGGCCTGCTTGAAGGGGGGGCGCTAAGTCCGCCTATTGTGGGTGGACTTTCTTCCAACAATATAATTTCCCCATCTTGTATTTGTAGAACTCTAACGCCGGTTTTCTTCTCTTTCTTTTGTTTTTTACAGACTCCACCAGACAAGTCATTTTAGTTGTCGTCGGTCTGGTTGTGATGGGGGTCTTTGTAGGTTGTTTATTATGGTGTTTTTGTTGCGGTAAGTAGAGACAAATTCATTCATTACGTTAAAATAATTCTTTGTGTGTTTCTATGTTTCTATGTATATTTTCTCCCATTTTTATTGTAACATTATCCATTTAGGGATCACCTTGTGGGACAGTGGGACACTTTGTGGTCTATTTATGAAACTTTTGCTGGACGAATGTCACAAGCATTCTCCCAGTCCGTCCCGTACATCCTTTAATACAATATTTCCTACGATCGTCAGCTCCATCTAATGGCCATAATGTGGTATTTTTCAAGATTGAGGTATTTCAGGAAGGAAAAATACCACCTTTTTAGGCCACTAGATGGGGCTGACGATCATTTGTGTAGGCCGGGCAAATATCTGTGATATATTCATCCAATTGTGTGGGGTTTTTTTTTGTGGATAGAGTAGAGAAGGGCTAAAGATAAAGATTGTTCTTATATTTTATCGTCCCTGGTCCCCCCCCCCCCCATCAACATGATAATGGCATTATTAAATAAAGCTTTTGCATCACCATTACATACCTTATTTTAGTCCCAGTGATGGTGACACCTGGTGTAAGGGGGTACTCTAATGGTGGCACCTGGTGCAAGGGGGTACTCTGATGGTGGCACCTGGTGTAAGGGGGTATTCTGATGGGAGCACTTGTTGCAAGGAGTACTCTGATAGGGGGTACTTTGATGGGTCACCTGATCTAAGGGGGTACTCTGGTGAGGTCAACTGGTGTAAGGGGTGTACACTGATGGAGACACCGGATCTAGAGGGTACTCTGATAGTAGCACCAGGTGTAAGGGAGTACTTTGATGGGGCACCTGGTGTAAGGGAGTACACTGATGGAGACACCTGATCTTGGGGGTACTCTGATGGGTCACCTGGTGTAAGGGGTACTCTGATGGGAGCACTTGGTGTAAGAAGTACTCCGATGGGGCACCTGCAGTAAGAGGTACTCTGATGAGCACCTGGCATAAGGGTGTACACTAATGGGGGCACCCGGTGTAAGGGGGTACTCTGATAGGGGCACCTGGTGTAAGGATGTACACTGATGGGGCACCTGGTGTAAGGGGGTACTCTGATAGTAGCACCAGGTGTAAGGGAGTACTTTGATGGGGCACCTGGGGTAAGGGGGTACACTGATGGAGACACCTGATCTTGGGGGTACTCTGATGGGGTCATCTGGTGTAAGGGGTACTCTGATGGGAGCACTTGGTATAAGAAGTACTCCGATGGGGCACCTGCAGTAAGAGGTACTCTGATGAGCACCTGGTATAAGGGTGTACACTTATGGGGGCACCTGGTGTAAGGGGGTATTCTGATAGGGGCACCTGGTGTAAGGATGTACACTGATGGGGCACCTGGGGTACGGGGGTACTCTGATGGGGCACCTAGTGTAAGGAGGCACACTAATGGGGTCACCTGATCTGAGGGGGTACTCTGGTGGGGACCCTGGTGTAAGGGGCTACTCTTATGGGAGCACATGGTGTAAGGAATACTCTAATAGGGGCACCTGGTGTAAGGGTCTACACTGGAGGGGGTCACCTGATGTAAGGGGGTACTCTGGTGGGAGCACTTGGTGTAAGTAGTACTCTGATAGGGGGTACTCTGAATAGGTCACCTGATCTAAGGGGGTACTCTGGTGGGGTCACCTGGTGTAAGGGGATTCTCTAATGGGAGTACTTGTGTAAGAAGTACTCCGAAGGGGCACCTGCAGTAAGAGGTACTCTGATGAACACCTGATATAAGGGTGTACACTGATAGGGTGACCCGGTGTAAGGGGGTACACTGATGGGCCCCCTTTGTTTAAGGTGGTACACTGATGGGGCACCTGGTGTAAGGAGGCACACTAATGGGGTCACCTGATCTGAGGGGGTACTCTGGTGGGGACCCTGGTGTAAGGGGCTATTTGTTATGGGAGCACATGGTGTAAGGAGTACTCTAATAGGGGCACCTGGTGTAAGGGTTTACACTGGTGGGGGTCACCTGATGTAAGGGGGTACTCTGATGGGGACATCTGATGTAAGGGGGTACTCTGATGGGGACATCTGATGTAAGGGGGTACTCTGATGAGGACACCTGATGTAAGGGGGTACTCTGATGAGGACACCTGATGTAAGGGGGTACTCTGATGAGGACACCTGATGTAAGGGGGTACTCTGATGGGGACATCTGATGTAAGGGGGTACTCTGATGAGGACACCTGATGTAAGGGGGTACTCTGATGAGGACTCCTGATGTAAGGGGGTACTCTGATGTAAGAGGGTACTCTGATGAGGACATGAGGTATGAGGGGCATCAAGAAACTGCTTTGCAAACTGCATTGGTGACCACAATTGTATTTACTAATATTTCATATTTTATATATTTTAAGGGAAAGAAAGAAAACAGACTTATAATACGAAGGATCCCTACACCGCTGGACTGTTGGGTGCAGGAAAGAGTGGTGAGTTTCCAGGATTTGCCAATAATGTTTCCTCCCCAGTCCAGATACATCCTAAATATAGAGCCATTTATCCAACTGTCCATCAAACGCTGCCACTGTGCCCATCAATTGCAGCCACTGTGCCCCATCAAATGCAGCCACTGTGCCCCATCAAACGCTGCCACTGTGCCCATCAAATGTGGCGACTGTGCCCATCAAATGCAGCCACTGTGCCCCATCAAATGCAGCCACTGTGCCCATCAAATGCAGCCACTGTGCCCCATCAAATGCAGCCACTGTGCCCCATCAAACGCTGCCACTGTGCCCATCAAATGTGGCGACTGTGCCCATCAAATGCAGCCACTGTGCCCATCAAATGCAGCCACTGTGCCCCATCAAATGCAGCCACTGTGCCCCATCAAACGCTGCCACTGTGCCCCATCAAATGCGGCCACTGTGCCCCATCAAACGCTGCCACTGTGCCCATCAAATGTGGCGACTGTGCCCATCAAATGCTGCGACTGTGCCCAAACTGCCCATCAAATGCTGTGACTGTGTCCATCAAACGCTGTCACTGGGCCATCAATTGCAGCCACTGTGTCATCAAATGCTTGGACTGTGCCATCTGCCCAGCACCTACCCTGCCCGGTCCTTCATGTCTCCTGCACTTCTACTGTTCTCTCCTCCCGTCAGGCGTCCAATAGCAGCACCTGTTGTTTCAGCCAATCAGGTGACAGGGAAGGTGAGGTGTTAGGGAAGCCTGACACACCACCGCTGAAGTAATCAGCGAACGCACAGCATTGCGCTCCCGCTGTTTATCCTTTTGGAAGCCTATTAGGGCCTATGGATCTAATCAGGCTCTTCCAAAACACACCCGCCGCTGTAATTCACATGCCCAGCGCCCGACAAGGGGTCGGGCACATGAATTGGGGCACCAACAGCGGTGACCATGAGTGACGGGAGGGGGGGGGCGGTGCTCTTGTGCCCTTTATGGACGCACCGCCTTTATCCAAAGGACAACATTGTTGCGCCTCTCTAACAAAATATTGTTCTGGTTAATAAAGAGGCCACATTGGGGGGGGGGGGGGGGGGGGGTAGGTCAGCATTTCCATGTTTATCGCCCCAAGTTTGGAGGATCCAGAAAGACTTTGGGTCATAAAGGAAAGATGTATGGAGGCAACGCTTGGTTTTGGCTTACAAGCGACTACAATATGTGGCCATAGTCAGGGCCGGATTTGCTCTCCCAGCCCCCTGAGGCCAGGTTCCGCGCAATGCACCCCCTCCCCTCCCCGCCAACCGAACCACCCCCCCCCCCCAAATCAATGGAGAATGGTAACCGGATGGCAGTGGTGCCACAATTAGTTCAAATATTATTCTTCTTTTTTTTTTTTTACTTTTTTTTTTATCACTTTTTTATTTTGTAGCTCGTTGTTTAATTTTTTTTTTGTATAATTTTCTTATTATTTTTAATATTCTTTTTCTTATTCTTTACTTTTTAATTACTTTTTTATTTTAATAATTTTATTATTATTTTTTATAAAAAAAAAATTATAATTTTTTTTTTCATGCCGCCGCCCCTCTGCACCCTGCCGCCCCGAGGCCCGGATTTCCCACAAGGCCACTAAGGCCGGGCCTCGGGGCGGCGGGGTACAAAGGGGCGGCATGAAATTTTTTTTATAAAAATAAATTAATAAGAAATAATAATTAAATCATTAAAATAAAAAGGTAATTAAAAAGTAAAGAATAAGAAAAATAACTGGCCATAGAGGGACTATTCATGTCAATTGTTCATGAGGATTATTCATGTGCTCACTGACTAATATTTACATTTTCACATATTCTAAGAAGAAACAGAAGCTGGGAATGATGTGAAATCCGGAGTGAAGGGATCTTCTTTGGACACATCAGGGTGTCGGGGAATAGAGGGTGTGGGAGAATAGAGAGTGTGGGGGAATAGAGGGTGTCGGGGAATAGAGGGTGTCGGGGAATAGAGGGTGTCGGGGAATAGAGGGTGTCGGGGAATAGAGGGTGTCGGGGAATAGAGGTTTTCGGGGAATAGAGGTTTTCGGGGAATGGAGGGTGTCGGGGAATAGAGGTTTTCGGGGAATGGAGGGTGTCAGGGAATAGAGGGTGTCGGGGAATAGAGGGTGTCAGGGAATAGAGGGTGTCGGGGAATAGAGGGTGTCGGGGAATAGAGGGTGTGGGGGAATAGAGGGTGTCGGGGAATAGAGGTTTTCGGGGAATGGAGGGTGTCGGGGAATGAAGGGTGTCGGGGAATAGAGGGTGTCGGGGAATAGAGGGTGTCGGGGAATAGGGGGTGTCGGGGAATAGAGGGTGTCGGGGAATAGGGGGTGTCGGGGAATAGGGGGTGTCGAGGGACTATTCATGTCAATTGTTCAAGAGGATTATTCATGTGCTCACTGACTAATATTTACATTTTCACATGTTCTAAGAAGAAACAGAAGCTGGGAATGATGTGAAATCCGGAGTGAAGGGATCTTCTTTAGACACATCAGGAACAGGTGGGTGTGGGGGAATAGAGGGTGTGGGGGAATAGAGGGTGTCGGGGAATGGAGGGTGTCGGGGAATGGAGGGTGTCGGGGAATGGTGGGTGTCGGGGAATGGAGAGTGTAGGGGAATGGAGGGTGTCGGGGAATGGTGGGTGTCGGGGAATGCTGGGTGTCGGGGAATGGAGGGTGTAGGGGAATGGAGGGTGTCGGGGAATGGAGGGTGTCGGGGAATGGTGGGTGTCGGGGAATGGTGGGTGTCGGGGAATGGAGGGTGTCGGGGAATGGTGGGTGTCGGGGAATGGAGGGTGTCGGGGAATGCTGGGTGTCGGGGAATGGTGGGTGTGGGGGAATAGAGGGTGTGGGGGAATAGAGGGTGTGGGGGAATAGAGGGTGTCGGGGAATAGAGGGTGTCGGGGAATAGAGGGTGTCGGGGAATAGGGGGTGTCGGGGAATAGAGGGTGTCGGGGAATAGAGGGTGTGGGGGAATAGAGGGTGTGGGGGAATAGAGGGTGTGGGGGAATAGAGGGTGTCGGGGAATGGAGGGTGTCGGGGAATGGAGGGTGTCGGGGAATGGTGGGTGTCGGGGAATGGAGAGTGTAGGGGAATGGAGGGTGTCGGGGAATGGTGGGTGTAGGGGAATGGTGGGTGTCGGGGAATGGTGGGTGTCGGGGGAATGGAGGGTGTAGGGGAATGGAGGGTGTCGGGGAATGGTGGGTGTCGGGGGAATGGTGGGTGTAGGGGAATGGAGGGTGTAGGGGAATGGAGGGTGTCGGGGAATGGAGGGTGTCGGGGAATGGAGGGTGTCGGGGAATAGAGGGTGTCGGGGAATAGAGGGTGTCGGGGAATAGAGGTTTTCGGGGAATAGAGGTTTTCAGGGAATAGAGGGTGTCGGGGAATAGAGGGTGTCGGGGAATAGAGGGTGTCGGGGAATAGAGGGTGTCAGGGAATAGAGGGTGTCAGGGAATAGAGGTTTTCGGGGAATGGAGGGTGTCGGGGAATGGAGGGTGTCGGGGAATAGAGGGTGTCGGGGAATAGAGGGTGTCGGGGAATAGAGGGTGTCGGGAAAAAGAGGGTGTCGGGGAATAGAGGGTGTCGGGGAATAGGGGGTGTCGGGGAATAGGGGGTGTCGGGGAATAGGGGGTGTCGGGGAATAGAGGGTGTGGGGGAATAGAGGGTGTCGGGGAATAGAGGGTGTCGGGGAATAGGGGGTGTTGGGGAATAGGGGGTGTCGAGGGACTATTCATGTCAATTGTTCATGAGGATTATTCATGTGCTCACTGACTAATATTTACATTTTCACATATTCTAAGAAGAAACAGAAGCTGGGAATGATGTGAAATCCGGAGTGAAGGGATCTTCTTTAGACACATCAGGAACAGGTGGGTGTCGGGGAATGGTGGGTGTCGGGGAATGGTGGGTGTCGGGAAATGGTGGGTGTCGGGGAATGGTGGGTGTAGGGGAATGGTGGGTGTAGGGGAATGATGGGTGTCGGGGAATGATGGGTGTCGGGGAATGGTGGGTGTAGGGGAATGGTGGGTGTCGGGGAATGGTGGGTGTCGGGGAATGGTGGGTGTCGGGTAATGGTGGGTGTCGGGTAATGGTGGGTGTCGGGGAATGGTGGGTGTCGGGTAATGGTGGGTGTCGGGGAATGGTGGGTGTCGGGTAATGGTGGGTGTCGGGGAATGGTGGGTGTCTGGGAATGGTGGGTGTCGGGGAATGGTGGGTGTCGGGGAATGGTGGGTGTCGGGGAATGGTGGGTGTAGGGGAATGGTGGGTGTCGGGTAATGGTGGGTGTCGGGGAATGGTGGGTGTCTGGGAATGGTGGGTGTCGGGGAATGGTGGGTATCTGGGAATGGTGGGTGTCGGGGAATGGTGGGTGTAGGGGAATGGTGGGTGTCGGGGAATGGTGGGTGTAGGGGAATGGTGGGTGTCGGGTAATGGTGGGTGTCGGGGAATGGTGGGTGTCTGGGAATGGTGGGTGTCGGGGAATGGTGGGTGTAGGGGAATGGTGGGTGTCTGGGAATGGTGGGTGTCGGGGAATGGTGGGTGTAGGGGAATGGTGGGTGTCGGAGAATGGTGGGTGTCGGGGAATGGTGGGTGTCGGGTAATGGTGGGTGTAGGGGAATGGTGGGTGTCGGGGAATGGTGGGTGTTGGGAATGGTGGGTGTTGGGAATGGTGGGTGTAGGGGAATGGTGGGTGTCTGGGAATGGTGGGTGTCGGGGAATGGTGGGTGTAGGGGAATGGTGGGTGTCGGGGAATGGTGGGTGTAGGGGAATGGTGGGTGTCGGGTAATGGTGGGTGTCGGGGAATGGTGGGTGTCTGGGAATGGTGGGTGTCGGGGAATGGTGGGTGTCGGGGAATGGTGGGTGTCTGGGAATGGTGGGTGTCGGGGAATGGTGGGTGTGGGGAATGGTGGGTGTCGGGAATGGTGGGTGTCGGGGAATGGTGGGTGTCGGGTAATGGTGGGTGTCGGGTAATGGTGGGTGTCGGGGAATGGTGGGTGTCGGGTAATGGTGGGTGTCGGGGAATGGTGGGTGTCGGGGAATGGTAGGTGTAGGGGAATGGTGGGTGTCGGGGAATGGTGGGTGTCGGGGAATGGTGGGTGTCGGGTAATGGTGGGTGTCGGGGAATGGTGGGTGTCGGGGAATGGTGGGTGTCGGGTAATGGTGGGTGTCGGGGAATGGTGGGTGTGGGGAATGGTAGGGTAGGGGAATGGTGGGTGTCGGGGAATGGTGGGTGTCGGGGAATGGTGGGTGTCGGGTAATGGTGGGTGTCGGGGAATGGTGGGTGTCGGGGAATGGTGGGTGTAGGGGAATGGTGGGTGTCGGGGAATGGTGGGTGTTGGAAATGGTGGGTGTTGGGAATGGTGGGTGTAGGGGAATGGTGGGTGTTGGGAATGGTGGGTGTTGGGAATGGTGGGTGTTGGGAATGGTGGGTGTCGGGGAATGGTGGGTGTAGGGGAATGGTGGGTGTTGGGAATGGTGGATGTCGGGGAATGGTGGGTGTCGGGGAATGGTGGGTGTCGGGGAATGGTGGGTGTCGGGGAATGGTGGGTGTCGGGGAATCGTGGGTGTCGGGGAATGGTGGGTGTAGGGGAATGGTGGGTGTAGGGGAATGGTGGTTGTCGGGGAATGGTGGGTGTAGGGGAATGGTGGATGTCGGGGAATGGTGGGTGTTGGGAATGGTGGGTCTTTGGGTCATGTTTCTGAAGTGTCTGAGGCAATCATTGATAATGAGCCAACCAATCACAGCAGTCAGGCCCGTCGCTACAGGACAGGCAAAACAAACAATTGCTTGGGGCCCCAAGCTGGCCTGGGGCCCCCAACTTCCCCTTCCCAGGATGTAGCGTGGCCGAGCTCTTCTTCCCCCTGCCTCCTCCCCAGTCCCCTGTTAGATAGTGCCCGGGCCGGGTACCGCGCGGTACAGGAGATTCAGTTTCCTGTCTTTCCGGCCGGACTGAAAGCAAGAGAGCACTCAGTGTGCACTTCCTGTCAGTCCGGCCGGGTACCGTGCGTGGTACAGAAGATTCAATTTCCTGTTCCTGGCAGGACACTTCCTTTCAGTCCCACTGGGAATACAGGAAGCTGAATCTCCTGTACCTTACGGTACCCGGCCCGGCCCGGGCACTATCTGATAGGGGACTGGGGAAGAGGAGCTCACCCACGCTACAGCGGCAGCCTACAGGGAAGAAGGGGAGGTAAGAATAGAAAAAAAAATGTGTGTGGCGCTAACGTAGGCTTTGCATGCAGAAGAAGGTGCTTGGGGGCCTTTATTTTGCTTGGGGCCCCCAAATTCCTTCAAACGGCCCTCACAGCAGTCAGAGTCTCTCTATACTGTATGAGGGAACACAAGTGGCACTCTGGTTGGCTGTCCCGCGGCAGCACAGACTGTCTTTCATGAATGAGTTTCGCTCTGATAGAGATGTACACGGGGAGTTTTTTCAGCAGGAACGCGGGGGAACGCAGTTCCTGCACCTCCAGAACTGAATGTATGTAACGGCAAGGGGTGCTGGGGTATGCTGGAGGGTCTATTGATGCTGGCTGCTGGGCAGCTGCGGCCTATCCATTAGGGGCGCCTGGGCGCCGCCCCCTCTCTCCCTATTTTGTTCAGGTCCTTCCACAAAAACTGAGAATGAGCTATGTATCCCTTGGAGGGGAGGGGAGAAGATGTGTACTAGGAGGGGAAATTTTAAGGGTAGAGTATTTGTGCTAGGAGGGGTGATTTTTTTTTGGGGGGGGGGGGGTATTTGAGCTGGGCGGGGGGGGGGGGGTAGGGGGGGGTGGGGGGGGGGGGGGCAAAGATTTGTGCTGGGAGAGGGGGCTGGGGGGGTGAACTTGTACTGGGGGGAGAGGGAATTTATGCTTAGGGGGTACGCATGCATATTAGAGCTCAGTTTATTTATTTTTTTGGGGGGGGGGGGGGGTTTGCTGACACATGCATCTTGAGGGGAGGGGGGCAGTTTGGCATGTTCGGCCTGGGCTATAGATGTCCTTTGTCCGGGCACTGTCTGGCAGTGTCCCCATTTAGGTCCCTCATGGGAGCATGAGGCTACATTTATACACCTGACATTGGTTGACCTAAGTGGGATCCCAGCATTGTGCCTCCTTCTCCGGACGGAGAAACCCATCCAGGAATTCAACTACAGAGGAACCTCGGATTACGAGGATAATCCGTTCCAGGAGAACGCTCGTAATCCAAAGTACTCGCATATCGAAGCGAGTTTCCCCATAGAAGTCAATGGAAACGAAAATAATTAGTTCCGCATTGACTTCAATGGCATGCAATACCGACTGTGGCCAGAGGCGGTGGTCGACGGAGAGCCTGGGAAATGGCCAAAAAGGGCCGAGGACAAATTTTGGTAGACCTCCGCAAACCTCGGAAAGACTCTGTTCACGAGCCGGTCAGCCGAACTGTCCTCGGGCCTTTCCGTGCATTTCTGAACGGCGACAATTGGCTGCGATCAGCGCCGTTCGGCTCCGGCGCCTCCAACCTCAGGCCAAAAGCGGTACTGCACAGCGCTCTGGCCTGAATCCTGCTCGTTTTGGGAGACAACACTCGCAAACCGAGTTAGGATTTTTAAAAATACAGTGGGCCAGATTCTCTAAGAAACTCGCCGGCGTAGCGTAAGCCGTTTACACTACGCCGCCGCATCGTACTAGAGCAAGTGCCGTATTCTCCAAGCGCTTGCTCCGTAGTTTGCGGAGGCGTAGAGTAAATCGCCCAGCGTAAGCCCGCGTAATTCAAATGGGGGCGGCTTGTATTTAAATTAAGCGCGCCCCCGCGTCGAACGAACTGCGCATGCGCCGGCTGGGTAAAAAACGCCCAGTGCGCATGCTCTAGCTCACGTCGGAAAGCGTCGTTGAAACCGACGTCAAAACGACGTGATCGTCACTACGCAATGCCCCTATTCGCGAACGAGTTAGTAAAACGACGTAACCGACGGAAAAAGCCGACGCTGAAACGTGTAAGTGTTCCCAACTTCTGAGTCACACCTTGTCTTCGGCCCCCTACCCAAGCAGTGTCCCTTAGTTCCACCCAGTGGCGTATCTAGGGTATAGCAGCCATGGAAAGTGCCATGGGCGCCCTGGGGGAGGAGCGCCAAAAAAGCCCAATGATACTCTCCTGGTCCCCCCACAGTGTCCCCACACCCACACAGTGCCCCCCCCCCCCCCGGCATAGCCGTTTCCACTGTCCACACTGCATCCCTCTCTGTCCTCCTCATCACACTGTGTCCCTCTGTCTGTCCCCAACATCCCTCTCTGTCCTCATCACACTGGTTCCCTCTCTGTCTGTCCCCAGTGTACCTCCCTGTCCCTGGCATCTTTCTCTGTACCCTTGGCACTGTGTCCCTCTGTCTGTCCCCAGTGTCCCTCTCTGTCCCTGGCATCCCTCTCTGTCCTCATCACACTGTGTCTCTCCGTCTGTCCCCAGTGTCCCTCTCTGTCCTTGTCACACTGCGTCCCTCTCTGTTCCTGGCATCCCTCTCTGTCCCCTGGATTCCTTTCTGTCCTTGTCACACTACGTCACTCCCTGTCCCTGTCATCCCTCTCTGTAATTGTCACACTGCATCCCTCTCTTTCCTTATCACACTGTGTCCCTCTGTCTGTCCCCAGCATCCCTCTCTGTCCTTGTCACACTGCGTCCCTCTTTGTCCCCGGTGTCCCTCTCTGTCCTTATCACACTGTGTCACTCTGTCTGTCCCCAGCATCCCTCTCTGTCCTTGTCACACTGCATCCCTCTCTGTCCCCGGTGTCCCTCTCTGTCCTTATCACACTGGTTCCCTCTCTGTCTGTCCCCAGCATCCCTCTCTGTCCTTGTCACACTGCGTCCCTCTTTGTCCCCGGTGTCCCTCTCTGTCCTTATCACACTGTGTCCCTCTGTCTGTCCCCAGCATCCCTCTCTGTCCTTGTCACACTGCGTCCCTCTCTGTTCCTGGCATCCCTCTCTGTCCCCTGGATTCCTTAATGTCCTTGTCACACTACGTCCCTCCCTGTCCCTGTCATCCCTCTCTGTAACTGTCACACTGCATCCCTCTCTGTCCTTATCACACTGTGTCCCTCTGTCTGTCCCCAGCATCCCCTCTTTGTCCTTGTCACACCTCGTCCCTCTCTGTCCTTATCACACTGTGTCACTCTGTCTGTCCCCAGCATCCCTCTCTGTCCTTGTCACACCTCGTCCCTCTCTGTCCTTGTCACACCTCGTCCCTCTCTGTCCTTGTCACACTGCGTCCCTCTTTGTCCCCGGTGTCTCTCTCTGTCCTCATCACACTGGTTCCCTCTCTGTCTGTCCCCATTGTCCCTCTCTGTCCCTGGCATCCCACTCTGTACTCGCGGCACTTCATTGCTCTCTGTCCTCAGTGTCCCTCCCTGTCCCTTGATTTTGTGTTAGTGTGTCATTGATTTTGTATGAGTTACTATGTGCACCAATGTATTTTGATGAGTGCGAGTGTGCCAGTGTGTTGGCATTATCAGTGATTTATGTATCAGTGTGTGCCCGCGGGCCATTGTTGGCTGGTTTTTGTTAAGGTTATCTGAAAGACGGGTTTCAAAATGTTTTGACAAGGGGTGCAGTTTCAGCGCTTGCCGTAGGCGCCATTTTGACTAGATGCGCCTCTGGTTCAACCCCCTACCCCTACCTACCTCTCAGTATTGCCCCTTTTAGAGAATACACAACCAAGTGAAGCGCTCACCCCCGCAGGAGCCGCTGGTTGTACCTCAGGTGGCTTCTCTAGGGGTGGTGGTAGTGAGTACAGGTAGTGAGCGAATGTCCGGTCAGCAGATGGGTTTTCTGAAGGCTTTATTTTCAAGGCCCAACACGGCCAACACGAGGTAGGGTAGAAAAGGTTGGTGAAGCAGAAGAAGAACATTTGCAGTATCAGGCCCGATAGGGTGACCACATTTCCAAACGGCCATTCAGATAATTTTTTTATACGTTTTTTTTTGAGACACCCATGAATTTCACAGGTTCATCCTGGGACCTGTAGTTCTTCGCTGGTTTGGGGGGGAGGGGTCACATCTTCCCATGGTGGTGGGACCTGTAGTCCTTGACTTTTGGGGGTCACATCACCCCAAAAGTGAAAGACTACAAGTCCCAGCATGAACTCCTAACATCTAAATATGTGACCACCCCCCCCCCCCAAATTTGAAGGCCAACAACACCCAGCATGAACCCGCTGAGATCTAAGGGTGTGATCCCATAGATTTCATAGGTTTATGCTGGGACCTGTAGTTCTTCACTATTTGGGGGGGGCAGGGGGTCTTCGCATCTTCAGCTCTGGGGGGTCATGGTGGGACCTGTGGTCCTTAACTTAGGGGAGGTCACACCCCCCCCCCAAAGTAAAGGACTACCAGTCCCAGCATGAACCCCTAACATCTAAAGATGTGACCCCCCCCCCCCCCCAATTTGAAACTTCCAGCATGAACCTGTAACATCTAAGATAAGGTGACCAGATTTTTAAAATATAATACAGGGACATATTTTTTCTTTACTAGTAATGGCGGCAATCAGCGACTCTCTGCCCTCACAGCCTCTCAAGACTTACTCTTCGGGCCCCGGCTACTACTGGGTGGGGAGCGGAGGAAGATCACTCCCCCAGGGAAGGCAAGGAGATAGGCAGGTGGCTGGCCGGGATTTGAGCCAAGGCAGAGGAACATGCGCCCAAAACTGAAGAAATATTCCCTCCCCTCCGACCAGCACATGATCATCAGAAAGGGGCACAGATAATGGGAAAAATACAACCCCCCTATGCTAGTAGGCACGGCGGAGCGGGGGGTGTAATTCTAATTTTTTTATTTGAATTCTGCACTGATTGTCTTTGAAATTGCCCCGCCCCCTATTAAATCCAATCTGGGGACAAAACCAGGGACAGACTTGGTCCGGGGACAGTGTCCTCAATCAGGGGACTGTCCCCTGAAACTGGGGATGTCTGGTCACCCTAATCTAAGAGTGTGACCCCATAGATTTCACAGATCTATGCTGGGACCTGTAGTTCTTCACTAGTTGGGGGGGTCACATCTTAAGCTCTGAGGGGTTCATGCTGGGACCTGTGTCAGTTTCATTTCGGGACACTGTATTGTCCCAGAGTGAAGGTGCCCGGGACAGACCTGCAGAATACGGGACTGTCCTGGGCAATCCGGGACACATGATCACCCTAATCCCCGATGGTTCGTTCAAGCCCTATTGGATCACCTGCCTCCGGGTTCTCCTCAAGTTGATCCCCCACCAAACAGCATCCAGCCTGGGATCCTTTTTAGTGTAGCTGGGGACCCAGTAAGTCACTGGGGCCCCTTTCAGCATCCGCATGGAACTCGGTGTAGCATATGACCCCAACCAGGTAGGCCATGTTGCCCGGGGTCCGTTGTATACGCACACCCTGAAGGTGGGTGCCGCACCTGGAACCTCTAACTTTAGCGTAGCGCCCGTACTGAAAGTAAGGGGGCGCTACACAAGTATCATTTTGTGGTACTGAGTAATGTGTATGGAATGTGTTGATGATAAAAAAAAAAGCAGTAAACTAGATCCCCTGCAACCAGCAACAATAGACCCCCTCCCAAAAACAATAGATCCCTCCAGCACTAATAGATCCGACCAGCAATAATAGACCCACCCCATCAACCCGAGACCCCAGCAACAACAATAGATCTCCCAACAACTACAATGCACTTTCTCAGCAACAATAGACACCCCCCAGCATTAATAAATCCAAAGCAACAATATAGCCCCCCAGCAAGAATAGATCATCTCCCCTAGCAGCCAGTATAAATAAATCCTCCAGCAGCCAGCAAGAGTAGACCCCCCTCAACTGTAGATCCCTCCCAACAACCATTGACCCCCAAGCAACAAAAGGTCCCCCCAGCTACCATAGACTTCCAAAGCAACAATAGACACCCCCCCCCCCCCCAACAGTTGCCAACATCAATTGACCCTCCAGAACACCCCAGCATCCCTTGCCATTACATAAATTCAGTGCTGCGTTCCCCCCGTGTTCCTGCTGAACAAAAGCCCTGTGTGGGAATATTTATGTAAATTGTTAGAAAGGACAATTTGCATGTTCATTGACTAATATTTCATCTTTACATGTCTTAAAAAGAAACTGAAGTCGATGAAAATGTGCAACCAGAACAGGACGAACCAGTAACAGGTGGGTGTCAGGGAACGGATGAGTGTCAGGGAATAGGTGGGTGTCAGGAAATGGTGGGTGTCAGGGAACGGGTGGGTGTCAGGGAACGGGTGGGTGTCAGGGAACGGGTGGGTGTCAGGGAACGGGTGGGTGTCAGGGAACAGGTGGGTGTCAGGGAACAGGTGGGTGTCAGGGAACAGGTGGGTGTCAGGGAACAGGTGGGTTTCATGGAACGGGTGGGGATTAGGGAACAGGTGGGTGTCAGGGAACAGGTGGGTGTCAGGGA
This sequence comes from Rana kukunoris, assembly GCA_029574335.1. NCBI lineage: Eukaryota > Metazoa > Chordata > Amphibia > Anura > Ranidae > Rana > Rana kukunoris. The sequence goes on along the minus strand of CM056050.1, from coordinate 614,235,119 downwards.
ACAAGTGGGGATCAGGGAACAGGTGGGTGTCAGGGAACGGGTGGGTGTCAGGGAACGGGTGGGTGTCAGGGAACGGGTGGGTTTCAGGGAACAGGTGGGGATCAGGGAACAGGTGGGTGTCAGGGAACGGGTGGGGATCAGGGAACAGGTGGGTGTCAGGGAACGGGTGGGTGTCAGGGAACGGGTGGGTGTCAGGGAACAGGTGGGGATCAGGGAACAGGTGGGTGTCAGGGAAAAGGTGGGTGTCAGGGAATGGGTGGGTGTTAGGGAATGGGTGGGTGTCAGGGAACAGGTGGGTGTCAGGAAATGGTGGGTATCAAGGAACAGGTGGGTGTTAGGGAACAGGTGGGTGTCAGGGAACAGGTGGGTGTCAGGAAATGGTGGGTATCAAGGAACAGGTGGGTGTCAGGGAATGGTGGGTGTCAGGGAATAGGTGGGTGTCAGGGAACAGGTGGGGATCAGGGAACAGGTGGGTGTCAGGGAACAGGTGGGTGTCAGGGAACGGGTGGGTGTTAGGAAATGGGTGGGTGTCAGGGAACGGTGGGTGTCAGGGAACAGGTGGGTGTCAGGGAACGGGTGGGTGTTAGGAAATGGGTGGGTGTCAGGGAACGGTGGGTGTCAGGGAACAGGTGGGTGTCAGGGAACGGGTGGGTGTTTGGAAATGGGTGGGTGTCAGGGAACGGGTGGGTGTTAGGAAATGGGTGGGTGTCAGGGAACGGTGGGTGTCAGGGAACAGGTGGGTGTCAGGGAACGGGTGGGTGTTAGGAAATGGGTGGGTGTCAGGGAACGGTGGGTGTCAGGGAACAGGTGGGTGTCAGGGAACGGGTGGGTGTTAGGAAATGGGTGAGTGTCAGGGAACGGTGGGTGTCAGGGAACAGGTGGGTGTCAGGGAACGGGTGGGTGTTAGGAAATGGGTGAGTGTCAGGGAACGGTGGGTGTCAGGGAACAGGTGGGGATCAGGGAACAGGTGGGTGTCAGGGAACGGGTGGGTGTCAGGCAACAAGATTTGAATTGCATTGACATCAGTGGGAGACGTATTTGATGGTCACTGTTGGCCCTTTGGATGGTTTCTAGATGATCTATTAAGTGGCATCTCTAAATAAGACTAACTGTTGCAATCATGGCTCCTAAAGGCAGAGAGATGATGGGACTTGTAGTTTTGCAACAGCTGGAGGGCCACGGGTTGGACACCCCCGGCATACAGCCTTCTAATAATGGGTGACCTGCATGGAATATAATGGTTTTCTTATTTGTCTCCTCAGTTCTGTGACATCTTCTGGAGCGCAGGAACCTAAAGAGGAAATCCCAACCCTTTGTTATCATCACATTGAGGATATAAATTCCTCTTCCCGTATCTTCCATCCCCGGAATGAGGACTGAACGTCCGTCCGTTATACTTCTGGATATCTGGTGCCCAATTCAGAATCTGAAACACACCAAAAACCTAGAAAATATCTTCCCAGTTCCACTATGACACCTTCCTATACAGCACATCCATAAACTCCTCCATCTCTATCATCTCCCTCCATACCTCCTCCATCTCTATCATCTCCTCCCTACCTTCATAAACTCCTCCATCTCTATCATCTCCTCCCTTCATACCTCCTCCATCTCTATCATCTCCCTCCATACCTCCTCCATCTCTATCATCTCCTCCCTACCTTCATAAACTCCTCCATCTCTATCATCTCCTCCCTTCGTACCTCCTCCATCTCTATCATCTCCTCCCTCCCTTCATAAACTCCTCCATCTCTATCATCTCCTCCCTCCATACCTCCTCCATCTCTATCATCTCCTCCCTCCATACCTCCTCCATCTCTATCATCTCCTCCCTCCATACCTCCTCCATCTCTATCATCTCCTCCCTCCCTTCATAAACTCCTCCATCTCTATCATCTCCTCCCTCCATACCTTCTGCATTCTTATCCCCTCCATCAATATTATCCGTGCCATGTTGTGCAGAGTGTTGAAATAATGTGCTGGAAGCTTCTTGTTTGCAGTAGATACTGTTCTTTCATGGAGGAATATCAGAACATGTCTTTATCATGGAAACAGGAAACAGGAACTGATCAACAAATAAATACATACATAAATAAATAAATACACATAATATAACCGAGTACTAAGTTCTGTAGGTAAAGTTGATCCGGGGGAAATCCGATTGCCTCTCGGGGGATCAGGAAGGAATTTTTTCCCCTCCGGGAGCAAATTGGATCATCGCTCTGCTGGGGTTTTTTGCCTTCCTCTGGATCAACTGTGGGTATGGAGTTGGGTGTATGGGATGTACTGTGTTTTATTTTTTTTATTTTTTTATGGTTGAACTGGATGGACTTGTGTCTTTTTTCAACCTGACTAACTATGTAACTAAGATAGATAATACATCCTGTTATATCATAGAAAACATAAACTAAATATAATACAGCGCCACCTGCTGGCATAGACAACTATAATGCATATATACAGTCATAGTAATTATACAGATTGCTGTTGTGTTTCCAATATGCCCTCCATGTCACGTTCTCTATCCATACCTCTTCCATCCATTCTATCCCCTCCATCCATATCTCTCCTCTCCAAACCATCAACTCCATCCATATCTCCTCTATCCATACCATCAACTCCATCCATATCTCTCCTATCCATACCATCAACTCCATCCATATCTTCTCTATCCATACCATCAACTCCATCCATATCTCCTCTATCCATACCATCAACTCCATCCATATCTCTCCTATCCATACCATCAACTCCATCCATATCTCTCCTATTCATACCATCAACTCCATCCATATCTCCTCTATCCATACCATCAACTCCATCCATATCTCTCCTATCCATACCATCAACTCCATCCATATCTCTCCTATCCATACCATCAACTCCATCCATATCTCTCCTATTCATACCATCAACTCCATCCATATCTCCTCTATCCATACCATCAACTCCATCCATATCTCTCCTATCCATACCATCAACTCCATCCATATCTCTCCTATCCATACCATCAACTCCATCCATATCTCTCCTATTCATACCATCAACTCCATCCATATCTCCTCTATCCATACCATCAACTCCATCCATATCTCTCCTATCCATACCATCAACTCTATCCATATCTCCTCTATCCATACCATCAACTCCATCCATATCTCTCCTATCCATACCATCAACTCCATCCATATCTCTCCTATCCATACCATCAACTCCATCCATATCTCTCCTATCCATACCATCAACTCCATCCATATCTCCTCTATCCATACCATCAACTCCATCCATATCTCTCCTATCCATACCATCAACTCCATCCATATCTCCTCTATCCATACCATCAACTCCATCCATATCTCCTCTATCCATACCATCAACTCCATCCATATCTCTCCTATCCAAACCATCAACTCTATCCATATCTCCTCTATCCATATCTCTCTGTAACGGAACTATGTATTCTGCCTGTCCATCTATAATAATCATGCAGTGGTATATTATGAGGCGTGAACATCCTCTGTCTGTATAGATGTATATTAGAACTGAATAAGCCTGGCTCCTAAAACCTCTCTTTAGTATGCTAATTCACCTCTCTATTCCCAAAGGTTAATTGATCTATTGTGTGTGTGAAAGACCTGTGTTTATCCTTAAGAGATTGTATATTGTATTCCAAATTAGCAGTATCCGGCCAGTTGTATTGAAATAGCATGTCACTTATGTTCAGAAGAACTGTCAGGCTTTGCGGTGCCGAAATGTTTAGCTACTGATGGGATTATCTGTGACTGAGAAAGGAATGTGGCTTCTTTAGCCTGGTGACAGGGTGTCTAACTTGAGGCCCCCCTGTGGAGGGAGGGGGCGGAGAGTTACATTGTTCCTTGATTATTCACAAGTTTGTAACTAAGATATAAACCAAGAAATGTACCATTAAAGTTAGTCTACTGGACCCTTCAAACGTAGCCTGTCTCGTTTATGGAAGGGAATGTGATGGGATTTATTCTGTGCCTCTTACAACTGGACCTGACTCTCCCTCTGGATCTCTTGGATGAGCTTATACTGGACTTACTTATATAGCAACTTGCCAGGGAAAAGGAGGTCGTCAGCGGCGTATACCCTCTCCCTACTTGGGTCGCCATTACATTGGTGGCAGCGGTGGGATGGTCCTTTTATCCAAGGAGCAAGTTCTGAATGGAGTCTCAGTACGCCAGGCTGAAAAGAACCACACTAAAAGATTTATTGGAGAGTCGTGGTAGGAGTGCCAGTAACAGGCCACGGAGGGAGCTGATAGCGGATTTGCTGGAGCTGGACCAAATGGATGGATCCATGGAAGGAGCTGAGCCTCTAGCACCTGTCAGCGAGGAAGATGTAATTACGGATATTGTACAGCGGAGATTATCCTTGTATCCAGAAACGTCCGTGGAACTAATAAACCAGCTGTTCCGGGAAGCAAGAGAGGAGATTCAAACCAAGAGGGGACAAGAACTGGAACTGGTAAGAGCTAGACAGCCCATTACACACACAGCTCCTACTTCCCCACCCGCTGCGACAGGAAAGAAAATACCGTTCACTGCATTTAAAGCTTTTGTAGAAAGTGAGGAGGAAATAGATGGATATTTGGCGGATTTTGAGAGGCAGTGCTCACTGCACCAGGTACCACCAGACCAATGGGTCACTATTTTGTCTGGGAAATTGTCGGGCAAAGCCAATGAAGCTTTTCGGGCTCTTGCTCCAGAGGATATTTTACAATATCAGCAAGTGAAAAAGGCGCTGTTAACCCGATATGCCGTAACTCCAGAAACCTACCGCCGCCACTTCCGGGAATCCAAGAAGAAGGCTGTGGACTCCCACATGGAATGGGCCAACCAGTTACAAAGGGTGGCATCCCATTGGGTCCAAGGGTGCAAGGCCAACACCGGGGAGAAAGTATTGCAGCTCTTCCTAATGGAACATTTCTTCCAAGACCTGGCCGCAGACATACAGGACTGGGTACGAGATCGCCGTCCCGCTAACTTAAACGAGGTGGCGCGGCTAGCAGATGAGTACACGGAAACAAGGAAAGTAAGCCAGGGTACTGCATGGCTGGCTCATGAGGTAGAACTGTGTACTCCAACCGACACCCCACGTCCAGAGTTTCGCGCTCCAGTCCCACCAGGACCACCACGTCCTCAGGGGCCTAACAACTACCCCCGGGATTCGTCTAGGGTGACGTGCCATCACTGCAGCAACACGATACATATTGCTCGTTTTTGTCCTTTGAGAGCTACAAATAACAACTGGAGACGCCCAACACCCAACACAGAGGTCACTCCATCACAGCCCTCTGCGGCCCACTGCCTAGAGACTGAGGTGGGCCCTGAGGAATGTCTGGGAATTTTGTATGAGGCAGACCCAATACAAGCGGCCTCTCCAGATAACCGTCAGCATCACCGTCAGGAGGTACGGGTGAATGGACAAGTAGCACAAGACCTAAGAGATACCGAGGCTACTATCGCTCTGATTCAAAAACAACCAAGGCACAAAAAGTCAGACTGTTCATTAAATTTACCCAGGCAGTCCCAGTCATGAAGACAGCCAGAAAGGGGGAACCCCCACACATCCATGCCTGCGGCCCACGGCGTTGGGGAGGTAGAACATTGGGGTGTTCTGCATGAGGCAGATCCGATACAAGCAGCTAACCAGGACAACAGGCAGCAACACAGGCAGACTGTCTGGGTCAATGGAAAGGCAGCCAACGGGTTACGCGATACGGGGGCCACGATGACCCTGCTACAGAAGAAACTCATCCCAGAGAGCCAGCACACCGGAGACACCGTAGCCGTAAGAGTAGCAGGAGGCACCGTCTTCCGGCTACCCGTTGCCCGGGTTCACCTGGATTGGGGGGTTGGTTCGGGACATGTGAAAGTGGGGGTGATGAAGGATTTGCCAGCAGATGTCCTACTGGGGAATGATTTGGCCCCCCTTGTTTCTGCGTACGCCCCGATGTGCCCCGCTGAAGCCTACACAGTGACTACCTGTGCCCCAACCCGTGTTGCTGGAACCAACTCGCTTGCTGCTGAGACCCGGGTAAGACCTCCTTCCCCGACATGTACTGTAGATCCGGCCCAATATCACAGTCTAAAATATCTGTGATATCTGTATATATCTCAATTCCATTATTCACCTTCACCATCAGCTACCGACCTGGCCGATTTAATGGCAATGCCGATGGACAGTCCAGGCAAACTGAACTTTTACCCCAACAGCAGACCGGACATCCCCAAGTTGACCCGAAAAGGATCAATCCGGGTCTGCTGGAGTGTTCCACAAAAGGGGAGCAGTGTAACGGAACTATGTATTCTGCCTGTACATCTATAATAATCATGCAGTGGTATATTATGAGGCGTGAACATCCTCTGTCTGTATAGATGTATATTAGAACTGAATCAGCCTGGCTCCTAAAACCTCTCTTTAGTATGCTAATTCACCTCTCTATTCCCAAAGGTTAATTGATCTATTGTGTGTGTGAAAGACCTGTGTGTATCCTTAAGAGATTGTATATTGTATTCCAAATTAGCAGTATCCGGCCAGTTGTATTGAAATAGCATGTCACTTATGTTCAGAAGAACTGTCAGGCTTTGCGGTGCCGAAAGGTTTAGCTACTGATGGGCAGGGGCGGACTGACCAGTCGGTCAGTCGGGCACTGCCCGAGGGCCCCGTGGTGGGAGGGCCCGGGCCGGCTCAGTCTGCCCCTGGAGGTGCCCGCAGGTTAATAAGCAGGAAAAAAAAATCTGCAAAACGATACCTCAGAGGAATCAGTTAAACCCTTCAAATCCTGGTTGATGCGGCTATATGAGAGCTGGCCGGGATGGATCATCAATCACAGATGAGCAGTCATCCGTGCCGGGATGGTTTTAGTAACAGGCGCTCAGGCCACCTCTCCCCCTTGGGGAATTCAGCCGAGAGGCGGGGCCATTCGTCACTGCCGCGGAGGACAGCTGATAATGGTGCTGGAGGCTGCAGAGTGGCAGTGCACGCAGAGGCTGAGCAGAGTCATCTTGGAATTTCCCTTCCCCTACGGCACCCACACTGACCTGCCTTGTGTGAAGCAGCAGGTCAGTGTGATACAAATACAGCAGTAATTAATGTCTGTGTTGTAATAAAAAAAAAATTGCCATGTGCTGAGTGTTCCTTCTTGCCCTATGCTGTGCCTCATTACTAGGTGGCAGGTGCTATTCACTAGTGCACACTGACATCTGGTACACTGAATGTTACTCAGTGTATAGATATCAGTGTTATATATAGGGAATAGCACTTAGCCCTGGTTCACATTGGAGCGATTTGACTTGTCAAATCGCATGGCAAATCAGTGGCAAATGCCGGCAATGGCACTACCCAAATCAGTGCGATGTCACATTTGTGGCATCGCACTGATTCCCAAAATAAGTTTCTGTACAGCTTTTGGCGACTTCTGGGTACGATTTCCATAGACATCTGTGCAGCGACCCGCACAGATGTCTCTGAAATTCGCCTACCAAACTCGCACTGACATGCGGGTATGAAATTGTGCAAGTTTAGCTGAACTCGCAAGCTTTCATTCCCACGGTCAGTGTGAACCTAGGCTAAGTGAGTTTATTATATATATATATCACTGAAATGTATACACTGAGTGCTTTTCCCTAACACTGTCATCTGTAAACTAAGAATGTTCCTTACTGATCATCAATGTAAGGGACATTCTTCTCACCGATCACCAATGTAAGGGACATTCTTCCCACTGATCACCAATGTAAGGAACATTCTTCTCACTGATCACCAATGTAAGGAACATTCTTCTCACTGATCACCAATGTAAGGAACAATGTGCTACTTTACAGGCATGAGAAGAATGTTCCTTACATTGGTGATCAGTGAGAAGAATGTCCCTTACATTGGTGATCAGTGGGAAGAATGTCCCTTACATTGGTGATCAGTGGGAAGAATGTCCCTTACATTGGTGATCAGTGAGAAGAATGTCCCTTACATTGGTGATCAGTGGGAAGAATGTCCCTTACATTGGTGATCAGTGGGAAGAATGTCCCTTACATTGGTGATCAGTGAGAAGAATGTCCCTTACATTGGTGATCAGTGGGAAGAATGTCCCTTACATTGGTGATCAGTGAGAAGAATGTCCCTTACATTGGTGATCAGTGGGAAGAATCTCCCTTACTTTGGTGATCAGTGGGAAAAATTTCTCTTACGTTGGTGATCAGTGGGAAGAATCTCCCTTACTTTGGTGATCAGTGGGAAGAATTTCCCTTATGTTGGTGATCAGTGGGAAGAATTTCCCTTACATTGGTGATCAGTGAGAAGAATGTCCCTTACATTGGTGATCAGTAAGAAGAATGTCCCTTACATTGGTGATCAGTGAGAAGAATGTCCCTTACATTGGTGATCAGTGGGAAGAATGTCCCTTACATTGGTGATCAGTGGGAAGAATGTCCCTTACATTGGTGATCAGTGAGAAGAATGTCCCTTACATTGGTGATCAGTGGGAAGAATGTCCCTTACATTGGTGATCAGTGAGGAGAATGTCCCTTACATTGGTGATCAGTGAGAAGAATGTCCCTTACATTGGTGATCAGTGAGAAGAATGTCCCTTACATTGGTGATCAGTGGGAAGAATGTCCCTTACATTGGTGATCAGTGGGAAGAATGTCCCTTACATTGGTGATCAGTGGGAAGAATGTCCCTTACATTGGTGATCAGTGAGAAGAATGTCCCTTACATTGGTGATCAGTGAGAAGAATGTCCCTTACATTGGTGATCAGTGAGAAGAATGTCCCTTACATTGGTGATCAGTGGGAAGAATGTCCCTTACATTGGTGATCAGTGGGAAGAATGTCCCTTACATTGGTGATCAGTGAGAAGAATGTCCCTTACATTGGTGATCAGTGGGAAGAATGTCCCTTACATTGGTGATCAGTGAGAAGAATGTCCCTTACATTGGTGATCAGTGAGAAGAATGTCCCTTACATTGGTGATCAGTGAGAAGAATGTCCCTTACATTGGTGATCAGTGGGAAGAATGTCCCTTACATTGGTGATCAGTGGGAAGAATGTCCCTTACATTGGTGATCAGTGGGAAGAATGTCCCTTACATTGGTGATCAGTGAGAAGAATGTCCCTTACATTGGTGATCAGTGAGAAGAATGTCCCTTACATTGGTGATCAGTGAGAAGAATGTCCCTTACATTGGTGATCAGTGGGGAAAACAGGGGGGCCCCAGGATCTCCTATTGCCCGGGGGCCCCGTGAGTTGTCAGTCCGCCCCTGCTGATGGGATTATCTGTGACTGAGAAAGGAATGTGGCTTCTTTAGCCTGGTGACAGGGTGTCTAACTTGAGGCCCCCCTGTGGAGTTAGGGGGCGGAGAGTTCCTTGATTATTCACAAGTTTGTAACTATATTTAAACCAAGAAATGTACCATTAAAGTTAGTCTACTTGACCCTTCAAACGTAGCCTGTCTCGTTTATGGAAGGGAATGCGATGGGATTTATTCTGTGCCTCTTACAACTGGACCTGACTCTCCCTCTGGATCTCTTGGATGGGCTTATACTGGACTTACTTATATAGCAACTTGCCAGGGAAAAGGAGGTCGTCAGCGGCGTATACCCTCTCCCTACTTGGGTAGCCGGTACACTCTCCTATCCAAACCATCAACTTTCCATCCATACTGTATCTCTCCTATCCATCCATGTAATCCTTCCAACTCCATGTGACCATATGTAATGATTATCTCCTATCCATACCATCAACTCTATCCAGACCTCCATCAAGATCCTCTATCCATACCATCAACTCCATCCATATCTCTCTATCCATACCATCAACTCTATTACCATATCTCTCCTATCCATACCATCAACTCCATCCATATCTCTCCTATCCATACCATCAACTCATCCACAAATCATCTCTCCTATCCATACCATCAATCCATCCATATCTCCATCCATCCATACCATCTAACTCCATCCATATCTCTCTATCCATACCATCAACTCCATCCATATCTCTCCTATCCATACCATCAACTCTATCCATATCTCTCCTATCCATACCATCAACTCCATCCATATCTCCTCTATCCATACCATCAACTCCATCCATATCTCCTCTATCCATACCATCAACTCCATCCATATCTCCTCTATCCATACCATCAACTCCATCCATATCTCTCCTATCCATACTATCAACTCCATCCATATCTCCTCTATCCATACCATCAACTCTATCCATATCTCCTCTATCCATACCATAAACTCTATCCATATCTTCTCTATCCATACCATCAACTCCATCCATATCTCCTCTATCCATACCATCAACTCCATCCATATCTCCTCTATCCATACCATCAACTCCATCCATATCTCCTCTATCCATACCATCAACTCCATCCATATCTCCTCTATCCATACCATCAACTCCATCCATATCTCCTCTATCCATACCATCAACTCCATCCATATCTCCTCTATCCATACCATCAACTCCATCCATATCTCCTCTATCCATACCATCAACTCCATTCATATCTCCTCTATCCATACCATCAACTCCATTCATATCTCCTCTATCCATACCATCAACTCCATTCATATCTCCTCTATCCATACCATCAACTCCATCCATATCTCCTCTATCCATACCATCAACTCCATCCATATCTCCTCTATCCATACCATCAACTCCATCCATATCTCCTCTATCCATACCATCAACTCCATCCATATCTCTCCTATCCATACCATCAACTCCATCCATATCTCCTCTATCCATACCATCAACTCTATCCATATCTCCTCTATCCATACCATCAACTCCATCCATATCTCCTCTATCCATACCATCAACTCCATCCATATCTCCTCTATCCATACCATCAACTCCATCCATATCTCCTCTATCCATACCATCAACTCTATCCTTATCTCCTCTATCCATACCATCAACTCTATCCATATCTCCTCTATCCATACCATCACTCCATCCATTATCCATACCATCCTCATCCATCAACTCATCCATATCCTCCTATCATCAACTCATCCATATCTATCCATATATCCATCTCATCCATATCTCTCCTATCCATACCATCAACTCCATCCATATCTCCTCTATCCATATCTATATCTATCCTATCCTCAACTCCATCCATATCCATCCAACCATCAACTCCATCTCTCCTATCTCTCCTATCCTCCTATACCATCAACTCCATCCATATCTCTCTCCATATCCATACCTCCTATCAACTCCATCCATATCTCTCCTATCCTATCCATACCTCCTATCAACTCCATCCATATCTCTCCTATCCATACCATCAACTCCATCCATATCTCTCCTATCCATACCATCAACTCCATCCATATCTATCCTATCCATACCATCAACTCCATCCATATCTTCTCTATCCATACCATCAACTCATCCATATCTCTCCTATCCATACCATCAACTCCATCCATATCTCTCCTATCCATACCATCAACTCCATCCATATCTTCTCTATCCATACCATCAACTCCATCCATATCTCTCCTATCCATACCATCAACTCCATCCATATCTCTCCTATCCATACCATCAACTCCATCCATATCTCTCCTATCCATACCATCAACTCCATCCATATCTCTCCTATCCATACCATCAACTCCATCCATATCTCTCCTATCCATACCATCAACTCCATCCATATCTCCTCTATCCATACCATCAACTCCATCCATATCTCTCCTATCCATACCATCAACTCCATCCATATCTCCTCTATCCATACCATCAACTCCATCCATATCTCTCCTATCCATACCATCAACTCCATCCATATCTCTCCTATCCATACCATCAACTCCATCCATATCTCCTCTATCCATACCATCATCTCCTTCCATATCTCTCCTATCCATACCATCAACTCCATCCATATCTCTCCTATCCATACCATCAACTCCATCCATATCTTCTCTATCCATACCATCAACTCATCCATATCTCTCCTATCCATACCATCAACTCCATCCATATCTCTCCTATCCATACCATCAACTCCATCCATATCTCTCCTATCCATACCATCAACTCCATCCATATCTCTCCTATCCATACCATCAACTCCATCCATATCTTCTCTATCCATACCATCAACTCATCCATATCTCCTCTATCCATACCATCATCTCCTTCCATATCTCTCCTATCCATACCATCAACTCCATCCATATCTCTCCTATCCATACCATCAACTCCATCCATATCTTCTCTATCCATACCATCAACTCATCCATATCTCTCCTATCCATACCATCAACTCCATCCATATCTCTCCTATCCATACCATCAACTCCATTCATATCTCCTCTACCCATACCATCAACTCCATCCATATCTCCTCTATCCATACCATCAACTCCATCCATATCTCTCCTATCCATACCATCAACTCCATCCATATCTCCTCTATCCATACCATCAACTCCATCCATATCTCCTCTATACATACCATCAACTCCATCCATATCTCCTCTATCCATACCATCTACTCCATCCATATCTCCTCTATACATACCATCAACTCCATCCATATCTCCTCTATCCATACCATCAACTCCATCCATATCTCTTCTATCCATACCATCAACTCTATCCATATCTCCTCCATCCATACCATCAACTCCATCCATATCTCTCCTATCCATACCATCAACTCCATTCATATCTCTCCTATCCATACCATCAACTCTATCCATATCTCTCCTATCCATACCATCAACTCCATTCATCCCATGGCTCCAACCATATCTCCTCCATCTCTATCTGGTGCCCATTTCAAAAACTATGCCTATGCTCTATTTGTTTTTCATCCATCACATTCTCCTCCACCCCAATCTCCTTGTAATAATCATGCAGTGGGAAATTATGAGGTGTGAACATCCTCTGTCTGTATAGATGTAGATTAGAACTGAATCAGCCTGTCTCCTAAAACCTCTCTTTAGTATGCTAATTCACCTCTCTATTCCCAAAGGTTAATTGATCTATTGTGTGTGTGAAAGACCTGTGTGTATCCTTAAGAGATTGTATATTGTATTCCAAATTAGCAGTATCCGGCCAGTTGTATTGAAATAGCATGTCACTTATGTTCAGAAGAACTGTCAGGCTTTGCGGTGCCGAAAGGTTTAGCTACTGATGGGATTATCTGTGACTGAGAAAGGAATGTGGCTTCTTTAGCCTTGTGACAGGGTGTCTAACTTGAGGCCCCCCTGTGGAGTTAGGGGGCGGAGAGTTCCATTGTTCCTTGATTATTCACAAGTTTGTAACTATATTTAAACCAAGAAATGTACCATTAAAGTTAGTCTACTTGACCCTTCAAACGTAGCCTGTCTCGTTTATGGAAGGGAATGCGATGGGATTTATTCTGTGCCTCTTACAACTGGACCTGACTCTCCCTCTGGATCTCTTGGATGGGCTTATACTGGACTTACTTATATAGCAACTTGCCAGGGAAAAGGAGGTCGTCAGCGGCGTATACCCTCTCCCTACTTGGGTAGCCGTTACACTCTCCTATCCAAACCATCAACTCCATCCATACTGTATCTCTCCTATCCATACCATCAACTCCATTCATATCTCCTCTACCCATACCATCAACTCCATCCATATCTCCTCTATCCATACCATCAACTCCATCCATATCTCTCCTATCCATACCATCAACTCTATCCATATCTCCTCTATCCATACCATCAACTCCATCCATATCTCTCCTATCCATACCATCAACTCCATCCATATCTCTCCTATCCATACCATCAACTCTATCCATATCTCCTCTATCCATACCATCAACTCCATCCATATCTCTCCTATCCATACCATCAACTCCATTCATATCTCTCCTATCCATACCATCAACTCTATCCATATCTCTCCTATCCATACCATCAACTCCATTCATCCCATGGCTCCAACCATATCTCCTCCATCTCTATCTGGTGCCCATTTCAAAAACTATGCCTATGCTCTATTTGTTTCTCATCCATCACATTCTCCTCCACCCCAATCTCCTTGTACCCCCCAACCATAAACTCCTCCATCCATAGTATTTCCTTCTTCCATATCATCCCCCCATCCTTATCGTCTTCTGACATATCATCTCCTCCATCCACATCTTCTTCCATATCATCTCCTCCATCCATATCATCTCCTCAATCCATATCTTCTTCCATATCATCTCCTCCATCCATATCAACTCCTCCATCCATATCTTCTTCCATATCATCTCCTCCATCCATATATTTTTCCATATCATCTCCTCCATCCATATCATCTCCTCCATCCATATCTTCTTCCATATCATCTCCTCCATCCATATCTTCTTCCATATCATCTCTTCCATCCATATCATCTCCTCCATCCATATCTTCTTCCATATAATCTCCTCCATCTATATCATCTCCTCAATCCATATCTTCTTCCATATCATCTCCTCCATCCATATCATCTCCTCCATCCATATCTTCTTCCATATCATCTCCTCCATCCATATCATCTCCTCCATCCATATCATCTCCCCCATCCATATCTTCTTCCATATCATCTCCTCCATCCATATCTTCTTCCATATCATCTCCTCCATCCATATCATCTCCATCTATATCTTCTTCCATATTATCTCCTTCATCCATATCTTCTTCCATATCATCTCCTCCATCCATTTCATCTCCTCCATCTATATCTTCTTCTTCCATATCATCTCCTCCATCCATATCCTCCATCCATATCTTCTTCCATATCATCTCCTCCATCCATATCTTCTTCCATATCATCTCCTCCATCCATATCATCTCCTCCATCCATATCTTCTTCTTCCATATCATCTCCTCCATCCATATCCTCCATCCATATCATCTCCTCCATCCATATCTTCTTCTTTTATATCATCTCCTCCATCCATATCTTCTTCCATATCATCTCCTCCATCCATATCTTCTTCTTCCATATCTTCTTCCATATCATCTCCTCCATCCATATCTTCTTCCATATCATCTCCTCCATCCATATCATCTCCTCCATCCATATCTTCTTCTTCCATATCATATCCTCCATCCATATCCTCCATCCATATCATCTCCTCCATCCATATCTTCTTCTTTTATATCATCTCCTCCATCCATATCTTCTTCCATATCATCTCCTCCATCCATATCTTCTTCCATATCATCTCCTCCATCCATATCTTCTTCTTTTATATCATCTCCTCCATCCATATCTTCTTCCATATCATCTCCTCCATCCATATCTTTTTCCATATCATCTCCTCCAACAATATTTCCTCCATATCTTTTTCCCTATCTCCTCCATTGATATCATCCCCTTCACCATCCTCCATATTATCCATCCCTATCTGCTTTTCCCTATTTATACTGTATATGCATCCTACAGGTATCTCCTCTTTATATATATATACACACATTTTTTTAATTTTCCACACTGTCACAACTTTCCATGGCTTTGTAATAATGTACAGTATTTTTTTTCTTAGCTTAGTTTTATTATTTACAATGCAGACATACATTGTCTATTGTCATCAGGCCCATCCCCTCTATTGTTGTACCCTTCATCGGGACCATCCTCTCTATTGTTGTACCCTTCATCAGGCCCATCCTCTCTATTGTTGTACCCTTCATCAGGCCCATCCTCTCTATTGTTGTACCATTCATCAGGCCCATCCCCTCTATTGTTGTACCCTTCATCGGGACCATCCTCTCTATTGTTGTACCCTTCATCAGGCCCATCTCCTCTATTGTTGTACTCTTCATCAGGCCCATCCCCTTTATTGTTGTACCCTTCATTAGGCCCATCCTCTTTATTGTTGTACCCTTCATCGGGACCATCCTCTCTATTTTTGTACCCTTTATCGGGACCATCCTCTCTATTATTGTACCCTTCATCAGGCCCATCCTCTCGATTGTTATACCCTTCATCAGGCCCATCCTCTCTATTGTTGTACCCTTCATCGGGACCATCCTCTCTATTGTTGTACCCTTCAGCGGGACCATCCTCTCTATTGTTGTACCCTTCATTAGGCCCATCCCCTCTATTGTTGAACTCATCATCAGGCCCATCCTCTCTATTGTTGTACCCTTCATCAGGCCCAGCCCCTCTATTGTTGTACCCTTCATCGGGCCCATCCCCTCTGTTGTTGTACCCTTCATCAGGCCCACCCCCTCTATTGTTGTAACCTTCATCAGGCCCATCCCCTCTATTGTTGTACCCTTCATCAGGCCCATCCTCTCTATTGTTGTACCCTTCATCAGGCCCATCCTCTCTATTGTTGTACCCTTCATCAGGCCCATCCTCTCTATTGTTGTACCCTTCATCAGGCCCATTCCCTCTATTGTTGTACCCTTCATCAGGCCCATCCTCTATATTGTTGTAACCTTCATCAGGCCCATCCTCTCTCTTGTTGTACCCTTCATCGGGACCATCCTCTCTATTGTTGTACCCTTCATCAGGCCCACCCCCTCTCTTGTTGTACCCTTCACCAGGCCCATCCTCTCTATTGTTGTACCCTTCATCGGGACCATCCTCTCTATTGTTGTACCCTTCACCAGGCCCATCTTCTCTATTGTTGTACCCCTAATCTGGACCATCCTCTCTATTGTACCCTTCATCAGGCCCATTCTCTCTATTGTACCCTTCATCAGGCCCATCCCCTCTATTGTTGTACCCTTCATCAGGCCCATCCCCTCTATTGTTGTACCCTTCATCAGGCCCACCCCCTCTATTGTTGTAACCTTCATCAGGCCCATCCTCTCTCTTGTTGTACCCTTCACCGGGCCCATCCGCTCTATTGTTGTACCCTTCATCAGGCCCATCCTCTCTATTGTTGTACCCTTCATCAGGCCCATCCTCTCTGTTGTTGTACCCTTCATCAGGCCCATCCTCTCTATTGTACCCTTCATCAGGCCCATCCTCTCTATTGTACCCTTCATCGGACCCATCCTCTCTATTGTTGTACCCTCCATCAGGTCCATTCTACCTATTGTACCCTTTATAAGGCCCATCCTTTCTATTATATCTGACACCCCCTAGGATGTACATGGTTGGAGCAATGTAGAAATAGATGGAGGAGCGTCCCTCAGTCAGTCATGGTGATCTCTGTAGATTGTTGTAGAGTTGGGTGGATCTTGCAGGAGGATGAAGTCGGATTCTGCAGAATTTGGGATATGGATGACATGGCTGGGGGGACATGGCTGCATATGTGGGGGACATGGCTGGGGGGACATGGCTGCATATGTGGGAGACATGGCTGGGGGGACATGGCTGCATTTGTGGGGGACATGGTTAGAGGGACATGACTGCATCTGTGGGGGACATGGCTGGGGGGACATGGCTGGAGGGACATGGCTGCATATGTGGGGGACATGGCTGGAGGGACATGGCTGGAGGGACATGGCTGCATATGTGGGGGACATGGCTGGGGGGACATGGCTGCATATGTGGGGGACATGGTTGGGGGGACATGGCTGCATATGTGGGGGACATGGCTGGGGGGACATGGCTGCATATGTGGGGGACATGGCTGGGGGGACATGGCTGTATATGTGGGGGGACATGGCTGCATATGTGGGGGACATGGCTGCATCTGTGGGGGGACATGGCTGCATTTGGGGACACATTTAAAAAAAGTATCGGTATTCGGTATCGGCGACTACTTGAAAAAAAGTATCGGTACTTGTACTCGGTCCTAAAAAAGTGGTATCGGGACAACCCTACTTTTAAGCGCAATACCCGCACCAAACGCAAGGGGGCGCTACACACGTGTAGCGCTACCCCCCCAGGAGCCGCTGGTCGAATTGGGATCGGCCTATTTAAGTTACCTCAGATGTAGTCTAGGGGTGAAGTCAGTGAGTAAAAATAGTGAGCGAATGTCCAGCCAGAAGTTACGTTTTTTCCTATGCTTTGTTTCTGAGGTCCAACACGACCGACATCAACAGGAGGCGGACAGGACAGATTGATGAAAGGAGAAAACCTTGCGGTATCGGGCGCGGATAAATGATGAAAGCAAGTCTGCTTTCTGTATCAGTAAATTGCGTCGCCACTGCGATCGAGTGGGTGAAGTGTTCCCCGGACAGACTCCCGCCACAAGCCTGGCAGCCGGAAAAAGTCACTTTAGGATTTCCAGAAGGTACCGGCCCCCATCACGGACCCGGCCCTTTCTTGGTCTAAGACATCAATTTAGATCTGGTACGCTCTGTAGCTTAAGATCTCCTTCATGGAATTAGGGACCCCTAATAGCCCACTGAGGCCCTTCGGCAGCATCCGTGTGGAACTCCGCGCAGTTCAGGACCCCGGCCTGGTAGGCCATTTCGCCAGGGTCCCCTGGATACGCACACCCTAAAGGTGGGTGGCGCACCCCGAACCGGGAACCCGCGAAGAACCCCTGAAAATGGCGTCCGCCCCAGATATAACCTCCCCCAGCATGCCCCGCGGGAGGGGAACTCCTCCAATTGGCTGCTGGGGAAAGTAACTCCGCCAGAACCCCGCTGGCGCCATCTGCCGTCCGGGGGTGGAACCACACCCCTGAAGCAGGAACCCGCGAAGAACCCCTGAAAATGGCGTCCGCCCCAGATATAACCTCCCCCAGCATGCCCCGCGGGAGGGGAACGCTTTTTTGTACTATCAAATTTGCTTAGCGCTGTACCCTACAATTTAGAAATAGAATGAAAAGTTTAGTGCTGGAAAACACTTTTTGAAAGATAAAGAGTGCATTTTATATACAACTCTACAGATCAGACCAACATGAGGGACAGATGAGGAGGGACAGAGGGACAGAAGGACAGATGAGGAGGAACAGAGGGACAGATGAGGAAGGACAGAGGGACAGATAAGGAGGGACAGAGGGACAGAAGGACAGATGAGGAGGCACAGAGGGACAGATGAGGAGGAACAGAAGGACAGATGAGGAGGGAAAAGGGACAGATGAGGAGGGAAGAGGGACAGAGGGACAGATGAGGAGGGACAGAGGGACAGATGAGGAGGGACAGAAGGACAGATGAGGAGGGACACAGGGACAGATGAGGAGGGACACAGGGACAGATGAGGAGGGACACAGGGACAGATGAGGAGGGAAGAGGGACAGAGAGACAGATGAGGAGGGACAGAGGGACAGAAGGACAGATGAGGAGGAACAGAGGGACAGATGAGGAGGGACAGAGGGACAGAAGGACAGATGAGGAGGCACAGAGGGACAGATGAGGAGGAACAGAAGGACAGATGAGGAGGGACAGATGAGGAGGGAAAAGGGACAGGTGAGGAGGGAAGAGGGACAGAGGGACAGATGAGGAGGGACAGAGGGACAGATGAGGAGGGACAGAAGGACAGATGAGGAGGGACACAGGGGCAGATGAGGAGGGACAGAGGGACAGATGAGGAGGGAAGAGGGACAGAGAGACAGATGAGGAGGGACAGAAGGACAGATGAGGAGGGACACAGGGACAGATGAGGAGGGACACAGGGACAGATGAGGAGGGACACAGGGACAGATGAGGAGGGAAGAGGGACAGAGAGACAGATGAGGAGGGACAGAGGGACAGAAGGACAGATGAGGAGGAACAGAGGGACAGATGAGGAGGGACAGAGGGACAGAAGGACAGATGAGGAGGCACAGAGGGACAGATGAGGAGGAACAGAAGGACAGATGAGGAGGGACAGATGAGGAGGGAAAAGGGACAGATGAGGAGGGAAGAAGGACAGAGGGACAGATGAGGAGGGACAGAGGGACAGATGAGGAGGGACAGAAGGACAGATGAGGAGGGACAGATGAGGAGGGAAGAGGGACAGAGAGACAGATGAGGAGGGACAGAAGGACAGATGAGGTGGGACAGATGAGGAGGGACAGAGGGACAGATGAGGAGGGACAGAGGGACAGATGAGGAGGGAAGAGGGACAGAAGGACAGATGAGGAGGGACAGAGGGACAGATGAGGAGGGACAGAGGGACAGATAAAGAGGGGAGAGGGACAGATGAGGAGGGAAGAAGGACAGAGGGACATATGAGGAGGGCCAGAGGGACAAATGAGGAGGGGCAGAGGGGCAGATGAGGAGGGGCAGAGGGGCAGATGAGGAGGGAAGAGGGACAGATAAGGAGGGAAGAGGGACAGAGGGACAAATAAGGAGGGGCAGAAGGACAGATGAGGAGGGACAGAGGGGCAGATGAGGAGGGGCAGAGGGGCAGATGAGGAGGGGCAGAGGGGCAGATGAGGAGGGAAGAGGGACAGATGAGGAGGGACAGAGGGACAGATGAGGAGGGACAGAGGGACAGATGAGGAGGGACAGAGGGACAGATGAGGTGGGAAGAGGGACAGATGAGGAGGGAAGAGGGACAGATGAGGAGGGAAGAGGGACAGATGAGGAGGGAAGAGGGACAGATGAGGAGGGAAGAGGGACAGATAAGGAGGGACAGAGGGACAGAAGGACAGATGAGGAGGGACAGATGAGGAGGGACAGAGGGACAGATGAGGAGGGAAGAGGGACAGATGAGGAGGCAGGAGGGACAGAGGGACAGATGAGGAGGGACAGAGGGACTTTTCTCCAAATCAGGGACAGTCCCTCAAAATCAGGGACAATCCCTCCAAATCCGGGACTGTTGGGAACTCTGCGTGTTTATTGCATAGAATGAAAATTGGGGTGAAAAACCTTGAGACTTTACAACTCCTTTCATGAAAAGACGGGATGGTCTGTAGAAGTTGCTGGAATGTTATAATTCTTCTCATTCTTACTTCATTCTTCCTGTGTAACAGGCGGTTGTGATTGGTTGGGGAGGATGGGGGGAGGGATGGTCAGTGTGGGGGTAGCAGATAAGTTTCTGGTGAAGTTGGGTGTGATGCTAACAACAAGGAGAGGAAAGTGAAAGTAACATTTCTATATATAATTCAGAGTAGAGAGTCAGAGCCGTCATTACCGGGATCGGAGGGATCGGAGGGGTCGGAGGGATCGGAGGGAGGTGAGTCCCACTAATACACACCAGACGTCTGTCACTCATTATCATACGAGGGGGGGGGGGTAATAACTCCTTTCCTGTCCCTCACTGAGATCCAGATGTGCAGCTCTAGGGATCTGAAGATTTATTCCGCCGACTCTTCTCTACAGATCCTCCTCTCCTCATCTCTTCTTTATTACCATCTGTATGAAGATCGGGGGGAACACCGGCCATCAACTCCAGTAATGAGTGTCTCATCAATGTGGAAACGTTGAAGAAACTGAATAAAGAACATCTGAAGAAACACATAGAGTGGGGTGACCAGACATCCCCGGTTTCAGGGGACAGTCCCCGGATTGAGGACACTGTCCCCGGACCAGGGCTGTCCCCGGTTTTGTCCCCGGATTGGATTTGAACAGGAGCTGGGGCAATGACAGTCAGTGCAGAATTAAAATAAAAAAAATAGAATTACACCCCCCTCTCGCTGAATTACACCCCCCCGCTCCGCCACTCCTACTAGCTTAGGGGGGTTGTATTTTTTCCATTATCTTTGCCCCTTTCTGATGATCATGTGCTGGTCGGGGGGAGGGAATATTTCTTCAGTTTCGGGCGCCTATTCAGCTCCGCCAACATGTTCTTCTGCCTTGGCACAAATCCTGGCCAGCCACCTGCTTATCTCCTTGCCTTCCCTGGTGGAGCGATCTTCCTCCACTCCCCACCCAGTAGTAGCCAGGGCCCGGGGGGGGGGGGGGGGCCTTGACAGGCTGTGAGGTGGGCAGTGGCAGCGATGGGCAGAGAGTCGCTAATTGTCGCCATTACTAGTAAAATAAAATATGTCCCCGGATTTCATTTTAAAAATATGCTCACCTTAAAATAGAGTGCCCCACAGAATGCCATACAGAGTGCCACACAGGGTACAATACAGAGTGCCACAAAGAGTGCCACACAGGGTGCCAAACAGAGTGCCACACAGAGTGCCACACAGAATGCCACACAGAGTGCCACACAGAATGCCACACAGGGTGCCACACAAAATGCCATACAGGGTGCCACACAGAGTGCCATACAGGGTGCCACACAGAATGCCATACAGGGTGCCACACAGAGTGCCACACAGGGTGCCACACAGGGTGCCATACAGAGTTCCACAAGAGTGCCATACAGAGTTCCACAAGAGTGCCATACAGGGTGCCACACAGAGTTCCACACAGAGTGCCATACAGGGTGCCATACAGGGTGCCACACAGAGTTCCACGCAGAGTGCCACACAGAGTGCCATACAGGGTGCCACAGAGAGTGCCATACAGGGTGCCACACAGAGTGCCACACAGAGTTCCACACAGAGTGCCTTACAGAGTGCCACACAGAATGCCACACAGGGTGCCACACAGAGTGCCATACAGAGTGTCATACAGGGTGCTATACAGGGTGCTATACAGGGTGCCATACAGGGTGCCACACAGAGTGCCACACAGAATGCCACACAGAGTGCCACACAGAATGCCACACAGGGTGCCACACAAAATGCCATACAGGGTGCCACACAGAGTGCCATACAGGGTGCCACACAGAATGCCATACAGGGTGCCACACAGAGTGCCACACAGGGTGCCACACAGGGTGCCATACAGAGTTCCACAAGAGTGCCATACAGGGTGCCATACAGGCTGCCATACAGGGTGCCATACAGGGTGCCACACAGAGTTCCACACAGAGTGCCATACAGGGTGCCATACAGGGTGCCACACAGAGTTCCACGCAGAGTGCCACACAGAGTGCCATACAGGGTGCCACAGAGAGTGCCATACAGGGTGCCACACAGAGTTCCACACAGAGTGCCTTACAGAGTGCCACACAGAATGCCACACAGGGTGCCACACAGAGTGCCATACAGAGTGTCATACAGGGTGCTATACAGGGTGCTATACAGGGTGCCATACAGGGTGCCACACAGAGTGCCACACAGAATACCATACAGGGTTCCACACAGGGTTCCACACAGAGTGCCACACAGGGCGCCACACAGAGTGCCACACAGAGTGCCTTACAGAGTGCCACAAACAGTGCCACACAGAGTTCCACACAGAGTGCCATACAGTGTGCCACACAGAATGCCACACAGGGTGCCACACAGAGTGCCACACAGAGTGCCACACAGATTGCCACACAGAGTGCCTTACAGAGTGCCACAAACAGTGCCACACAGAGTGCCACACAGAATACCACACAGGGTGCCATACAGGGTGCCACACAGAATACCACACAGAGTGGGACACTGAGTGCCACTTCCTACTATTTTTTAAGGACAAAGATATTATACTTCAGAAGGCCGGGGAGAAGAGACACTACAATGGAAAAAAATATCTGGATTTTCCCCCCAGAACTCCAGAGAAAAAAAACAAGTTTGTGGAGATTGAGAAAAAGTTGCAGCAATTGAAGACCATAGATGCTCTGATGTGTCCCTCACGGCTACAAGCGGGGGCACTTGGGGAAATTGACTTTTTTATTACCCCAAATGAGGCACTTGAATGGTTGGAGCAAAAAAAAAATACAAAACAAACAGAGAGATAGAGAGCAACAGACTAATTATGATGTGTAATGACAACTGTCCCGGATTGGAAGGGACAGTCCCAGATTTGGAGGGACGGTCCTGGATTGGGAGGGATGGTCCCAGATTTGGAGGGACTGTCCTAGATTTTGAGGGACTGTCCTAGATTGGGAGGGCCTGTCCCGGATTTGGAGGTTCTGTATCTGATTTGGAGGTTCTGTATCTGATTTGGAGGGCCTGCCCCTGATTTCGAGGGACTGTATCTGATTTGGAGGTTCTGTATCTGATTTGGAGGGCCTGCCCCTGAGGCCGTGTACACACGAGGGGATATGTCCGCTGAAAACGGTCCGATGGACCGTTTCAGCAGACATCTCCGCTCGTGTGTATGGGCTAGCGGACAGATTTCTCCACCCGACAGATTTCAAAGCAAGCTTTGAAATCTATCCGGTGGGAATCTGTCCGCCCGACATGTCTGCTAGTTAGTACACTTACCAGCAGACATGTCGTCCCCCACCGCCGCCGCCGAATGGATTCGGCGCATGCGCGGAAGTGTTTTACTTCCTGGTGCGGTGACGTGGCGGTGACGCGGCGGCGTCAACGTCACCGCCGCGTCACCGCGCCGTCCGGCGGCGGGGAATTTGATCCGATGGTGTGTACACGCCATCGGATCAAACTCCCGATCGGACATATCCGATGGAAATGGTCCGCGGACCGTTTTCATCGGATATGTCCGATCGTCTGTACGCCGCCTGATTTGGAGGGCCTGCCCCTGATTTGGAGGGACTGCCCCTGATTTGGAGGGACTGCCCCTGATTTGGAGGGACTGCCCCTGATTTGGAGGGCCTGCCCCTGATTTGGAGGGCCTGCCCCTGATTTGGAGGGACTGCCCCTGATTTGGAGGGCCTGCCCCTGATTTGGAGGGCCTGTATCTGATTTGGAGGGCCTGTATCTGATTTGAAGGGACTGCCCCTGATTTGGAGGGACTGTCCCTGATTTGGAGGGACTGCCCCTGATTCGGAGGGACTGCCCCTGATTCGGAGGGACTGCCCCTGATTTGGAGGGACTGTCCTGGATTTGGAGGGACTGTCCTGGATTTGGAGGGACTGTCCAGGATTTGGAGGGACTGCCCCGGATTTGGAGGAACTGTCCTAGATTTGGAGGAACTGTCCCAGATTGGAAGGGACTGTCCCAGATTTGGAGGGACTGTCCCAGATGTGGAGGGACTGTCCCAGATTTGAAGGGGGAATGGCCCAGATTTGGAGGGTCTGTAACTGATTTGGAGGGCCTGTCCCTGTTTTGGAGCAAAATCCCTCTGTCCCTCCTCATTTGTCCCTCATGTTGGTCTGATCTATATAGAATTATATAAAATGCACTGTTTATATATCATAAAGTGTTTCTCAGCGCTAAACCTTTCATCTGATTTCTAAATTGCTACATTTGTACATTTCCAGAAGCCGATATAAAAGAATAGTAGCGATTAAAAAAAGCACATGTAGGGTTAACCAATCATTTCCCCCGTACAATTCTCTTTTAAGGGGGTGTGGCTGGGGGTGTGTCCTATGTACTTTTAATAGATGTCCCTCATTCCCATCTCTGAATATTGGGGGGTATGTAAGGGTTTCGTTTTGAAATGGCGTTCTATTGATTATTATCTGATCAGTGCAGACCCCCCCTCCCCTCCCCCCTCCTATGGGAAGAGGAACGGCAGATGTGCGTCCCCGTCCCCCCCTTCGTTGTGTTTTTGTTATTTCCTTTTCTCTCTCCGTTTTCCGTCTTCTTGTTGGGAGGGGGAAGGGAAATTATATTTTTGACACAGGAATGATTCTCTTTAAATGCCCCTTCTATAGGGAGGGGGGGGTGTGGAGTTTTGTGTATTTGTCCTTTGTGTCTTTTTTTTGTTTATCATAGGATTGTATGTTGTTTTTTTTGTGATTTTTTTAAAAAACATTGTTATTATATTTTTTCGTTATTTCTTTATTTGTTTGTTATTTTTATTTTTTTAAATTTAAAAAAAATTATTTGTTTGTTATTTTTTGTTATTTTTTTTCATTTTTTTGTTATTTATTTTTATTTGTTTGTTACTTTCTGTTATTTTGTTTTGTTATTCCTTTATTTGTTTGTTAAATTTTTAAAAAAAAATAATTAAAACATTTTTTTTGTTTTTTGTTGTTATTTTTTTTGTTATTTATTTTTATTTGTTTGTTATTTTTTGTTATTTATTTTTATTTGTTTGTTATTTTCTGTTATTTTTTTGTTATTCCTTTATTTGTTTGTTATATTTTTAAAAAAAGAATTAAAACATTTTTTTTTGTTATTTTTTTGTTATTTATTTTTATTTGTTTGTTATTTTTTGTTATTTTTTTAATTTTTTTGTTATTTATTTTTATTTGTTTGTTATTTTCTGTTATTTTTTTTGTTATTCCTTTATTTGTTTGTTATATTTTTTAAAAAATAATTGTTTTTTGTTGTTATTTTTTTGTTATTTATTTTTATTTGTTTGTTATTTTTTTATTTGTTTTTATTTATTTTTATTTGTTTTTTATTTATTTTTGTTATTTTTTTGTGTGGATGGAGGAAAAGACATTGCACAGGAAACACTCAATTTAAACATTTTTTTTATATACTATGGGTTCAGTGAGGACCTGGGGGGGGGGGTTATGAAAAGGTGTTGTAAGAGGATAGATAAAGTTGATTTATTCTCCTGTTTCACTAAAAAAAACATTATTAACCACTTCAGCCCCGGACCATTTTGCTGGTCAATGACCGGGCCAGTTTTTTGCAATTCGGCACTGCGTCGCTTTAACTGACAATTGCGCGGTCGTGCGACGTGGCTCCCAAACAAAATTGGCGTCCTTTTTTCCCCACAAATCGAGCTTTCTTTTGGTGGTATTTGATCATCTCTGCGGTTTTTATTTTTTGCGCTATTAACAAAAATAGAGCGACAATTAAAAAAACAAAAAAACACAATTAGCCGGATTCACGTACATCGGCGCATCTTTATGCCAGCGTAGCGTATCTTCTTTAGGCAAGTAAGGAATTCACAAAGCAAATGCTCCCAACGTTGCGCCGGCGTAGCGTATAATCGTCGGCGTAAGTCAGCGTAAGTCAAAGTAGGTGGAAGTGGGCGTGATACATGTAAATGAAGCGTGACCCCATGCAAATGATGGGCTGAGCGTCAGACAAGTACTTAGAACGAACTGCGCATGCGTCGTGTTGTGGGCACATCCCAGTGCGCATGCTCACAGTCACGTCGAAACAACTGGCTGAGATACGTCGAATCGCTGCCTACGACGTGAACGTAACCAACGCCCAGCCCTATTCTCGTACAACGTAACCTACGTAAAATTAGACGGCGTTCGTTCCCTGGCCCATACCTTTGCATGAGTTGCGCCTCCAATATGGGGAATAACTTTACGCCGGACGTAAACCTTAGGTAAATCGCTTAAATCATGCGCCCGGCGCAAGTACGTTCGTAAATCCGCGTATCTCCATCATTTGCATATATGCATCGAAAATCAATGAGAGCGTCCAGCGTAAATATGCGCCCACTCTACGCCGGCGTAGGCAAGATTCAGGTAGCGCCGCGTATCTTTGTGCGGGCGTAGCGTATCCGGTTTACGCTACGCCTCCGCAACTTTTACAGGCAAGTGCTGTATTCACAAAGCACTTGCTCCGTAAGTTTGCGGCGGCGTAGCGTAAATGTGCCGGGGTATCCCCGCGTAATTCAAATTAGGCATGTAGGGGACGTGTTGTATTGAAATTAACCATGACCCCACGTAAATGACGCGCCGAACTGCGCATTGCGCCGGCCGTGGACGTATCCCAGTGTGCATGCTCAAAATTACGCTGCAAATTCTCATTGGTATCGACGAGAAACGTAACTTACGCAAAGCCCTGTTCGCGAACGTTTTACGTAAACGACGGAAAATTCGACGCTGTCCCGACGTCCATACTTAACATTACGTACGCCTCATAGAGCAGGGGTAACTTTACGCCGGACTTACGCTTCCGCAAATGACGTAAAAAAATACGACCGGCCGCAAGTACGTTCGTGAATCGGCGTATCTAGCTCATTTGCATATTTGACGGGTAAAACGACGGAAACGCCACCTAGTTGCCAGCGTAAATATGCAACTAAGATACGCCGGGTGGATCTAAGACAAATCTATGCGTAACTGATTCTAAGAATCAGGCGCATAAATACGACGCCGCTCACTCAGAGTTACGACGGTGTATCTGGAGAAACGCCGGCGTATCTCCTACCTGAATCTGGCCCTATATTTTTATTTGTAGTCGGGAATTCTGTTTCTCCCCCAGAAAAGGCTATAAATGTGTTCCTGTGGATGAGGGATATTCGGGATTGGTTGGTAAGAACGCCGACATACTGTATATATATATGAGGCTCATGTTGGGTGATCTCAGGAGGGATCGGCGCAGTGAATATGTGAAATCTCCGTCTCTCCCCGGCAGGGAGGTGAGATTTGTGCCGGAAATATTCAGGGAATTCTGTACAGATAACAGGAATCTCATTCCAGAAGGATGACTTGGATTTCTGGCGGGGAGGAACCTAAAGAGGAACCAGACAGTCTAATAGAGAGAGAAGACAGACAGAGAGAGAGAAGAGCGACAGACAGAGAGAGAGAAGAGCGACTGACAGAGAGAGAGAGAAGAGCGACCGACAGAGAGAGAGAGAGAAGAGCGACAGACTGAGAGAGAGAGAGAGAGAAGAGTGACAGACAGAGAGAGAGAGAGAGAAGACCGACAGACAGAGAGAGAGAGAGAGAGAGAAGACCGACAGACAGAGAGAGAGAGAGAGAGAGAGAGAAGACCGACTGTAATATCAGACCGAACTACTCTAGCACATAACTAATTTCCCCGTATGGCTGCAGCGGTAACTCAGATATGACCACTAGTTCACTCTCAGATTCACAGAAAGTTTAGGGTTAAATCATCATGCCCACTGCGTACAGAATCTGCGGTCTGGTAAAGGCCTAGCCTATTAAGTCATAAGCTGGAGTTTAAAGAATTAATTTCAGACACATACAAAATCAAGGAAGTCTCCGCCATGCACAGATCTAGATATTGCAGGGTTGGACAGAGTTAATAAACGGAAATTACTATGGTATAATGTTGCAGCACATTAGCCTAGAAACAGTTTGAAGAGATACTAGTATGACACAGGTTAGTGAACTGAGGAGGTATGGGCTGGAAATCATAAAGCTATACTTATGAATGGAAGTCCAT
Source organism: Rana kukunoris (assembly GCA_029574335.1). Lineage (NCBI taxonomy): Eukaryota > Metazoa > Chordata > Amphibia > Anura > Ranidae > Rana > Rana kukunoris. Next base: position 614,206,318 of record CM056050.1, on the reverse strand, counting down.
CAGGAGAAGTACTTGCGGTTAGGCAGTCATCTGTGGGTATTTCTGGGGGAAGAGCAGATAGCAGTCTTCATCCAAGGGAGGTGCTCGAGGACTTGCAGGGTTGGTGGTAGGGAGAGCAGGAAGCCTGGGCTATGCAGCCTGCGTTGATCCAGCCTTGGCCTGGGTGTAGGTACTCAGGGGGTAACGTCCGTCTGAGGACTCCTCTTGGGTGTTTGCTGGGGTGCAGCAGGACGGTGGGTGTCTGTGCACAATAACAGAACACCCAGCCGTCATCTCCGGAGGTTTAAATACCCGGAACTCGCGGGCAAAAGGAAAGTGTGCTCGGCGCACTTCCGCGTTCCAAGCTGGAACGCAAACTCCGCGCACAGGAAGTGACGCGGAGGTATGTGAAGACGGAGCGCAGCCGTTTGTTATGGAAACGGCTGCGCTAGAGGGACTGAAATAGGGATTCCTATTACATACTCCCCTCCTCAGGGGAGCTCCTACAGAGCAGCCAACAGGACCGGGTCTGTTAGGATATCTAAGATGAAATTGTCTGATTAAACGTGGAGCATGTATATTGAAAGAGTTTTCCCAGGAGTCATCAGATTGATCATAGCCTTTCCAACGTATGAGGTATTGAAGGTTAGAAGCTCTTTTCCTAGAATCTAAAATTTTATCAATCACGTATTCGGTCTCCCCAAGAACCTGTACAGGAGGTGGAGGAAGTGTCTTCCGGTTAGGAAAAGAGTTAGGGATGTAGGGTTTAATGAGTGACACATGGAAGGAAGAATGTATTTTCCAGTCCGGTGGTAAGGTAAGTTTGACAGCATTAGGATTAATGATGTGAGATATTGGGAATGGTCCCGTGAATTGAGTCCCGAGTTTTCTGGATGGAATTTTGAGATGGAGATTACGGGTGGAGAGCCAAACTAGATCCCCCACCTTGTATACTGGTGGTGTAGATCGGTGAGAGTCAAAATATTTCTTTTGTCTTGATTTCGCAAGCTTTAGGTTGGTGTGGAGGAGATCGAGTGTCTCTTTTATGGTAGAAAGATAATCTGTAACTGCGGGTACACTATTCGGGAGGAATGTGGAAGGTAGGCTGTTGGGATGAAACCCATAGTTAGCAAAAAATGGAGAAAAGCCGGAAGAAGCACTAGTGGAGTTATTGTAGGCATATTCAGCTAAAGAGAGTAATGGATTCCAGTCGTCTTGAAGATACGTACAATAACAGCGGAGGTATTGCTCCAGAATTTGGTTAACACGTTCTGTTTGCCCATTTGTCTGGGGATGGTAAGCAGTTGATAGTCGATGGTCTATCTGTAGCGAGGCAATGAGGGCTCTCCAGAATTTGGAGATAAACTGAGATCCGCGATCCGAGATGACATGGGAAGGTAAGCCATGTAGTTTAAGAACTGTATCAATAAATGCCTTTGCTGTCTCTGAAGAGGTTGGTAATTTTTTTAATGGAGTAAAGTGGGCCATTTTTGTTAAGAGGTCTACCGTAACCATGATGGTATTAGTACCATTTGACCTAGGAAGATCTACAATGAAGTCAATGGAGACTACTTCCCAGGGTCTATTAGGAACTGGAAGAGGAATCAATAAGCCGGATGGTGGTCTCCTAGATAATTTGTTTCGAGCACAAGTGTCACATGAATTTACATACTGATGTACAACCTTTGAGAGAGAAGGCCACCAGTAATGTCTCTTGACAATATGAATAGTATTAGTAATTCCAGGATGGCCTGCCAAAGGGGAGTCATGAAGGAGTCTGAGCAAAGGAATCTGTAGATTGGGAGGTACATAGATCTTATTTTGATAGGTGTAAATTCCATCTGGTTGTTTGATAAGTCCTGGTGGAAGGTTAGGAGTCTCTGAGGAAAGAGCCTGGGAAAGTAACTGTCTAAATGAAGTGGAATTGCCAATGAAGCGATGAGGAGGAATAATAGAGACGGGTGGGCTCTCAGTGAACTGATCTTCATGCATTCGTGAAAGAGAGTCGGCTTTAATGTTTTGTGAGGCAGGTCGATAGGTGATAGAAAAGTCAAATCTGTCGAAGAAGAGAGACCATCTAACCTGACGAGCAGATAAAGTCTTACAGGATTTGAGATGCTGTAAGTTACGGTGGTCAGTAAGTATAATTATTGGATGGGTTGAGCCTTCAAGTAGATGTCTCCAGTTTTCTAAAGCATCCTTAATAGCTAAGAGTTCCTTTTCCCCTATGGGGTAATTCCTTTCAGCTTGAGATAATGTTCTGGAATAGAAAGCCACAGGATGCAAGGGCTCGGAGAGAGTTGGCCGTTGGGAAAGTACTGCTCCTAAGGCGTAATGGGAAGCATCAACTTCTAAAGTGTAATGGTACAAGGGATTAGGAAGTTGAAGTACAGGAGCTGAGGAGAAACAATGCTTCAAGGTGGAAAAAGAAGTTTGTGCTTCGGGAGTCCACGTGAAAGATGTTTTTGAACTAGTAAGGGCATTCAATGGTTTAACTATCGCAGAGAAATTTTTAATAAACTTGCGATAGTAATTAGAGAAACCTAGGAAACGTTGGAGAGCTTTTCTTGAATTTGGAATTGGCCAAGAGATAATAGAGTCCACCTTGGAATGATCCATCTGTATACCCTGAGGGGTGATCTGATAGCCCAAGAATGTGATAGTGGTTTGACTGAAAAGGCATTTCTCCAACTTTGCGTATAAAGAATGAGTTCTGAGTCTGGCTAAAACCCAGCGGACATGTTTAATATGAAGCTCAAGGGAGTCTGAGTAAATTAATATATCGTCCAGGTAAATTACCACGCAGATGTCGAGCAAATCTCTAAATATATCATTTATGAACCACTGGAAGGTGGCCGGTGCATTGCACAGGCCAAAAGGCATTACAGTGTATTCATATAAGCCGTACCTGGTCTTAAAGGCAGTCTTCCACTCGTCACCAGGACGAATCCTGATTAAATTGTACGCACCCCGGAGGTCCAATTTTGTAAAAATCGTTGAAGATTGGAGGCGCTCTAAAAGTTCTGGGATGAGTGGTAAAGGATAGCGATTTTTTACAGTAATATTGTTTAGGTTTCGATAATCAATGATGGGACGGAGAGAACCATCCTTGTTTTTAACAAAAAACATAGCGGAAGAGGCAGGTGAGGTGGAATGTCTAATGAAACCTCTTTTTAGATTCTCGTCTATGTACTCCTTCAGGTGAGAAAGTTCGGGTTGTGATAATGGATAAATGTGAGCAGTTGGGATAGTACTATCCGGTATAAGATCAATGGGGCAGTCATAAATTCTGTGAGGGGGAAGTCGATCTGAGTTACTCTTACTGAATACATCACTGAAGTCAAGGAGGTAATCCGGGAGGACTTTGGTTTGCTGCTGGAGACACATCAATGGGTAGGCGGTATAGCAATTTTGTTTACAATGTAAGGAATCCAAACTAAGAGACAAGTTGGCCCATATGAAAGTTGGTTGATGCAATAACAACCATGGGAGACCAAGAACAACTGGGAACAGAGGGGAAGGAATGATATCAAAAACTAGGGTTTCTACATGGTTGTTGCCACAGGTAACCAAAATAGGGGTGGTTTGGGACAAGATGGGACCTGAAGTGGAGGTAGAACCATCTATGAAGGTGACAGAGAGTGGAAATTGCCTTGGCTCAGAGGGAATCTTGTTGGACTTTACAATCTCCAAGTCAATAAAATTTCCGCAGGCTCCTGTATCAACCATGGCATCAATGGTCGTTTTACTGTGTTCCCACTGTAAGACAAGAGTAATAAAAGTGAATTGGTTAGAAGGGGAATGAGGGTGTTTGGTATAGTAGATGTTGGAGATAGTACCTTCATTATTCCTCTTAAGAACGGGACAAGTGGATACTATATGATCTGGAGATGAGCAATAGAGACAGAGGTTCTGAGCTCTGCGACGTTGTTTTTCTGTGGGAGAAAGAGGCCCTTTAATAGTTCCGAGTTCCATAGGAACCGCTTTAGGTGAGGTATTAAACCTCTTGGGGGGTGAGACGGGAAAGGAGCTAGCACGTTCAGCCTTTCTTTCTCTTAGTCGACGATCAATGGTGAGTGATAATTGCATTAAATCTTCCAGAGAAGAAGGGAGCTCTATGCGAGCAATCTCATCCTTCATGCCCTCAGAGAGGCCAATGCGGAATTGGTTACGTAAAGCAATATCAGTCCATTGAGTATCCCTACACCAACACTTGAATTCTGATATGTATTCCTCTACAGGTCTCTTCCCTTGCTTGAGGTTTCTTATAGTATTTTCTGCAGTGAGCTGTTTATTTGGATCTTCGTATAAGAGGGACATTTCATCTAAGAAACTATTAAATGATCCTAGAAGGTCTCCATGTTCTTCAACATATGCGTCAGCCCAGACCCTGGGTTCTCCTTTGAGATAAGAAACCATAGTAAGAATCTTAACCCTATCTGAAAAATAGGTACGTGGGCGTAGTTCGTACATAAGCCGACAGGAGCTGACGAACTGGCGAAAAAGTTTTCGGTTCCCAGAGAAGGGTTCCGGGGGGCAAACCTTTGGTTCAGGCCTATCACGGTGTTGGGCAATAGCTTGATTCCGCATCACTTCATTTTCTAAGCGAAGTTCATTCATAGAGGCAGTAAGGGTCTCTACTCTCTGTGATAGGGCAACTAAATGATTAGCGAGATCTCCTGGATCCATCTGAAAATTATTTCCCCCTTTTTTTTTTTTTTTTTTTTATATGTATAGGGTTCTGTTATTATGTAATATCAGACCGAACTACTCTAGCACATAACTAATTTCCCCGTATGGCTGCAGCGGTAACTCAGATATGACCACTAGTTCACTCTCAGATTCACAGAAAGTTTAGGGTTAAATCATCATGCCCACTGCGTACAGAATCTGCGGTCTGGTAAAGGCCTAGCCTATTAAGTCATAAGCTGGAGTTTAAAGTATTAATTTCAGACACATACAAAATCAAGGAAGTCTCCGCCATGCACAGATCTAGATATTGCAGGGTTGGACAGAGTTAATAAACGGAAATTACTATGGTATAATGTTGCAGCACATTAGCCTAGAAACAGTTTGAAGAGATACTAGTATGACACAGGTTAGTGAACTGAGGAGGTATGGGCTGGAAATCATAAAGCTATACTTATGAATGGAAGTCCATCAGGAGAAGTACTTGCGGTTAGGCAGTCATCTGTGGGTATTTCTGGGGGAAGAGCAGATAGCAGTCTTCATCCAAGGGAGGTGCTCGAGGACTTGCAGGGTTGGTGGTAGGGAGAGCAGGAAGCCTGGGCTATGCAGCCTGCGTTGATCCAGCCTTGGCCTGGGTGTAGGTACTCAGGGGGTAACGTCCGTCTGAGGACTCCTCTTGGGTGTTTGCTGGGGTGCAGCAGGACGGTGGGTGTCTGTGCACAATAACAGAACACCCAGCCGTCATCTCCGGAGGTTTAAATACCCGGAACTCGCGGGCAAAAGGAAAGTGTGCTCGGTGCACTTCCGCGTTCCAAGCTGGAACGCAAACTCCGCGCACAGGAAGTGACGCGGAGGTATGTGAAGACGGAGCGCAGCCGTTTGTTATGGAAACGGCTGCGCTAGAGGGACTGAAATAGGGATTCCTATTACACCGACAGACAGAGAGAGAGAGAGAGAGAGAAGACCGACAGACTGAGAGAGAGAGAAGACCGACAGACTGAGAGAGAGAGAAGACCGACAGACTGAGAGAGAGAGAGAGAGAGAAGAGTGACAGACAGAGAGAGAAGACCGACAGACAGAGAGAGAGAGAGAGAGAGAGAAGACCGACAGACAGAGAGAGAGAGAGAGAGAAGACCGACAGACTGAGAGAGAGAGAAGACCGACAGACTGAGAGAGAGAGAAGACCGACAGACTGAGAGGGATAGAAGACCGACAGACAGAGAGAGAGAGAGAGAGAAGACCGACAGACTGAGAGAGAGAGAAGACCGACAGACTGAGAGAGAGAGAAGACCGACAGACTGAGAGAGATAGAAGACCAACAGTCAGACTAAGAGAGAGAGAAGACCAACAGTCAGACTAAGAAAGAGAAGACCAACAGTCTAATAGAGAGAGAAGACAGACAATCTAATAGAAAGAGAGAGAAGACCGACAGACAGAGAGAGAGAGAGAAGACCGACAGACTGAGAGAGAGAGAAGACCAACAGTCTAATAGAGAGAGAGAGAGAAGACCGACACCGGAGGGGAGAACGTGATTTTCTCCACATTATATTCCACACTTCATCTCTGGAGATTGAAAGTCCAGAACGGGAAAAAACGGTGCAAATGTGGCAAAAACTTCACTAACACTCAGCCTGAATTTGAGATGTTTTTGACTTACATCTGACTTCCTCCTACCTGAGCAGAACCCAACCTCCCCCTCCTGAGCAGAACCCAACCTCCCCCTCCTGAGCAGAACCCAACCTCCCCCTCCTGAGCAGAACCCAACCTCCCCCTCCTGAGCAGAACCTGACCTTCCCCTCCTGAGCAGAACCCAAGCTCCCCCTCCTGACCAGAACCCAACCTCCCCCTCCTGAGCAGAACCTGACCTCCCCCTCCTGAGCAGAACCTGAACCCCCCCTCTTGAGCAGAACCTGACCTCCCCCTCCTGAGCAGAACCCAACCTCCCCCTCTTGAGCAGATCCCAACCTCCCCCTCTTGAGCAGATCCCAACCTCCCCCTCTTGAGCAGATCCCAACCTCCCCCTCTTGAGCAGATCCCGACCTCCCCCTCCTAAGCAGAACCCGACCTCCCTCTCCTAAGCAGAACCCGACCTCCCCCTCCTGAGCAGAACCCGACCTCCCCCTCCTGAGCAGAACCCGACCTCCCCCTCCTGAGCAGAACCCGACCTCCCCCTCCTGAGCAGAACCCGACCTTCCCCTCCTGAGCACAACCCGACCTCCTGAGCAGAACCCGACCTCCCCCCTCCTGAGCAAACCTGACTTTCTTCTGAAAAGCACCCAATCTCCTCATGAGCCGCACCTGACCTCTTCGCCCTTAGCTGCAACTCACCATCCCCTCCTGATCTGTACCTAAGCTACTCCCGAACAGAACCTGACCTCCTTCTTTTCCTAAACTGCACCTGAACTCTCCCTGACAAGACCTGACCACCTCTGAGCTGTACCTGTCCTCCTCCTGAGGGGCTTCTGACCTCCTCTGAGCACTACCTGCCCTTTTCCTAAACTGCATCTGACCTCCTAGGGTGCTTAAAACTGCTTTTCTATTCCCATGGATTGATGAGGAGAAAACTAGTTGAGATGTGAGCACACATCCTACGTCTCTGTAATAAGGGAGATAGATACAAATACATGAGAGAAATACACTGGGTTACATATAAATGAATACAAAACATGTTAAATATTCTCAGTTAAAAAATACACATCACCTTCATGGTATTGCACGAGTCACTGTGGTTTTGGGGCGGTGACACCACCCAGTATTCACCAGAGCGCCCCACAAGATGGAAGGGCTTTGCGGTGGACATCTCCCAGGTTGCAGCCCTCATACCTGCCTAGAAATGTACCTGGAAGTAGTAATACCCCAAACCACTGGAGGGCGAGAGTACATGCCTATGGAACATACAAGGGCATTTATTAACTTAAACCAGTAGAGGCTGCATTTTGGTGAAACACTGAAAATCAGCATTTGGATATTTTTACCCCAGAGGAACCCTTATAATATTTTTCAGCTCTCGGGGACCCCTGCTAAAACGAATAAATTGGTGGCTAGTGAGACAAATGCTCCTTTATACAGTGATGGTTTAGAGAACTGGCATTGGCCCCAAAACTACGAAGGCATCACATTAAAGATCAGTCACAACCAAAGGAACCCCCAGAAACTTCTGGAGGAACTCTGGGGTTCTACAGAGCCCTTGTCGTGAATGGGTACTCGAGGTGGAATTCAGTGACAGAGGCCATGACAACACGGATCATTGGTCTGATCTCCGAGCCGACATTATTTTCACTCTATAAAAGTAACATAAAGTTGCCTATCTTGTGAAATCAGATCAGTTATAACTTCTTGTTACAGTGAGGTGTAGAGAAGATCTGTATAATGTGAAGGATCTGACAGAGCTTTGTCTTCTCTTCCAGGTGGAGAACCGGCGTAGAGGCACCATGATTGCGGTGAGCTTTCCGGGGTCGGGATCATTATAGGCCATTCTGCTGTATTAGACCCCACATTAGGATTTATCCCATCATTAAATCCTGCGACCTTCTGCAGAGAATACCTTGGGGGGTATTCAGCAAACATAGTCATCCAGGTCCACTTGTTTTAAATGAAAGTGACTGATTCTCTGATAGAGAATGTTGGGTGATCATCACATTCACTGCTTTATAAATAGACTGTGACTAGTCCAGGTCCACTGTCAAAGCTTCTTCTGTCCAGAACCAGCACTTATCCGAGACTCTTTAACCCCCCCCAGTCACCAGACAACACCAGTCTTGGAGTACATCAGGAATAACTTTTTATTTGAGATCTCACACAAATATATACACAAGGATGACGATACAAACTGTAACCAGAAACCTAATTAACATGAGCTAATTACTAATTGTTAAGAAAGCCTAGGTGACTCAGAGACACGACCTTTAGGACAGACTTGACGTCTTTTAGCTCAGAAGACACAATCAACATTATCATAAATAGAAACATAGAACTCCTTCACACAATAACAAAGAACTCCTTCACACAATAGCAAAGTTAATTAACACAAACAACAATAGGTGAAATACTCTTATGCCTCGTGCACACGATCCGAATATCGTACGACGGATCGTACGACTTTTTCCACTTAATATTCGGAGGTACAATTGAATAGTTTTTTAAAGTCACGAAAATTCTCGTATGACAGAAAATTTTATGCAGTGATGGTTTAGAGAACTGGCATTGGCCCCAAAACTATGGAGACACCATCAAATGAAAGATCAGTCACAATCCAAGGAACCCCCAGAAACTTCTGGAGGAAGTCTGGGGTTCTACGGAGCCCTTGTTGTCAGGGCTGTCTCAATCAGAGGGTCACACCTGGGCACTGCCCAGGGGGCCCATCTGCATGGGGGGGCCCCCTGCACGTTCCCCAAAGCAGCTGGGGGGATATCTGGATGTAGAGGTGTCAGAGTGCTGGGGGGATATCTAGGGTGTAGAGGGGTCAGAGTGCTGGGGGAATCTAGGGTGTAGAGGGGTCAGAGTGCTGGGGGGTATCTAGGCTGTAGAGGGGTCCGAGTGCTGGGGAGATATCTGGGGTGTAGTATGGTAAGAGTGCTGGGGGAATATCTGGGGTGTAGAGGGTCAGAGTGCTGGGGGGATATCTGGGGTGTAGAGGGGTAAGAGTGCTGGGGGGATATCTGGTCTTGAAGTACATCAGGAATAACTTTTTATTTGAGATCTCACACAAATATATACACATGGATGACAATACAAACTGTAACCAGAAACCTAATTAACATGAGCTAATTATCTAATCCTTTAGACAGCCTAGGTGACTCGAAGGGACGACCTTTAGGACAGACTTTCCGTCTTTTAGCTCAGAAGACACAATCAACATTATCATAAATAGAAACACAGAACTTCTTCACACAATAGCAAAGTTAATTAACACAAACAACAATGGGTGAAAGACTCTTAAAGGCCTCGTACACACGAGCAAATAGATTTGTTCAAATCGGTCGGACAGACAGATTTGAACAAATCTGTCTGCTGGGATGTATTGGTTTGATCGTGTACACACGATCAAACCAAAATCCCCACCGGTAGACAGCGCGCTGACGTGTCGATGACGTGGCGGTGACGTTGACGCCGCCACTTCACCGCACCCGGAAGAAAAACACTTCCGCGCATGCGTCGAATCCATTCGACGCATGTGCGAGAAGATATGTCTGCTGGTTAGCGTACTAACCAGCAGACATGTCGGGCGGACGGGTTCCCAGCAGACAGATTTCAAAGCATGCTTTGAAATCTGTCGGGTGGCCAAATCCGTCGGTTTGCCCGTACACACGATCGAATCTGTCTGCTGAAACGGCCCGTCAGACGGGTTTCAGCAGACAGATTTGATCGTGTGTACGCCGCCTTAGAGCCCACACTAGACTTATTTACAATAAACATTGTGACAGATTCACCCGGGACATCCCCGGACCCTCTTATGTCTAAAATCATCCTATGTCCACTAGGGGCATAGGAGGACTGAGAAATGATATCTTGGACTACCTGAGATGGGATTATTATGTAATTATTATCCACAATATTCCAGGATATCTGTGAGAACTATTTACTGTTTGTTGATTCTGAACTCAACGGGTTAATTATAAGATTGACTCATTCATACTGTTGGGACACATACTGTTAGATGCTAATGCCATCACCTCCAGCCATCTGTCTGTTCTCTGTGCTAATTGACCCTGCTATTGTGTGAAGATGTCCTGTGTTTACACTTATGATAATGTGTATTGTATAGCAGGTGAGAGGAGACGGGCTGTCTACCTTGAAAGGTCATATCTCGGAGTTGCCTAGTCTGGGTGAATGATTAGTTAATTAGCTCATGTTAATTTATGTTCTGGTTACCGTTCTGGTTGCATTCTTGGTTCTATAAAACACTCCATGTTCAGCACACAGACAAGTGTCATCTCGTTGTGTGTTGTGAGCAGCTGGAATATCTGATATCTATGTCCAGACTGATAGGAAGCGGTATATGACGGAAGCACTCAAGCGGAGTGTGGGACGTTCCGTTACAAACACATTATAGCAGACAGCAGACAGATAGGTGGGTGGAGTTGATGACATCAGCATCTTCTATGAGCCCCAACATTATGAAGCCGTCACTATTTATAATATGGCATATACAGGGTTCCCAGAGTCTGTGTGTTTTTGGGGGGACATGGACTTGAATCCAAAGTAACACCACATCAGGGGTCCCCAGGCATACACCTCACAGGGAGTATTGTTCCCTTACAATCCAAGGCAAGAGGCCAGCATTCAGTCCTCACCAAAGGCCTCTGTCCCAAGTAGGTCTGTCACACAGACCCCGGAGGTTCTTTTCGCTTTTATTGTTACATTATTTTTTTGTAATTATTTCCTAATTGCTATTATAACTTTCTTAAACAGGAGGATTATACGGCGGCAGGTCGGCTCTGCTGGGCGAGATCACATGGCTATACGTCATCTCGCCGAGCAGCCAATAGGGGCAAGCGCCCCCCGCTCGCCCCTGACTCCCGCACGCGTGCCTGGCGGGCGCGATTGCCGCCGGGCACCCGCGATCACTCGTTACAGAGCGAGAACCGGGAGCTGTGTGAGTAAACACACACAGGTCCTGTCAGGGGGAGGAATGCTGATCTACAATGTATGAACAGCGATCAGTCATTTCCCCATGTCAGTCCCATCCCCCATACAGTTAGAACACACCCAGGTAACATTATTAACCCCTTCCCCACTCCCTAGTGTTAACCCCTTTCCTGCCAGTGGCATTTTTACAGTAATCCAATGCAATTTTATAGCACTGATCGCTATAAAAATGCCAATGGTCCCAAAAATGTGTTAAAAGTGTCCGAAATGTCCGCCATAATGTCGCAGTACCGATAAAAATCGCTGATCGCCGCCATTACTAGTAAAAAAAAAATATTAATAAAAATGCCATAAAACTATACCCTATTTTGTAGACGCTATGGGCCAGATTCAGGTAGAGTTAGGCTGGAGTATCAGTGATCCGCCAGCCTAACTGTCACTTTAAGCCGGCGTTTCTGTTTTCTGTAACCAGAAAACAAGAAACGCCGGGTTGGTGTTCCGATGCGATCGGCGCAATTGAATTTCGCCATCGCATCGCAACTTTAATTTAAAAATGGCACCGGGGGGCGTTCCCGCTGATTTACGCTGAAAAAATATGCTAATCAGCGGGAATCGGCAATTCACGATCGTATTCGGGCGCGACGCAGTGACTTTCCGACGTTTCCGTAAGCGATACGCGGTGTAAAGATAAAGCAGCCCCCTAGTGGAGTATCCTATGTTAAGTATAGGCGTCGTCATCGCGTCGGAAAAAAAAAAATGGCGTCGTTTGCGTAAAACTTTCATGAATTGGGATGTGACGTCATTGACGTTCACTGACAGAATTTGGAGCATGCGCACTGGGATGCATTGACACTCGACGCATGCGCAGTATGTTCGCCGCGGGATCGCGCTTAGTTTAAATAATACACGCCCCGTACCCGCCCAATTTGAATTCCGCCGGCTCATTTGCGATGCGCTGCCGCAACTTTAGGAGCAAGTGCTTTATGAATAACAGCACTTGCTCCTAAAATTTCGGCAGCGTAACTTAAATGAGAAACGTTACTCCAGAGCAAAGATGCGCCAATCTACCTGAATCTGGCCCTTAGTGGTAGATTCAGGTAGGAGATAAGCCGGCTCATCTCTGCGTTTTATGAGCCCAATCTATGCCACTGATTCATAAAATCAGTTTGGCATTGATTTTCCTTAGATCAGAAATGCGTAAGTGTATTACGCTGTCTAATCTTATTTTCATATTTTAGGCTGGCCGCTAGGTGGCGTTCCCGTCTAAAATATGTAAATGAGCCTATACGCGGTGTCCCGAATGTATGCCCGGCTGGCGCTATTCAATTACGTCGTTTGCGTTAGCGTAGTACCATCGTAATGTTATGTCTGCTATATGAGGCGCTGGCAATGTTAAGTATGGACGGCGTGCCAGCGCTTTTTTTCTCGTCGTTTACGTAAAACGTTTGCGAATAGGGTTTTGCGTAAGTGCCGTCCACGTCGTTTACACGTCGAAATGACGTCGAGATTTGGAGCATGCGCACTGGAAACAGATCACGGCCGGCGCATGCGCAGTTCGTTCGGCGCGGGGACGCGCTTCATTTAAATGGTACACGCCCCCTACCCGCCGAATTTGAATTCGGCCGGCTCTTTTACGCTAACGCCGCCGCAACTTTACAGGCAAGTGCTTTGAGGAAGAGGCACTTGCCTGAAAAATTTGCGGCGGCCTAGTTTAAACGCCAGACGCTAGGCATGCCTATAGATAGGCATTTCTACCTGAATCTGCCCCCTTATAACTTTTGCACAAACCAAATCAATAAACGCTTATTGCGATTTTTATTTTTACGAAAAAATATGTAGAAGAATACGTATCGGCCTAAACTCAGGAAAACAATGGGCCAGATTCAGGATGGCGAGCGGTTCTTTGCGGCGGCGTAACTTTGCCTATTTATGTTTCGCCGCCGCAACTTTACGCGCAAGTGCTGTATTCACAAAGCACTTGCGTGTAAAGTTGCGGCGGCGTAGCGTAAATTGACCGGCCTAATTCAAATTCGGCAGGTATTTAAATTAGGCGCGATCCTGCGCCGAACGGCAATGTATCCCAGTGCGCATGCTCCAAATCACGTTGCATATTGTCAATGAAAATGACGTGAACGGAACTTGCGCCCAGCCCCATTCTGAATCGGCTTACGCAAATGACGTAAAATTTTTCAAATTTCCCGCGGTCACGACGTCCATACTTCACATAGGATGCGCCTGCTTTTTGGAGCTTTATCTTTACGCCGGGAAAACCCTTACGTAAACGGCGTAAAGTCACTGCGTCGGGCGGGCGTACGTTCGTGAATTGCCGTATCTCGCTGATTTACATATCCTCGACGTAAATCAGTGGGAACGCCCCTATCGGCCATTTTAAAATTGCAGTTAAGATCCGACGGCGTAATACAATTACGCCTGTCGGATCTTTGCTGCAAACCGGCGTAACTTGTTTTCTGCATACAGAAAACAGATACGCTGGCGCAAAGTCAGAGTTATGCCGGCGTATCACTGATACATAACTCTACCTGAATCTGGCCCCGTGTGTTTTTATATATTTTTGGGGGATATTTATTGTAGCAAAAAGTAAAAAATATTCATTTTTTTTTTCAAAATCGTCGCTCTATTTTTGTTTATAGCGCAAAAAATAAAAACCGCCGAGGTGATCAAATACCACCAAAAGAAAGATCTGTTTGTGGGAAAAAAAGGGCGCCAATTTTGTTTGGGAGCCACGTCGCACGACCGCGCAATTGTCAGTTGAAACGACGCAGTGCCAAATCGCAAAAAGGGGCCCGGTCATTGACCAGCAATATGGTCCGGGGGCTGAAGTGGTTAATGGCTTGGAAAATATCCAGATGAGGTCTGAAAACTATTTAGAGAGAGAGAGTCTGAATGCAAACAGGCACTGTGATAAAGACTATGAACCCCCTAATAGAAATGTATACAGTATTCCGTCTACATTCTATGATCCTCATACAGAGTCGTATAACCCGATACAATTCTTCTCATTTTGTTACCATTTTTGATTCCAGATTTTGTGGTTGATCTGTGGAGGATTCCCGATCCCGATCGTATCTTCATCAGGTGAGACCCCAACAATGCTACCTGACCCTCCCTCAAAATCGCCTGATATGTCAGCCAGTAAAGGTCCAAGGTATTTAGTAGAGCGATACCTCACAAGTGCGGTTTGAACACCGTTTTCATACGCAGGCGCTGCTCACGTATGCGTTCGCCTTTTGTACGCGAGCGTCATCCTGACGGGGCGCGTTTAAATTTTGTATTTATTTTTTAATATTTATTTTACCTTTTTTATTAAAATTTTTTTTTACACTGTTCTTTTAACCACTTAAGATTCGGCACTGCGTCGCTTTAACAGACAATTGCGCGGGGGTGCGACGTGGCTCCCAAACAAAATCGGCGTCCTTTTTTCCCCACAAATAGAGATTTCTTTCGGTGGTATTTGATCACCTCTGCGGTTTTTATTTTTTGCGCTATAAACAAAACAAGAGCGACAATTTTGGGGGAAAAAAACAATGGCCCAGATTCACAGAGAATTAGATTCTCGTAGAGTAATATTAGGCATGTGCAAAAGTGAAAAATTCGTTTAGTTTCGTTTCGTTTCAATTCGTCATTTAATAAATTTCGTTAAGTTAGGTTCGTTACATGTGTTGAATTCGTTTTCGGAATTCGTTCGTTTTCGACCGAATTTCGAAAAATCCAGTCGAAATCTAAAATATTTCGACCGTTTTTCGAATTCGTTCGTTTTCGACCGAATTTCGAAAAAAACGTTTTTTTTTTTCTTTTTTTCGAATTCCGATCGAATTTAGTCCGCGGGTATTCGATTCGGAATTCGAAAAAAAAATTTTTTTCGATTTCGACCATTTTTTTTTCGAAATTCGGTCGAAAATGAACGAATTCCGAAAACGGTCGAAATTTTTCACTAATATAGCAATTCGGGAATTCGTATGCATCCGAATGTCCGAATAATGGAAAATTCGTCTGAATTTCGATTCGGAACGAAACGAAATGCACATGCCTATAGAGTATCAGAAATACACTACGCCGCCGTTTTTTACCTGGCTCTACGTGGAATCCAGGTAGATTTTGTCCAGTAAACGACGGCGGCGTAGTGTATTTCTCCCGTCGCAATCCATCTACGCGAGTAGGGGGCGTGAAGGATTTAAAATAGGCGCGTTCCCGCAGCGATCGAACTGCGCATGCTCCGTTCGCAAATTTCCCGCCGTGCATTGCGCGAAAACACGTCGTTACGTCATTCGTTGTTTGAGTAGCGTCGTTTACGGACAATCCTAGTCCCGGACGAGTTACGTCAAAAAATAAAAATTCGACGCGTGAACGACGGCCATACTTAACATGGGCTACGCACCGTTAGACCAGCAAAAATCTGGTCTAACAGTACGTAAAAAAAAACAGACGTAAGCGATTGCGAAGACCG
Organism: Rana kukunoris; assembly: GCA_029574335.1. NCBI lineage: Eukaryota > Metazoa > Chordata > Amphibia > Anura > Ranidae > Rana > Rana kukunoris. Next base: position 614,190,597 of record CM056050.1, on the reverse strand, counting down.
CTCGTATCTTCGTGGATCGCCGTAAAAACACATTTGCATATCCCGACGCATGAAAACGACGCAAACTCCTCCCAGCGGCCGCAAAAATATCGCAGCGTAGATCCGAAGGCTTACGAAGACGTAAGCCCCTCGGATCGAAGCCCGAAGCCGCCGTATCATGGTTTGAGGATTCAAACTAGTGATACGGCGCGCGAAATTTGAAATTACTCCCGTCTAACACCAGTTACACAGGCGTAATTGCTTTCTGAATCTGGGCCAATATTTTTTTACTTTTTGCTATAATAAATACCGCCCCAAAATATATAAAAAACGTTTTTTTCCCTCAGTTTAGGCCGATACGTATTCTTCTACATATTTTTGTTAAAAAAAAAATCGCAATAAGCGTTTATTGATTGGTTTGCGCAAAATGTATAGCATTTACAAAATAGGGGAAAGGTTTATTTTTATTATATATATCCCTTTCATGACTAAGCCTATTTATGACATTTAGGGGCAGATTCACAAAACAATTACGCCTGTCTAACTGGTGTTAGACAGGAGTAATTTCAAATTTCCCGCGGCGTATCACTAGTTTGAATCCTCAAACCATGATACGCCGGCTTCGGGCTTCGATCCGAGAGGTTTACGTCTTCGTAAGCCTTCGGATCTACGCTGCCATCTATTTGCGGCGGCTGGGAGGAGTTCGCGTCGTTTTAATGCGTCGGGATATGCTAATGTGTTTTTACGGGGATTCACGAACAAACGAGCGAGCGGCGCAGTCGTTTTCGTCTATTTTTTTATACGTAAAGTTAGAGCAGCTTTTTGCTGCTCTAACTTTACGTAGCCCATGTTAAGTATGGCCGTCGTTCCCGCTTCGAATTTATTTAATTTTTTTTTTTATTTACGTAACTCGTCGGGACGTGGATCGCCCGTAAAGTACGCTACATAAACAACGAATGACGTCACGACGTGATTTCGCGCAATGCACGGCGGGAAATTTGCGAACGGAGCATGCGCAGATCGATCGCCGCGGGAACGCGCCTAATTTAAATGTTTCACGCTCCCTACTCGTCTATATGGATTGCGACGGGAGAAATACACTACGCCGCCGTCGTTTACTGTAGAAAATCTACCTGAATTCCACGTAGAGCAAGGTAAAAAACGGCGGCGTAGCGTATTTCTGCTACGCTACGATAATCCATTTCTATGTGAATCTGCCCCTTAGTGTTTACAAGTTAAAATCTGTATTTTTTGCTAGAAAATTACCTAGAACCCCCAAACATTATATATATTTTTTAGCAGAGAATCTAGAGAATAAAATGACGATTGTTGTAATATTTTATGTCACACGGTATTTGTGCGGCGGTTTTTTTAAACGCAACTTTTTGGGAAAAATTAACTTTAATGAATTTTAAAAAAATGAAAAAGTAAAGTTAGCCCAATTTTTTTGCATAATGTGAAAGATGAAGTTGCGCCGAGTAAATAGATACCAAGCATGTCACGCTTTATAATTGCACGCACTCGTGGAATGGCGTCAAACTACGGTACCTAAAAATCTCCATAGGCGACGCTTTAAATTTTTTTTACAGTTACCAGGTTATCGGAACAGAGGAGGTCTATTGCTAGAATTATTGCTCTCGCTCTCGCGATCGCGGCGATACCTCACATGTGTGATTTGAACACCGTTTTCATACGCGGGCGCAACTTCCGTATGCGTTTTCTTTGTTGCGCAAGCTCGTGGGGAGGGGGCGCTTTAAAAAATGTTTTTTTCTTTTTCTTATTTATTTTATTTATTTTTATAATATTAAATTGTGTTTTTTTTTTTTTTTACATTTTGATTACTTTTATTGCTGTCACAAGGAATGTAAACATCCCTTGTGACAGTAATAGGTGGTGACAGGTACTCTTTATGGAGGGATCGGGAGTCTAAAAGACCCCCGGTCCCTCCTTTACACTTCAAAGTATTCAGATCGCCGAAAACGGCGATTCTGAATACTGTTTACTTTTTTAAATCCGGCGCCGTTGACAGCCGAGAAACCCGGAAGTGACGTCATGACGTCGCTTCCGCGTTTACACATTGCAGGCTGAATCAAAGCCGCGTACGGCTTTCATTCAGTCTGCGCCCGGACACAGGACACGTCGGATCGAGGATCGGGTCTCCCGGTGGGACGGGAGGCCCGGTCAGAGCGGCGAGAGGCGGCGGGAGGGGGGGGGGATGTCCCCTCCCGCTCCTCCGGCATAACAACCGAGCGGCTTTTAGCCGCATCGGTTGTTATGTTTGGAAAGCCAATCGCCGGCTCTAAACAACGGTACCGGGATGAGGCCTGCAGCTGCGGGCATCATCCCGGTATAACCCCTGAAACCCGAGGACGCATATCTGCGACCTGTCGGCGTGAAAGGGTTAAATATATATATATATATATATATATATATATATATATATTTTTTTACTACAAATGGCGATGATCAGCGATTTTTTGCATGACTGCGACATTACGGCGGACACATTGGACAATTTTGACACATTTTTGGGACCATTGTCATTTTCACAGCAAAAAATGCATTAAAACTGCACTGATTACTGTGAAAATGACAATTGCAGTTTGGGAGTTAACCACAAGGGGGCGCTGAAGTGTGACCTCATTTGTGTTTCTAACTGTAGGGGGGTGTGGCTGTAAGGTGTGACATCATCGATTGTGTTTCCCTATAAAAGGGAACACACAATCAATGACGGCGCCACAGTGAAGAACAGGGAAGGTGTGTTTACACACGGCTCTCCCCGTTCTTCAGCTCCGGGGACCGATCACGGGACTCCAGCGGCGATCGGGTCCGCGAGTCCCGCGGTCACGTAGGTTCGGACCTGTCCGCGGGCGTGTGCCCGTGACCCACGGCTGGGCATTTAAAGAGGACGTACCTGTACGTGCTTGTGCTCAGCCGTGCCATTCCGCCGACGTATATGTGCAGAAGGCGGTCCTTAAGTGGTTAAAAAATAAATTGCATCACTTTTATTTCTATCACAAGAAATGTAAACATGTATATGAGATCTGGGGGGTCAAAAAGGCGTCACATCTCATATTTACACTAAAAAAAAATTGTCTTTTAAAAAAAAAAAAAAAATTCCCCTTAAGAGCTATGGTTGGAAGTGATGTTTTGACGTCGCTTCAGCCCCGCTATGGTATGGGGGGGGGGGGGGGGGGGCATCTTGCCCTCACTTGTCTTCATACCCAGGAAGGAGAAAATCCTGATTGCTTCCACTGCTACCGACGGCTCTGGTAAGTGGCCGAGGGCACGGGAGAGAGCGGCGGGAGGGGGTCCCTCTCCCGCCGCCGATAACGGAGATCTCGCAGCGAATCCGCCACAGAGACCACCATTATCATAAACAGCTGCTGCCATAACAGAGATATCCCTCTTCAAAGTGCCGACTTATATAGTCATGTGACTAAACCTACAATTATCACACGTCCCCTCGGTCAGTCATACAATAATAGGTGGATATATAAAAATATAAATGATGTAGAACAGCGATGGTGAACCTTGGCACCCCAGATGTTTACGGAACTACATTTCCCATGATGCTCCACTACACTGCAGAGTGCATGAGTATCATGGGAAATGTAGTTCCAAAATATCTGGGGTGCCAAGGTTCTCCATCACTGATATAACTCTCCACTCTCCTCTCTCATCAGGTGACATCATAGAAATGGCGGTTGGACACAACGGCCCAGATTCACAGAGCGATTACGCGTGCGCAACTGCTGTTGCGCGTGCGTAAGTCTAAATGTGCGCGTGCGTATAGTTGGACGCGATTCACAAAACAATATACGCCAGAAATCTACGTTTTTTGGTCCGGCGTAATTGAGTTAGACATTCGCTTCCCTTCGCGCAAAACTGCGCTAGACACACCATTGATTTGCTAGTCAAATATGCTAATGAGGGAGTTACGGGGATCCACAAAAAAACGCAGTTGCTGCGCAGGCTACGCGATGTGCGCAACTGCAAAATGTCCTGTCTAAAGTTAGAGCCCATAAAAGCTGATCTAACTTTTGAAAAAAAGTCTAATTGTCAGATAAAGCAACACCGTTATTGAGGAGCAGACCACACACACGTGTTGCACTACAATTTGACTGCCAACATGCTAGGGGCATCGTCGCTCATAGCTGCACTAGTGAATATAGATGACCAAAGAAGGAGGAGGGCACGGAGGATGGCACGGGAGAGGGTATACCGCACCCGCATACACCTGTTTGGCATGAATGATTCAGAGGTCTTTCGCATCTTCAGATTCCCCCCTCATGCCATCCTGGAATTAACCACAACCTTGCAGGAGGACATCACCAGCCCAACACAACGCTCACATGCAGTGCAGCCACTGGTGAAGGTCCTGGCAACACTCCATGTCCTTGCCAGTGGCTCTTTTCAGCGTACAAGTGGAGTGGTGGCTGGGATGTCACAATCCTCCATGAGCAGATGTGTGCACCAGGTTGTCCCTGCAATCCTCACACGCTTGGCCAACCAAATCATCAAACCCACCACTGAGGAGCTTCGAATCAAGGCAATGGCAGATTTCTACCGAATTGCCAGATTCCCACGCACCATCGGGGCCATTGATTGCACACATGTGGCACTCCAGCCCCCCCATGAGACCGAGCACATGTACCGCAATCGGAAGAATTGGCACTCCATCAACGTACAGGTGATAGTTGATGCCCAAGGCCTCATATGGCACGTCCGTGCCAAACACCCAGGGTCCAGCCATGACAGCTACATCTACAATCAAAGCCACATCCGAACAGAATTCGAACAGAACGTGTATGGGAACACCTGGCTGGTTGGTGAGTGACATGGGAGTCAGGCATGACTATCCCCTCCCGTGATGCACAACAGAAGTGGCACATGCATGACTAACATTCTCCTGTCTTTTCCTTTACAGGTGACTCTGCATATGCACTGGGACCCCATCTCATGACTCCTATCCGGAACCCCCAAACCCCAGGAGAGGAACGATACAATGAAGCACACATCAAAACCCGTGCAGTGGTGGAGCGCACCTTTGGCCTCCTGAAGTCACGTTTCCGATGCCTGGATAAGTCTGGGGGTACACTGTTGTATTCCCCAAACTTCGTGTGCCATATCATCGCTGCATGTTGCATGCTACACAATCTCGCAGTGAGGAAGGGCCTGCAGGTTGAGCTACGTGATGATCTGACCCCCCAACCAGAAAATCAACCCCTAACCGAGGATACCCCGTCTTCTGAGGGAAGAGCAGTCAGGAGGCAGCTCATATTGGGCATCTTTGCACGTTAAACACACACATTAATCATGGCACAATGAGAATGCATGCATGCACACCACTATGGTCCCTAGCACACACACCCCACATCCTCATCACATTGGATTGGCACCAGTCCACCATGCAAGACTGGTGAGCAGTAACGCCACGTCAAGGCTCCAATTATGTCACTGTACATTCATACACCATTCACACGGACCTGGGAATCACTTCTCCCTGGTCCTGGGGAACCCTTCTCCACCAAAATTGAGGGTGACACCCCTTTTCCAGCAGGAATGTCACCCCCACATTCAAACATCATTCACAACCCAAAATATGCCAAAAAAGTCAAACAAACAAAAATGCATAGAAAAAAAAAATGCATAGTAAAAAAAAAATGCTTAGAAAAAACAAAAACAAGCAGAGAGCAAAAATAAAAAAGCTTTCAAAACAAACAAAAGGTGGAAAAAAAAATTATTGCCCTCTGCCTGAGCCACGCCTGGGGCGCCCCCGGCCACGGCCCCGGACCCTCAGGGGAGACGCATGGGGGAGGGGAAAAGCCGGGGAAGGAGGAGCAGCCCCTGAGATCTGCCCACCTGGCGGCCTGCCCTCCAAGGCCACGGCTATTCTGTCCAGGGCAGCACCAAGTGTTGCCGTGTTGCCCTGGATAGCCTGGGTAAGGGCCCTCACATCCTGCCCAACGCCTGCTGCTGTAGTTTGCAGGTCATTAAGGCAGGTTGTGGAGGCCCGGGAGTGGGAGTCCAGGTTACCCAGGCTATCATTAATGGAGGACAGGCTCTGATCCACCCGCCCCATAGTCTGGCAGAGCTGTCTCAGAAGGCGGGTCTGGGTGGCCAGGTTCCTTCTCAGACAGGCGGGCATGAGATTGGGCGCCCCCCTGGTGCTTGGGGATGACCTCCTGGCTCCAGCTGATGGTTGTGGCCGGGGAGAAGGGGAGGCCCTTGTGAGGGGAGCCATGTTGGGGGAGGAGGGGGGGGGCCTGACCCTTAGGGAGGGCAGGCTTCTTGCAGCCAGAGGGGAAGAGTCCGCAGAAACCAAAGGGCCAGTGCCTTCCATGGACTCCTCCTCCTCATGATTCTGCTCCTCCTCATGATCGTCCTCCGCATGATCCTCCCCCTCCTCTTGTTCCTCCTCTGCGGACTCTGGCCTTGTTGGGGGGGCCTCATTAGGCTGCTGTCCTGGGGTTGGAGCGGTCAGTCCAGATGGCCCTGCACCCTCCTGCACATCTGTGGATGACACAAACCATTCACAGGTTGGAGGATCCACACACTTGCCACATATTCCCTTTCACCCCCTCCCCCACACATGCTACACACCTGAGAGAAATAAAAACCTTACCTGGCACCGCGGGGACCGGACTTGTGTCAAAGCCTGGCAGGCCCTCCACTTCATGCCGGTGAAAGGTCAGGGCCACCACACGCTCCGTCTCTGAAAATCTAACCCGGCATGGTGGGCCCCCTCCTGTGCCCCTGGCATGGGCATTTATTGCGGCCAGTTTTTTTTTCACCTCACGCCGGAGGTCATTTATTTTCTTTTCTATCCCAGAGCGGGTCCGTGTCTCCCCCTCCCCCGATGAATTGACCTGCTCTGTGATCATATCCAAGATCTCCCTCCTCCTGGCCGGGGTGGTGGTGGCACTCTGCGGGCCGTGGAGAAAACGCCCATACTCGCTAATGGCCCGGGCAAGAATTCTTTTTTCCCCCACAGTAAAATTGAGCTTTCTTTTTCTCTCAGTCATACTTCCAAACAAACTCACTAGCAGTCACCAAAAATCTGTCACAAATACAAGCACAACCAATCAGACAAGAACACACACAAAGAGAAAAAGAACAGCCAAAAATCACACTAGCACTCAGCAAGAAACACACACAAAAAAATCAGATGAAAAAATAAAGCAAGAAAACAAACGCTCAGAAATCTATCAATCAAACAAACAGTCTCAAACACTTATCAAAACTCACTTTCACAAAACTACCAACAAGCACTAGATCACACAGAACACTAATCTCACAACTACAAAACACACTCTAACGAACAACAGAGCAAAAGCACTTGATTCAATGGGAAGGGACACAAAGGGATGTACTTTTGCAATGGAAGGGCGTTTGTGTGTGTCTATTTATGCTGTCTGCGTAGTTCACAACATTGCCCTAGTCCATTTCCAATTTCACTCATTGCGCCGCTCCCGAGTTGTGAGCATGCGCACAACGGAGCTGACATGGTTTCCTTCACGCGCGCATGCGCGAGTCGGCCGGCCCTTCATTTGCATGGGGTCACGGCTCATTTCAATGTAACACGCCCACGTCCCTCCCAATTTGTATTACTCCTCCTTACGCCTACGGAAAAAACCTTACGTTTGCGCAAGCTCTTGCGTAAAAGCTACGTGAATCGCCGGATTACGCGGCTAGATTGCGCAAGTCTAACGGAAAAGTGGTGCGCTACGCCGGAATGATAATGCGCCGATCTACGTGAATCTGCCCCAACATCTCTCTGGTACCAAAGCACATGGGAGATTCCTCCGGGGTCAGCTGGTGGTTCAAAGGAAGAATCCTCGCCGACATCAAATTGGGGGATTCCAATTCGGTTTATTTTTACCCCAAATTCGACCACTTCAAGGATCGCACCACTATAAACGGTTCTACGGGACACATGACCATAAGAAACCTGAGCGAGGAGGACTCGGGGCATTACAGGGCGGAGCCGCATAATACCCATCAGGTCACACGGATCAGACTCGTTGTGTTCGGTAAGAGCAGGGATCCTCAAACTACGGCCCTCCAGCTGCTGTGGAACTACACATCCCATGAGGCATTGTAAAACTCTGACATTCACAGACATGACAAGGCATGATGGGAATTGTAGTTCATGAACAACTGGAGGGCCGTAGTTTGAAGACCCATGGGTAAGAGCTTTTCATGGGAGTCTGAAATAAACACCAGACATGGGCACTGCCAAAAAAATTATTAGTTTAATTTTTTTTATTTTTTTTCGGAAATTCTAAAATTCTAAAATGTGAAAATAAGAAAGAAAATCCTAAGATTCAAAAGAACAAAAAACTCAAAATTTGAAATAATAACTAACTATTAAATTATAGGTATTGAAATTTCCTTTTAAATGTGGTTGCTCGTACAACAAATTCAAATTTATCTGAGGTTACAAATTATCCGAAATAACAAATGCTGCATCTAAAAAAAATGGAACAGAACAAATTAATAATAAATAATAATAATAATAATTCGTTTTTATTATTATTATTGTTGTTGTTATTTATTATTATTAATTTGTTATGTTGCATTTGTTTAGATGCAGCATTTGTTATTTCGAATAATTCATAACTTTGGATAAATTCTTATTCCTTACATTCACTAGATTTGAAAAGAAACTCCAATTTCAAACTCCAAGTTATTGTTAGTTATCATTTCTTTTTTGTTTTAATTTTCGGATCTTCGTTCTTATTTTCGGAATTTTGTTCTTTTGGATTTTCGGATTTTCATCCTTATTTTCGAATTTCAATTTTCGGATCTTCGTTCTTATTTTCGGAATTTTGTTCTTTTGGATTTTCGGATTTTCATCCTTATTTTCGAATTTCAATTTTCGGATCTTCGTTCTTATTTTCGGAATTTTGTTCTTTTGGATTTTCGGATTTTCATCCTTATTTTCGAATGTCTGGATTTTGAATTTCTGAAATGTCACATTTCTGAATTTTTGAATTTCTGAAGTATTGAATTTCCGAAATTGAAGTTATTATTTCGGATTTTTGAAGTTTAAGTTCTTGTTTCAGATTTTCAAATTTTCGCATCTTGGTTCTTATTTTCGGATTTTTGTTCTTATTCAAAAGAACAAAAATCCGAAAATAAGAACCAAGATGCGAAAATTTGAAAATCTAAAATAAGAACTTAAATTTCGAAAATCCGAAATAATAACTAAAATTCGGAAATTCAATATTTCAGAAATTTGAAAATTCAAAAACAAACATGAAAATCTGAAAATTCAAAAGAACAATAATCCGAAAATAAGAACCAAAACCCGAAAATTCAGAAGTTCAGTATTTCAGAAATTCGAAAATTTGAAATTCAGAAATCTGAAAATAGAAGAGAAAAGAACAAAAATCTGAAAATAAGTACCAAGATCCGAAATAATAACTTAAATTTCGAAAATTCAATATTTCAGAAAATCTAAAATTTTATGTTTGAATATCCAAAAATAAGAATGAAAATCAGAGAATTCAATCTCTGATTTTCATTCTTATTTTTGGATTTCCAAACTTAAAATTTTTGATTTTCTGAAATATTGAATATATGAATTTTAGTTATTTCGGATCTTGGTACTTATTTTCAGATTTTTGTTCTTTTCTCTTCTATTTTCAGATTTCTGAATTTCAAATTTTCGAATTTCTGAAATACTGAATTTCTGAATTTTAGGGTTTTGGTTCTTATTTTCGGATTATTGTTCTTTTGAATTTTCAGATTTTCATGTTTGGTTTTGAATTTTCAAATTGCTGAAATATTGAATTTCCGAATTTTAGTTATTATTTCGGATTTTTTGAATTTCTGAATTTTCTCATTTTGAATTTTCGAATTTCCAAATTTCGAATTTCTGAAACTTTGAATGTCTGAATTTCGCATTTCTGAAACTTCAAATATCCAAGTTTTCGAATTTCCAAAATTTTGACTATCCGAATTTTCGAAAATGTGGATATTTCCAAAGGAAGTATTTTGTCAAAATGTGTTAAAAAACGAATTCGGAATGAAACAAATTGCACATGCCTAATCAGGGCCGCCATCAGGAATTATGGGGCCCCTTACACAGCTTCAGGCATCATGAGCCTGGAGAACCGGGGGGGGGGGGGGGGGGTAAGGGTGCTGCCGTCTGAAATTGAGAAGCGGGGGGGGGGGGCTGCCCTGGGGACCTCTGGGTCCTTTAATAAACTTTTTTTTTTCCATTCGGGACCTCTGTGCCCTTTAATAAAAAAGAAATACAAATATATATATATATATATATATATATATATATATATATATATATAAAAGAAAAACATATATAAAAAAAAGATGGGGTTGCCTTCCAGGGCCCTGGGGACCCCTGGGCCCTTTAATAAAAAAATAAATAAAAAAAATATAAACAAAAATAAAAAAATAAACATTTATAAAAAAAGGGGGTTTGACACATGGGGCTCTGGGGACCTGTAAGCCCTTTAATAAAAATAGAAAGAAAAAGAAAAAAAAGAATATAAAAAAATTTAACCTCTGGACCCTTTAATAATAATTATATATATATATATATATATATATATACTGTATATATATATATATATATATATTTATATATATATATATATATATATATATATATATATATATATATATATCCCCCTTTTTTCATAAAGAAAAAAAAAAAGGGGGGGGGGGAATCTGGGGCCCTGGGGATCTCTGGGCCCCTGGGGACCTCCAGACCCCTAAAAAAAAAGTGAAAAAAATTAAAAATATATAAAAATATATATTTTTATAAAAAATAAATAAAAAAATAGGGGGTTGCCATCTGGGGCCCTGGGGACCTCCGGACCCCTAAAAAATATTAAAATAAAAAGAAATTGGCCCTTTAATAAAAAATAAAAGAAAAATATATATTTTTATAAAAAGTAAATAAAAAAAGAGGGGAAAAAAAGAGGGGGTTGCCATCTTTTTTTTTTTTCTTTTAGGGGGTTCCCATCCGGGCTCCTGGGGACCCCCGGGTCCCTTACAGGTGTAATGCCTGTACCCCCCTGATGGCGGCCCTGTGCCTAATAATCACGTGAGAAGTCTCAGAAGGAAGCTGCCATTTTCTGACTCCCCCGCACCATGCTGGCTCTAGTGGGGCCTTTCCAGCCGCTGTGTCGGAGTCACCCTGGAGTTGGGGGGCCGGTCAGACTTCCTCACACTGTCCTTTCCTTCCCCCCCCCACAGATCTTTTTATGTGATGGAAGTGAAATGTGTCCTTCATTGTAGCGATTTGTTATTTTATCTCTCGGCAGATCACCCGGTTCAGGTCGTGGAACAATCCTCAGGCTGCAGCGTCATTTTCACCCCAAAGTACTCGGGGACCCCCACAGAGGTCACCTGGTGGAGGGGCCCTCATATACTTGCCCGGGCACAACTCCACCCATCGGCAGACGTCGCCTTCTATGGTCTCGGAGGGAGAGCGCACATAGATCCATCTACAGGACACCTGACAATAAGATGTCTGATTATGGGGGACGCGGCGGACTACCGGGCAGAGGTGCTGGTGAACGACACCATTCAGTACACGGCTGTGAAGCTCACTGTGATTGGTAAGTGCGATCCAAATCAACGTGATAATACAGCGGAACCTCGGATTGCGAGTAATACGAGCGTTGTGTATTTTTTAAATCCTAACACTGTTTGCGAGTGTTGTCTCGCAGAACGAGCAGGATTCAGGCCAAAGCGGATTGCAGTACCGCGTTTGGCCTGAGGTGGGGGGGCGCAGGAGCCGAGCGGAGCCGAACAACGCCGGTCGTAGGCGGTCGGCGCCGTTCGGAGACGTTCGGAAATGCCCGACTCAGAAATATGTAGTTCCCGAGCCTTTCTGATGTTTGCCGAGGCGTTTCAGTGTGTTTACGAGTCTCTCTGGCGCCCCCCACCTATGGCAGCATGCGGTATTGCATGCCATTGAAGTCAATGCGGAACAAATTATTTTTGTTTCCATCGACTTCTATAGGAAAACTCGCTTTGATATCAGAGTACTTTGGATTACGAGCGTTCTCCTGGACCGGATTATTCTCGCAATCCGAGGTTCCACTGTACCAAATAATGAGTGTAAAGCTGGCCGTAGATGGAGCGACATTTCTTTCCTGCAACCACGGGTTGCAAAAAAAAAAACATTGCTTGATTCCCCATCGACACAGACAGTGTAGAGTGGGAATCCCTCTTGTGGAGCCATCGTGTTCTCCCAGCTGGGTGGAGGCAAAGGGAGCCGTCCCCATCGGGGGTGGGGGAGCCGTCCCCATTGGGGGTGGGGGAGCCGTCCCTATCGTGGTGGGCGAGCCGCCCCCCCCCTCTGGAAAACACAGTAATTACTGTTAGCGGCTTTAATAGCTGCTAGCAATAATTGCTACAGGCTGGTTGTACCCAAGTTGATCGATCAGCCTGCCCATACATGGTTCGAATGCTGAACCAGCCGAGATTAGAACGTCTTTTGCCGACCACCTAACCGTAAATGTACGGCATTTGTTTGAGGGTAAATACCGGGGTTATAGATGCCATAGACCCCCTACCCCCCCCCCCCGTTTTTTTTCCCTTAGGCGGCTGATTAAAGTGATCCCATTGGCGGATTCGTCACAAGATCACTTTTAGAAGCGGCGGGAGAGTAGGGTTGCCACCTGTCTATTTGTGGGGAAAAAAGGACGCCGATTTTGTTGGAGAGCTGCGTCGCACGACCGCGCAATTGTCAGTTAAAGCGACACAGTGCCGAATCGCAAAAAGGGGCCCGGTCCTTTAGCTACAAAATGGTCCGGGGCTTAAGTGGTTAAAGGAACAGTGTAAAATATATATATATATATATATATAATTACAAAATGTTAAAGCGAAACGTGATCAAAACTTTTTTTTTTTTTTAAAAGGACGACAGTGTAAAAATATATATATATATATATATAAAAAATGTTAAAGGTGAAATGTGATTAAAACCTTTTTTTTTTATAGGGACAGTGTAAAAAAGAAAAAAAACATAAAAGAAAAAAAATAACACAGCGGAACCTCGGATTGTGAGTAACGCGGTTAACGTGCGTTTCGTAATGCGAGCGATGTGTAATTTTTTTTAAATCCTGACTCGGTTTGCGAGTGTTGTCTCACAGAACGAGCAGGATCCGGCCAAAGTGGATGGCCTGTTAAAGCGAAACGTCATCAAAACTTTTTTAAAAAGAACAGTGTAAAAAAGAAAAAAAAAATATATATGAAAAAAAAAATGTTAAAGTGAAATGTGATCAAAACTTTTTTTTTTTGAACAGTGTAAAAAAAAAATGTTAAAGTGAAATGTGATCAAAACTTTTTTTAACGGGACAGTGTAAAAAAAATAAAAAGATGAAAAGAAAAGTATAAAAGAAAAAAAAAAAATGTTAAAGCGAAACGTCATCAAAACTTTTTTTTTTTAAAAGAACAGTGTAAAAAATAAAAAATAAAAAATAAATATATATGAAAAAAAAAATGTTAAAGTGAAATGTGATCAAAACTTTTTTTTTTTAAAAGAACAGTGTAAAAAAGAAAAAAAAAATATATATGAAAAAAAAAATGTTAAAGTGAAATGTGATCAAAACTTTTTTTAACGGGACAGTGTAAAAAAAAAAAAAAAAGATGAAAAGAAAAGTATAAAAGAAAAAAAAAAATGTTAAAGCGAAACGTCATCAAAACTTTTTTTTTTTTTTAAAAAGAACAGTGTAAAAAATAAAAAATAAATATATATGAAAAAAAAAATGTTAAAGTGAAATGTGATCAAAACTTTTTTTAACGGGACAGTGTAAAAAAAAAATAAAAAGATGAAAAGAAAAGTATAAAAGAAAAAAAAAATGTTAAAGCGAAACGTCATCAAAACTTTTTTTTTTTAAAAGAACAGTGTAAAAAATAAAAAATAAATATATATGAAAAAAAAAATGTTAAAGTGAAATGTGATCAAAACTTTTTTTAACGGGACAGTGTAAAAAAAATAAAAAGATGAAAAGAAAAGTATAAAAGAAAAAAAAAAAATGTTAAAGCGAAACGTCATCAAAACTTTTTTTTTTTAAAAGAACAGTGTAAAAAATAAAAAATAAATATATATGAAAAAAAAAATGTTAAAGTGAAATGTGATCAAAACTTTTTTTAACGGGACAGTGTAAAAAAAAAATAAAAAGATGAAAAGAAAAGTATAAAAGAAAAAAAAAAATGTTAAAGCGAAACGTCATCAAAACTTTTTTTTTTTAAAAAAGAACAGTGTAAAAAATAAAAAATAAATATATATGAAAAAAAAAATGTTAAAGTGAAATGTGATCAAAACTTTTTTTAACGGGACAGTGTAAAAAAAAAATAAAAAGATGAAAAGAAAAGTATAAAAGAAAAAAAAAAATGTTAAAGCGAAACATCATCAAAACTTTTTTTTTTTAAAAGAACAGTGTAAAAAATAAAAAATAAATATATATGAAAAAAAAAATGTTAAAGTGAAATGTAATCAAAACTTTTTTTAACGGGACAGTGTAAAAAAAAATAAAAAGATGAAAAGAACTTTTCTTTATAAAAGAAAAAAAAAAATGTTAAAGCGAAACGTCATCAAAACTTTTTTTTTTTAAAAGAACAGTGTAAAAAATAAAAAATAAAAAATAAATATATATGAAAAAAAAAATGTTAAAGTGAAATGTAATCAAAACTTTTTTTAACGGGACAGTGTAAAAAAAATAAAAAGATGAAAAAAAAAAGTATAAAAGAAAAAAAAAAGCTAAAGCGAAACGTCATCAAACTTTTTTTAACCACTTCAGCCCCGGACCATATTGCTGTCCAATGACCAGAGCACTTTTTGCGATTCGGCACTGCGCCGCTTTAACTGACAATTGCGCTGTCGTGCGACGCGGCTCCCAAACAAAAACGGCGTCCTTTTTTTCCCCACAAATAGAGCTTTCTTTTGGTGGTATTTGATCGCCTCTGCGGTTTTTATTTCTTGCGCTGTAAACAAAAACAATAGCGACTATTTTGAAAAAAAATGCAATTTTTTTTACTTTTTTCTGTAATAAATAAAAAATATATAAAAAAATGTTTTTTTCCTCAGTTTAGGCCGATACGTATTCTTCTACATATTTTTCGTTAAAAAAAACGCAATTAGCGTTTATTGATTGGTTTGCGCAAAAGTTATAGCGTTTACAAAATAGGGGGTCGTTTTATGGCATTTTTATTATTATTATTTTTTTACTAGTAATGGCGGCGATCAGCGTTTTTTTTCGGTACTGCGACATTATGGCGGGCACTTCGGACACTTTTGACACATTTTTGGGAGCATTGGCATTTTTATAGCGATCAATACTATAAAAATGCATTGGATTACTATAAAAATGCCATTGGCAGTGAAGGGGTTAACACTAGGGGGGCGAGGAAGGAGTTAAGTGTGTTCCCTGGGTGTGTTCTAACTGTATGGGGGAGGGGCCTCACTGGGGGAAATCACTGATCTTCTGGTTATACATTGTATGAACGGAAGATCAGCGTTTCCCCCGCTGACAGGAACGAGAGCTTTGTGTTTACACGCACATACCTCCCGTTCCCCGCTCTGTAACGAACGAGCGCGCGTGCCCCGGCGGCGATCGTGCCCGCCAGGCCCCCTAGCGGCCGCAGAAGTGCCGACGTAGAGCTACGGGCTCTCGCCCAGGAGAGCCGACCTGCCGCCGTATAACTGTTAAGTTATACGGCGGCTGGTCGGCAAGCAGTGTAAAAAAAAAATGAAAAGATAAAAAAAAAAATATAAAAGAAAAAAAAAACATGTTAAAGCGAAACGTCTATTTTTTTTTTTTAACGGGACAGTGTAAAAAAAAAAATACAATATATTTTTTTTAAAGCGCCCCTGTCCCTGCGTGCTCGTGCGCAGTAGTTTACACAACATATGTAAACGATGTTCGCGCCACACATGTGAGCCTAAATGCCCTAGCGAGAGCAATAATTCTAGCGCTAGACCTCCTTTGTAGGAGATTTTTAAGTACCGTAGTTTGGCGCCGTTCCACGTGTTCGTGTCATTTAAAAGCGTGACATGTTATTCGGCCTCACGTCATATTTCACATAAGGTGGTATTTATCCTGAAATACTTTAAATCAGGAAAAGTTCAGCATTACGGCCACTAGATGGAGCTGAAGATCTTGCGAGATCTCAGGATTAAGCAAAACGCAGTCATAGCTGAGAGAATATTTGTCACTTCTTACCTATCAGAGTCCTGATCTCCGCATTCTCTCCTGCTTTATATTACAGCTCAAGAAGTGAGAGAAAGGAGAGGAACGTGGGGACTGAGTGGGGGTGCTATCGCGGTCATAGCGGTCGCAGGGTCGGTGATTCTCATCGCCATTCTTGGCGTCTTGTCTTGCAAATGTGAGTATAAATATTCCCCTTATCATATTCCCCCACACGGTATCTATCTACACTATATTACCAAAAGTATTGGGACGCCGGCCTTTCCTCCCAGTCTTAGTCCGGAGGGTTCAAAATTGAGCTGGCCCCGCCCCTTTGCAGCCATAACGGCCGTTCTCATCTCTAGGGCCAGCCGCACCAACCGCCGGATCGTTCCACGGGCTCATCGGTTTGAACGGTAAGTCTGAGAAAACCCCAGCGAGCAGGGGGAGGGCGGAGACGACCCATTCCACTGCTTTAACCACTTCCCCACCGCGCCATAAGCATTTTACTGCTACGGCGCGGTGGAGTTGCTTTGACACGACGTCCCTGGGACGTCCTCGTGCACTTCCGCGATTGCGCGTCCCCTGGGACGCGCTCGCGAAAGTGTCCGTGCTCGCCGGGTCTAGAAGACCCGGCGCATCACAGATCACGGTAAATTGCCGCTGATAGCGGCCGTTTACCACGTGATCGCGCCGTCGAATGACGGCGCGATCACTTGTAAACAAACCGGCGTCATTTGATGACGCCGGTTCCTCCCTCTCCTCGCTCTCCTCTCTGTACAGTGTGCGAGGAGAGGGGGGGGGGGGGCGGGGTGTCAGCAGCTGAGCTGTGGCTGGATCTGTGACAAATGCAGTCACAGATCCAGCCATCCCTCAATCCATTCCCAGCTCTGCAATCCCCCAGTACCCAGCAATCCCCCAGTACCCAACAATACCCCAATACCCCACAATACCCCAGTACCCAACAATACCCCACAATACCCCAGTACCCCACAATACCCCAGTACCCCACAATACCCCAGTACCCCACAATACCCCAGTACCCAACAATACCCCAGTACCCCACAATACCCCAGTACCCCACAATACCCCAGTACCCAACAATACCCCAGTACCCCACAATACCCCAGTACCCCACAATACCCCAGTACCCAACAATACCCCAGTACCCAACAGTACCCAACAATACCCCAGTACCCCACAATACCCCAGTACCCCACAATACCCCAGTACCCAACAATACCCCAGTACCCCACAATACCCCAGTACTCAACAATACCCCAGTACTCAACAATACTCAACAATACCCCAGTACTCAACAATACCCCAGTACTCGGCAATACCCCAATACTCGGCAATACCCCAATACTCGGCAATACCCCAATACTCGGCAATACCCCAATACTCTGCATGATACTTTGCAATACCCCAATACTCGGCAATACCCCAATACTCTGCATGATACTTTGCAATACCCCAATACTCAACAATACCCCAATACTCAACAATACCCCAATACTCAACAATACCCCAATACTCAACAATACCCCAATACTCTGCATGATACTTTGCAATACCCCAATACTCGGCAATACCCCAATACTCTGCAATACCCTGCGCGATACTCTGCAATACCGCCTATGGGGATTTTTAAGTAGCGAGGTTTGGCGCCATTTCACGAGTGTGCTCAATTTTGAAGTGTGACATGTTGGGTATCTATTTACTCGGCGTAACTTCATCTTTCACGTTATGAAAAAAAATTGGGCTAACTTTACTGTTTTGTTTTGTTTTAAGCACAAAACAGTTTTTTAAAAAACACGCGTTCAATAAATTTCTGCGAAAATACCGTGCGAGATAAAACGTTGTAACGGCCGCCATTGTATTCTCTAGGGTCTTTGCTAAAAAATCATATATAATGTTTTGGGGTTCTATGTAATTTTCTAGCAAATAAATGCTGATTTTTCTATGTAGGAGAGAAATGTCAGAATTGGTCTGGGTGTTCCAGAACGCCTGAAGGTGCTCCCTGCATGTTGGGCCTCTGTATGTGGCGACGCTGTGTAAAAGTCCCACACATGGGGTATCGCTATACTCGGGAGGAATAGCAGAATGTGTTTTGGGGTGTAATTTGTGGTATGCATATGCTGTGTGTGAGAAATAACCCGCTAATATGACAGAAACAAGTTTTTTTTTTTTTTTTTTTACAGAATTTTCAGTCGTTTTTCTTTTATAGCGCAAAAAATAAAAAACCCAGAGGTGATCAAATACCACCAAAAGAAAGCTCTGTTTGTGTGAAAAAAAGGACAAAAATTTCAAATGGGTAGAATGTTGTATGACTGAGTAATTGTCATTCAAACTGTGAGAGCACCGAAAGCTGAAAATTGGTCTGGTTAGGAAGGGGGTTTAAGTGCCCAGTGGTCAAGTGGTTAAAAAGCAATCCAGCAGTTAATTAGCCACTTGGACTGCTTTCATGAGAAGGAGAATAGGCAGTTGGGACAAAACAATACTGGGATTATGGCTGATCGCTTCAACCATAACCCCAATGAACCACTTGCAAACCGTGTGTGTGTATATTTATGTATTGTGGTTGGCAGGTGGTTTGGGCCCTGATTGTATTCACCCCAGAGTTCTAAAAGAACTTAGACATATAGGGCCAGATTCTCAAAAAATGGCGTATCTGGCGGCGTAGCGTATCGTATCGGATTTACACTACGCCTACGCAAATTACTGGAGCAAGTGCCCTATTCTCAAAGCACTTGCTCCGTAATTTTCGGCGGCGTAGCGTAAATGCGGAGTCGTAAGGCCGCGTAATTCAAATACTGAAGGAGGGGGGCGTGCTGTATTTGAAATTAAGCGCGCGCCCCCGCGTCAAACGAAGTGCGCATGCGCCGGCCCGGGAAAAGAGCCCAGTGCGCATGCTCCAGCTCACGTCGGAAAGGGTCGTTGAAACCGACGTCAACACAACGTGATCGTCACTTACGCAATTCCCTGTTCGCGAACGACTTAGTAAAACGACGGAAAAAGACGGCGCTGACGCGACGCCACACTTAACATGGCGTACGCCGGCACTTCGGAAACATACCCCTCATACAGCAGGGGTAACCTTACGCCTTACGCAACCTACGTAAACTACGTCGCCGTGTCGCAAAAGCGTTCGGGAATCGCCGTATTAGGCTCGTTTGCATAGGCAAATGAGAAAACAACGTAAAGGCCACCTAGCGGCCGGCGTTGTCATTACATCTACGATCCGACGGTGTAATTGCTTTACACCTGTCGGATCTTTAGTGTATCTATGTGTAAGTGATTCTAAGAATCAGACGCATAGATACCCGGGGAAAAAAACTGCGATACGACGGCGTATCCGAGATAGACCGTCGTATCTCAGCCGAGAATCTGGCCAATAGTTGTTGGACCAATAACAGATCTTTTTAACCACTTGCTGCCCCCCAATGACAGATTAACGTCGGCAAAGTGGTCTCAATATCCTGAGTGGACATCATATGACGTCCTCAGGATATCGAGCCCCCCGGGGACGCGCATCACGGCGATCGTTGTTGCGGGTTGTCACTGTGGCACCCCGCAACACCGGTCTAGGTAAAGGGTCTCCAATCACGGCTGATCGCGATGTAAACAGGAAAAGCCGGTAATCGGATTTTTCTCACTGGCGTCTGTCAGACATGAGTAGAGGAGAGACGATCGGCTGCTCTCCTGACAGGGGGGGGGGGTTCACGCTGATTGTTTATTAGCGCAGCACAAACAGATACAAAAAAATGTAATACAATTGATTCCAATCAGTGCCCAAAAATGGGCACTGACTGGCAACATGGGCACTGACTGTAATGATGCCCAGCAATGCCATCAGTGCCACTCCTCAGTGTCATCCAGTGTCCATCAGTGCCACCTCTTAGTGCCCATCTATGCCCAGTGCCCACCTATCAGTGCCCATTTGTGCCATCCATAAGTGCCGCCCATGAGTGCCCATTAGTGCCGCCAAAGAGTGCCCAGTGCCACCTATAAGTGCCCATGAGTGCCGCCTCAGTGCCCATCAGTGCTGCCTATTAGTGCCCATCAGTGCCGCCTATGAGTGCCCATCAGTGCCGCCTATGAGTGCCTATCAGTGCAGCATACCAGCGCCGCCTATGAGTGCTCATCATTGCCGCCTATGAGTGCCCATCAGTGCCGCCTATGAGTGCCTATCAGTGCAGCATACCAGCGCCGCCTATTAGTGCCCATCATTGCCGCCTATGAGTGCCCATCATTGCCGCCTATGAGTGCCTATCAGTGCCACCTATGAGTGCCCTTCAGTGCTGCCTATGAGTGCCCATCATTGTCGCCTATGAGTGCCCATCAGTGCAGAATACCACCGCTGCCTATCAGTGCCCATCAGTGCCGCCTATTAGTGCCCATCTGTGCCACCCATGAGTGCCCATCAGTGCCACCAAAGAGTGCCCAGTGCCGCCTATAAGTGCCCATCAGTGCCGCCTATGAGTGCCCATCAGGTGGGCACAGTGAGGCTGCATATGGGCACTGATGATACAGGTGGGCACAGTGAGGCTGCAGATGGGCACTGATGATACAGATGGGCACAGTGAGGCTGCATATGGGCACAGTGAGGCTGCAGATGAGCACTGATGATACAGATGGGCACAGTGAGGCTGCATATGGGCACAGTGAGGCTGCAGATGAGCACTGATACAGGTGGGAACAGTGAGACTGCAGATGGGCACAGTGAGGCTGTGAATGGGCACTGATGATACAGGTGGGCACAGTGATGATACATGTGGGCACAGTGAGGCTGAAGATGGGCACTGATGATACAGATGGGCACAGTGAGGCTGCATATGGGCACAGTGAGGCTGCAGATGAGCACTGATACAGGTGGGAACAGTGAGACTGCAGATGGGCAAAGTGAGGCTGTGAATGGGCACTGATGATACAGGTGGGCACAGTGATGATACATGTGGGCACAGTGAGGCTGAAGATGGGCACTGATGATACATGTGGGCACAGTGAGGCTGAAGATGGGCACTGATGATACAGGTGGGCACAGTGAGGGTGCAGATGGGCACTGATGATACAGGTGGGCACAGTGAGGGTGCAGATGGGCACTGATGATACAGGTGGGCACAGTGAGGGTGCAGATGGGCACTGTTGATACAGGTGGGCACAGTGAGGGTGCAGATGGTCACTGATGATACAGGTGGGCACAGTGATACTGCAGATGGGCACTGATGATACAGGTGGGAACAGTGAGGGTGCAGATGGGCACTGATGATACAGGTGGGCACAGTGAGGGTGCAGATGGGCACTGATGATACAGGTGGGCACAGTGAGGGTGCAGATGGGCACTGATGATACAGGTGGGCACAGTGAGGGTGCAGATGGGCACTGTTGATACAGGTGGGCACAGTGAGGGTGCAGATGGTCACTGATGATACAGGTGGGCACAGTGATACTGCAGATGGGCACTGATGATACAGGTGGGCACAGTGAGGGTGCAGATGGTCACTGATGATACAGGTGGGCACAGTGATACTGCAGATGGGCACAGTGATGCTACAGATGGGCGCAGTGAGGCTGCAGATGGGCAAAGTGAGGCATGCAGATGGGCATTGTTGACCCTCTTTTCTACTTACAGTAGCTGCTGCATTTCCCACCCTAGGCTTATACTCGAGTCAATACGTTTTCCCAGATTTGTGTGATAAAGTTAGGTGACTCGGCTTATATTCGGGTCGGCTTATACTCGAGTATTTACGGTAATTTAAAAATAAAATAAAAACGATCCATGGGATGTGTTATGTAATGCAGGAGATTGTGTATTTTGTGTTTCCTTCCTCTCTTTGTATCATTTATGTTTTGTCTCTGCAGGTGGCGGTGTGGTGACCACGCTCCCAGGACCTCCCGTCGTACTCGTGTCTATGAGGTGTATTGCCAAGATGGCTCCTGGAACAAGAATGGAAGAAACTGAGAGCTGGTATTGTGATTGCGGGTTATGTCAGTCCAGTTACCCCATGGAAAGATCCCAGGAGAAGACTCATGGGATGGAGGTCACAAACTACCCTGCCACCATCCCCCACCCTGCCACCATCCCGCACCCTGCCACCATCCCCCACTCTGCCACCATCCCCCACCCTACCACCATCCCCCACCCTGCCACCATCCCCCACCCTGCCACCATCCCCCACCCTGCCACCATCCCCCACTCTGCCACCATCCCCCACCCTACCACCATCCCCCACCCTGCCACCATCCCCCACCCTGCCACCATCCCCCACCCTGCCACCATCCCCCACCCTGCCACCATCCCCCACCCTACCACCATCCCCCACCCTGCCACCATCCCCCACTCTGCCACCATCCCCCACCCTGCCACCATCCCCCACCCTGCCACCATCCCCCACCCTGTCACCATCCCCCACCCTGCCACCATCCCCCACCCTGCCACCATCCCCCACCCTGCCACCATCCCCCACCCTGTCACCATCCCCCACCCTGCCACCATCCCCCACCCTGCCACCATCCCCCACTCTGCCACCATCCCCCACTCCTGCCACCATCCCCCACCCTGCCACCATCCCCCACCCTGCCACCATCCCCCACCCTGCCACCATCCCCCACCCTGCCACCATCCCCCACCCTGTCACCATCCCCCACCCTGCCACCACCCCCCATGTCTCAGTGAATGATAATGGGCATTTCTACAGAACGGAGGACTAATAGAAGGACAGTGTCTGTGTGCAAGGAATAGAGGAACTGACCACGTGTGATGCAAGTCTCTGAGAGATCACTTTATTAGGGACCCCTCCATGTCCACAGCAGCCTTTCTCAACCATGGTTCCTCCAGAGGTCCTCGGGGGTTTCTTGGGCAGTGAGCAGCGGTGGAATGATTTCCTGTCTGGCCGTGAATGTAAAATAGAACTATGCTGACCACAAGCATAAGGTGGTCCTTCTCTCATTGACCACATAAGGTGGTCCTTCTCTCATTGACCACATAAGGTGGTCCTTCTCTCATTGACCACATAAGGTGGTCCTTCTCTCATTGACCACATAAGGTGGTCCTTCTCTCATTGACCACATAAGGTGGTCCTTTTCTCATTGACCACATAAGGTGGTGCTTCCCTCATTGACCACATAAGGTGGTGCTTCCCTCATTGACCACATAAGGGGGTTCTTCTCTCATTGACCACATAAGGTGGTTCTTCTCTCATTGACCACATAAGGTGGTCCTTCTCTCATTGACCACATAAGGTGGTTCTTCTCTCATTGACCACATAAGGTGGTCCTTCTCTCATTGACCACATAAGGTGGTCCTTCTCTCATTGACCACATAAGGTGGTCCTTCTCTCATTGACCACATAAGGTGGTCCTTCTCTCACAGACCACATAAGGCGGTCCTTCTCTCACAGACCACATAAGGTGGTCCTTCTCTCACAGACCACATAAGGTGGTCCTTCTCTCACAGACCACATAAGGTGGTTCTTCTCTCATTGACCACGTGTAATGCAAGTCTCTCAGACATCACTTTATTAGGGACCACTGCATGTCTAAAGCAGCTTTTCTCAACCATGGTTCCTCCAGAGGTTCCGGGGGGGGGGGGAGGGGGTCCTTGGGCAGCGAGCAGTGGTGGAATGATTTCTTGTCTCACCAGGAATGTAGAAGGTCACTATGCTGACCACAAAAATAAGCCGGTCCTTCTCTCATTGACCATGTGTAATGCAAGTCTCTCAGAGATTTGTTCATTATGTACACCTCTATGCAGTGGGGGCTAGTGCTCAATTTCTTTTGGGGGGGGGCAAACAAACCTGGCCCCCTTCAATCCCCCCACCCTCCTTCCTTGCTTGATCGATTGTCCACCCGCCAGCCCCAGACTTCCAGGTCGCGGCTTTGGCGGCTTTACTCCTGCATCTCCTCCTGAGTCCCGGCGGTCACTTCTCCTCCCAGCCAATCGGGTCTTAGGACGCCCGAAGCCCACCCTTTTTGAAGACCATTAGAGCCTCATGCCGCGTACACACGGTCGTTTTTTGTGATTAAATAAAACGACGTTTTAAAAAACGTAATTTAAAATGATGGTGTGTGGGCAAAACGTCGTTTTATGTCTTCTGAAAAACGTCAAAAAAATTAAATTCGAACCATGCTTCAATTTTGTATGTCGTTTTTCAGAATGTCGTTTTTTGTGTCATAAAAAAATGATCGTGTGTGGGCTAAAACGACGTTTTTAAACCCGCGCATGCTCAGAAGCAAGTTATGACGCGAGCTTGAATGGAACAGAGTGCCGTCGTACGTGGTGTACGTCACCGCGCTTTGCAAGAGCATTTTCAGAAAACGACCGTGTGTACGCGGCATCAGCCTCTAACCATGTTCTTCAACAAAAATAAATAAAATACATTGAAATCCATGCATCTGGTGGCCTGCATGGAGATTAGGGGCTGGGTGCATGGAATAGGGGGGTGGCGCCCCTGCGCTCCTTATGAGCGGCTGCCACGGCCTCTCTGTCTAATAACCAAGCAATGAATCATGGGGCTGCATATCATTACATAAAGCTTGCAGAAATGATTAGAAAAAGGGGTTCAGTAGCTGTTTGACTAGGGCTGTCTTAATGAGAGGGCACTGCCCAGGGGCCCCAGCTGCATGGGGGGGCCCTGCACTTTCCCCAAAGCATCTGGTCCTTGAGCCCACACTGCCCCGGAATTGGGGGCCCCATGATGGCACTGAGAGTGATAGATACACAGGGAAGACATTCTGCCTCCTACTTACTTGATGTCTGTTTACCTGCACTGTCATCATTGTAGGGGCCCCAGAGCCAGGCCCGTCGCTACAGGACAGGCAAAACAAACAATTGCTTGGGGCCCCGAGCTGGCCTGGGGCCTCCAACTTCCCCTTCCCAGGATGTAGCATTACCAAGCTCCTCTTCCTTCCACCTGGAGTCCTGTCAGTCTGGCCAGGTACGGCGCGTGGTACAGAAGATTCAGTTTCCTGTTCCCGCTACGTGTTGTAGCGTGGCCGAGCTCCTCTTCCCCCTGCCTCTTCCCCAGTCCCCTATTAGATAGTGCCCGGGCCGGGATTCCCGTGCGGTACAGGAGATTCGGTTTCCTGTTCCCGCTACGTGTTGTAGCGTGGCCGAGCTCCTCTTCCCCCTGCCTCTTCCCCAGTCCCCTATTAGATAGTGCCCGGGCCGGGATTCCCGTGCGGTACAGGAGATTTGGTTTCCTGTTCTCGCTACGTGTTGTAGCGTGGCCGAGCTCCTCTTCCCCCTGCCTCTTCCCCAGTCCCCTATTAGATAGTGCCTGGGCTGGGTACCACGTGTGGTACAGGAGATTCAGTTTCCTGTTCCCGCTATTTTTTGTAGCGTGGCCGAGCTCCTCTTCCCCCTGCCTCTTCCCCAGTTCCCTATTAGATAGTGCCCGGGCCGGGTACCGTGCGGTACAGGAGATTCAGTTTCCTGTTCTCGCTACGTGTTGTAGCGTGGCCGAGCTCCTCTTCCCCCTGCCTCTTCACCAGTCCCCTATTAGATAATGCCCGGGCACCGTGCGGTACAGGAATTCAGTTTCCTGTTCTCGCTACGTGTTGTAGCGTGGCCGAGCTCCTCTTCCCCAGTCCCCTATTAGATAGTGCCTGGGCCGGGTACCGTGCGTGGTACAGGCGATTCAGTTTCCTGTTCTCGCTACGTGTTGTAGCGTGGCCGAGCTCCTCTTCCCCCTGCCTCTTCCCCAGTCCCCTATTAGATAGTGCCCGGGCCCGGTACCGTGCGGTACAGGAGATTCAGTTTCCTGTCTTACCGGCCGGACTCAGTGTGCACTTCCTGTCAGTCCGGCCGGGTACCGTGCGTGGTACAGGAGATTACATTTCCTGTTCCTGGCCGGACACTTCCTTTCAGTCCTGCCGGGAATACAGGAAACGGAATCTCCTGTACCACGCACGGTACCCGGCCCGGGCACTATCTGATTGGGGACTGGGGAAGAGGCAGGGGGAAGAGGAGCTCGGCCACGCTACAGCGGAGAAGGGGAGGTAAGAATAGAAAAAAATATGTGTGTGGCGCTAACATAGGCTTTGCATGCAGGGGGGGGTGCTTGGTGGCCCTTATTCTGCTTGGGGCCCCCAAATTCCTTCAAACGGCCCTGCCCAGAGCATTACTTTGCCCAGGGGCCCAATATGCTATTAAGACGTCCCTGTGTCTGACCAACTGAGATCTTAGTAATGTCATGGCCGGAATACATAAAAATGGTCATACTTCGGGAAACATTCAGCCAAGGAGTCGTCATACCAGGGGAGCGCCCCCCCCTCCCCCTCCACCAGAAAAGGGTGATTGAATCGTCCCCTCTAAGGAGAGGGGAGGTCACTAGACAAACCTCATGTTGACACAAAGTAATCTGAACAATGGTGACAATTTGGTTGACAGTTGTGAAATTTGTGTTTTGAGATCCACATCACAAAAGCCCGTGGTAAAGAAAAGCCAAAGAAAACAAGCGCATGGTTTCAAAGGGCGAGATCGTCTCTCAGAAAGCACCAGAAATGACGGTTTTCTATAAAATTGTATAAATTATACTTGTAAATTAGTAAAATGATTTACTTGTTAATTTTATTGGGAGATATTTATACATTGGTAGGAATTGCCCATAGATTAACCACTTAAAGAGGGGGGTTCACCCTTAAAACCACTTTCTCCCATCCCATCCAGCATACTGGCGGCAGCGCCAGTATGCTGTCTTTTTTTTTTTTTACTTCTAAATAGATAATTTAATTTTCGTCCTACCGCGGTATATGGCGCCGCTATATCGCGTCGCGCCTTCCGAAAACAGCCGACTAGCACTTCGGCTGTTCTCGGCGCCTGCGCACAGACCCAGGAGCTGACTGCGCAGGCGCCGTATACAGCCGAGTCCTATTTGGGCTTTTTTCGGAGGGCGTGACGCGGCTATATACGGCGCCTGCGCAGTCAGCTCCTAGGTCTGTGCGCAGGCGCCGAGAACAGCCGAGTGCTAGTCGGCTGTTTTCGGAAGGCGTGACGCGATATAGCGGCGCCATATACCGCGGTAGGACGAAAATTTAATTATCTATTTAGAAGTAAGTACACGGAGAAAAATAAAAAAAAGACAGCATACTGGCGCTGACGCCAATATGCTGGATGGGATGGGAGAAAGTGGTTTTAAGGGGGAACCCCCTCTTTAAGGACCCTTTCTCGCCAATATACGTTGGCAGAATGGCACGACTGGGCACATCCACGTACCTGTACGTGTCTCTTTAAGGCCAGCCGTGGGGTCACATGCGCGCCACCAGCGGCACGCTCGCGACCCGGTCCAAAGCTCCGTGACCACGCCCGTGGGACCCGCAGACCCGATTGCCGCCGGAGTCCCGTGATCGGTCACCGGAGCTGAAGAACGGGGAGAGGTGAGTGTAAACAAACCTTCCCGTTCTTCACAGTGGTCAGTGATCGTCTGTTCCCTGATATAGGGAAAGGCGCTCACTGACGTCACACATCCAGCCCCGCCCCCCTACAGTTAGTAGACATGTGCATTCGTTTTCGTTAGAAAGATCCGACATAAAAAATGCTTTATTTTCGTTTTTGTTGCGGTAAAAATTTGATATAGAGAGATTCGACATTATAGGGAAAAGATTCGACATCATAGAAATAATAGATTTGACAGAGAATAGATTTCGATTTATGAGACGTAAAGATTCGAAGTTCCGTCGAATATTCTTTGATCATTCACCAGCAACCAAAAAGATTCGACGTTCCGTCGAATATTCTTTTGACCATTCGACAGAAACCAAGTATTATTGGATTTTCGGACGAAAGCTATTCCCCATCGAAAAACTAACTAAATCACAACAATTTTCGGGGGTATCTAAATAAAATGTTTTTCCAAACGAAAACGAAAAAAACTAAACGAAATATTCCAGTCTGCACATGTCTTACAGTTAGAAACACATATGAGGTCACACTTAACCCCTACAGCGCCCCCTAGTGGTTAACTTGTGAACTGCAATAGTCATTTTTACAGTAATCAGTGCATTTTTATAGCACTTTTCACTGTGAAAATGACAATGGTCCCAAAAATGTGTCAAAATTGTCCGATGTGTCCGTCATAATGTCGCAGTCACTAAAAAAATCGCTGATCGCCGCCATTGGTAAAAAAAAAAAAATATTAAATAAAAATGCCATAAATCTATCCCCTATTTTGTAAACGCTATAAATTTTGCGCAAACCAATCAATACACGCTTATTGCGATTTTTTTTTTTTTTTACCAAAAATATGTAGAAGAATACGTATCGGCCTAAACTGAGGATTTTTTTAATATATATTTTTGGGGATATTTATTATAGCAAAAAGTTAAAAAAAATAGTATTTTTTTTTTCAAAATTGTCGCTCTATTTTTTGTTTATAGCGCAAAAAATAAATAAAAACCGCAGAGCTTTAGATATAAATGCTGCTGTAATTGTTATAAATGGCGATTATTACTATATTATTATTATTATTATATCACTATTAGATACGTCTGCATGGATACTCTTCAGAGGCTATAATTGTTATAAAAAAATTATAAAAATGTTAAATAAGGGCTACTAAGAGCAGATGAATGTCACAAGCATTTTCCCGCCTGTAATTGATTTTTCCCATATTTGGTGTAATATGAATATTTCCTATGAATATCAGCTCCATCTAATGGTCATAATGTGGTATTTTTCTGATTGCGGTTGAAGAATATTATTAATATTTCATATTCTTGTAGCTCAAGGGCGTTTCTGAATGAATAGCATTCATAGTCGGGTTGACTTGAAAATTACGTGTGAGTTTATTAACACACAGGTGGCATCATAAGCACAATGAAAAATAGTATAAAGTTCAGTTTAGCGTAGATGAAAATATATAAAAATAAATCAATAGTGCTGTAGCAAGCTTAATGAAAGCATGTGTGCTGTCTCAGGCCATCTTGCCTGATTCCAAGTGAAGAAGATGCAGGAAATGACGTTCTTAGACTTCTGGTATCAGCTGTTCTCCTTGTCAATACGTCAGCATGTCAGTGTTGTCTTCCAAAGTGGGTGTGAGAGAATCTGTGTGTGTGTGAGCGTCATGAAAGTGCGTGGAGTAAGTGTCGTTTAAGTGTTCCGCCTTCTTTAAAGCAAAGCATATATATATATGTTACAAATGAACGTCATGACCTCACACCGTCCAGACGTAGACCCTTGTATGGCTCAATATTCTTCTGCTAGGTTCAGCAATATGAAGATCTTAGCACAGAGTCATATGGAGTTTGATTGACAGGCACACATGTGACACTCTATACTTAGAGTACTGTGCTAATGTAACGTCATAACCTATATGAACATATATTAATATTACCAGCTATACCTTCATATATACTAATACATATTAGTAGGACTAAGACTTCACTTAAAACTAACTTAACAATAGATATAAAAAAGTATATTACAAGTAGCTTAGTTACGGATTCTGATTTTAGCTTTAAAACACGTGAAGACAGTATTTCTTGGTTCAGCTCTATGACACATGAACTCTATTGCCGCGTACACACGGTCGTTTTTTGCGATAAAAAAAAAAACGACGTTTTTTAAAACGTCATTTAAATTGATCGTGTGTGGGCAAAACGTCGTTTTTTGTCTTCAAAAAAACGACCAAAAAAAAATTCCAACATGCTTGAATTTTTTGTGTCGTTTTTCAAAACGTCGTTTTTTGTTTCACAAAAAGTCACCGTGTGTAGCAAAAACGTCGTTAGAAACGACGTTTTTCAACCCGCGCATGCCCAGAAGCTAGTTATGAAGCGAGCTTCAATGGAAGAGTGGTGAACGTAACCTCGCTTTTTGTGAAAAAAAAACGATGGTGTGTATGCAAAATTGTCTTTGAAAAGTGACGTTTCAAAAACGTCGTTTTTTACTTCACAGAAAACGTCGTTTTTTTTCATCGCAAAAAACGACCGTGTGTACGCGGCATATGTGTATTCTTATCTGTGAGCCTGCTGACCTGCTGACCTCATGTCATCCCTTGATACTGGAGAGACAGCTGCGTCAAAATCCTGACACTCAAATCTTATGTCACTCTCAAATTGGCTGACCAGAAATATTATCACTGCTCAGTTTTTAGATGGAAGAATGATGTCATATCAATTGATCAAGACCATTCACTCATACCTAATTACTATGATTAATCATAAATCCAAATATGTTTTGCAAGCTTGCCATAAATTATGAATTGCCGAATTATGAATTTGAAATAATATTCTAACAATCCCCCCTGAATTATGATTAATCATACTAAAATTTAATTCACACATACATACATTCGTATCTCAATTGCTCCGCCTTATATCAAATGATCGGCACAATATTCCTCAGAACTGAAGCAGCTAGAAATATTTCTCCTTCTAGAAGCTTTTCTCTTTACTTCTAACTCTTAGATCTGTCTATTCAAAATTTTTAAATAATGGTATAGATTTTTACAAATGTAAAACATAAAGATGACTAATATCAATAATTATTAATAATAATAATGAAAATTATTATTATTAAAATAAGTAAATAATGCAATGATATATTTCCATATATGTGCTCAAATAATATTTTAGCTCTTTGGAAATATACTATACTTTCTAAAACTTTTCATAACTTTTCCATTGTTCTATTAAGAGTGATATATTTCTTAAGTTATGAATAATAAATGTTCTATTAACTTAGAATGATTGTGCTAACATTCAATATGTGAATTAATAAAAATAAATAAAAATAATAATAATAATCCTAACTTAATGTAAACATTAATATCAGAATAATTGGATGATCAAAAAATGTATATGTATATGTGGACAAATGTTTCAGTCCTAAATTGTTTATCTATAGTAGATAAAGTTCCTTCTGATTAATTCTTCTTCATGAAATGTCTTTAAAATGTCTTCTTCAAGTTCTGTTAGGTTAGAAAAACCTTGTTGAATAAGATAAAATAGTTCATTAATATGAATTATAAATCTTTTGTCAAATATTCTTCCAAAAAGGATCTCTTCTTTTAACTTTGAATTTCTTGATATTCTCTTTGCTCTTTATAGGAGCTTGTCATCCTCCATATTGGATTTTAGATGCCATATCTGTAAAAGAGAGGCAGTATCATTACTCAGGAATAAAATATTTATATTAATTCTTGTGCATTTTCCTATTTTTTCCAACAAATATTAAAACATTATGAAACAATAACTTTAGTTTAAACTATATATGAAATACTATCTTATATTTTCCTTCAAAGAGAACTTTTGTGTGACTATGTACTTCTATGTACTGTCCTTATCCTGTCTAAAAATGACCTAAATTATAAAATATATGTACTGTGAAGTTTAGGTATGTCAGGACGCAATATTTCTTTTTTTGGTCATGATACAAAATCTATTTCTAACGAACAAAGTTAGATTTCATATCACCCCAGAGATGACAATGGACTATGCCTTTGTTCTCACCTCTAAACGATTAGAAATATGCGTAACTGTATTCTGTGTAGAAGTTCTTACTTTAGTGTCAGAGTGTTCTGCAAGTACTTCAATGTCTTTTTCAGCTCTTGCATTGGAAACCTGAGATAAAGACTTCTCAGCTACAGCTGTATAAACATGTGTTGGTGTAAATTCCTGTAGATGTCTTTCGTTCCCATCTATCTGAATGTGTATGGGCAATAAAGCTCTGAACCAAAGAGGATATATTTTCCTAATTTCTCTAAAACTACCTTCATCAAAAATACCTTTTAATGAACAGTCAGGTGTCTGTACAATGATTTTGTTTGATTTCACTATGCTCTCTGTAGCTTTTATTGCATAGTAAACACTTAGAAGTTGCTTCACACCTGGCTCAAAAGTTTTTTCCAAAAATGATAAAACTCTGGAGAAATAGGCAATTATTTCCTCCTTACCTTTTTGCAACTGAAACAATGTTACTGAGATGGCATTCTCAGATACATGAGTTTTCAAAACAAACGATGCTTCAGAACAAACCTCTATTGTACTTAATGCTGGAGCATTATGCAAGTCTTTTTTCAACACCTCAAAAGCATTTTTCTCATTTGGACCCCACTGGTCAACTATATTACCTTTATTCCTTAAAAGATTATATAGTGGATTAACTTTTTCTGCGAAACAATGTACAAACTCTTTGCAATGATTTATTTTATGCAAAAATTGATGCAATGCCTTGTAAGTTGTTGGAGTTGGGATAACAGTAATATCTCTTACTGTTTCTTGCAACAATTGTCTCTTTCCTTGACTAATTTGCATGTGAAGGAATTTCACTTGATTTTTCATCAGCTGAACTTTTGTCGTGTTTAATTTTAAACCTTCAGCTTGTAACATCATAAACAATTCAGACAAAAGAGCCATATGTTCATCGATATTCTGAGTACTCAGCAAAATCGTATCCACATGCTGACAAATGCAATCTGGCCTAGAAAATTTAGAAAGTATCGTTGCTATAGTTTCATGAACTACACCATCACCAATACCTAGACCAGGTATTAATCGAGTGAACGTATAAGTCTCTTTTCTGAATGTAAACGCAAGTTTGTATTGACAACTTTTAGTTAAAGGAATGGAAAAATGGCTATTAGCGATTTCTAGTACTGAAAACACTTTGTCCTGGGCAATCAAATTTAACTTTATGTTAGATTTATCAGGAAGAACTGGGCTATTTGTGATATGCTTATTCAATGTTCTGACATCAACTGATAAAGAATATGAATTATCAATGTTTTTGATAGGCAAAATACAGTTATTTACCACTGATTTAGCTTTCTTTACAATTCCAAGTTGTTCAAATTCTTGAATAATGTCAGAAAGTGGACCAATTGATTCTAGTGGTAACTCACTCTGATCAAGAGGTTCTGGATCCTTTCCTTCAATATTTAATTCTGCACTTTTCAAAGTTCCAATGTCATTTTTGAACTTTGACCACAAACTTGGAAAACATTGTACCACTTCCTTTAAAGCACAATTACCATCAACATCAGGCCACTTTTGTTCTGTAGACATATTGGTAATGGAACCAACATTACTGTATACAGAGGGATCAATCAGCACTGATTTGGGCCTAGATGGATCTTTCCAAATGCTTTTATTAGCCAAATCAATCACCCACTTTTGTTTGTTGATTACATCAATGCCAAGTATATTCTCTGCTTCTTGACAGATCCAAATGTTAATATTAGTTTTCACTAATCCAGGTACTTCAAATCTTACATTGGATACCTGTCTAGCAGTGAAATTACCTATATTATTAAAACCCACTATATTACACATAGGAGAATTGGGTTTCACAGGTATGTTTTCTTTGGTAAGGCTAATCTCAGATCCACTGTCAATGAGACAATTAATATGTTTACCATTTATCAAACATTGTAAATATGGCCTCCCATTCTTGTCCAAAATAATTGGTGCTACATATTGTAATGGCAGAGAAATAGAATCTGGGTGTGATTCTATTTTTGGCAATGGCAATAAACCTTCTCTTTCAGTGACAGCTCCTTTTGCCATATTGTCTGAACTACTGTGAACAGTCAAATTACTGATCTGTTTGACTTCAGTGTCATAAGGCAATTCAGCCAAAATGTTATCTTGACATGAAAAACCAGGTTGTACAAAAGCTGATTTTTCATACTCCATATCTTTAGTTCTTATTTGTAAGTCACTCTTAAACTTAAAGCAATGTTTTTTCATATGGCCAGTTCCATGACAGTAAAAACACGTCACAGGGTCATCTCCTTGCCTCACTTGACTGCACCTGTCCTTGTCATTCCTGCTGAGACCTGTCGTTTCTAACACGTCTGTAACCTGACTATTTTTGTCACATTGAATAATAGAAACCTCATGTGTGAGATTGCTTTGATTCAATTGTCTCCTAATTTTGTCAATGAAGCTTACTATAGCATTTAAATTTTGACGTTCCTGTGCTATGGCCACTGAAGTTGGGTCAAGGTATTTACATTTTTTTATGAAAGCTATTTTTAAACCTGGGTCGGTTTCATCATCTACTCCAAATATCATTTCATAAACCTTGCAAAATCTTGTTTTAAACCAAAATGGATCTTCTTCTGCAGTAGTCTGTAATAGGTCTAGCATTTCTATGGTCAGTCTTTGCTCACCGGTCATACATAGCAATAATAGTCGCAATCTATCTGTGGCGTCATTTTGTCTTTCCTGACCTTCATCATCACTAACAAGTGAATGGATTCGTTTAGCAAAATTAACAGGAATCCACAACTGAAATATGTAATTGCGTTGATCGTTTGAAAGATTAAAACGATCCGCAAACATTTCAAATAAATCCCAATTGGAAAATACAGTAGCCTCAACGTCATAACTAGGAAAGTCTTTTAAAACTTTCATAAGTTGGTCATGTATTTGCAACTTTAGTTTTGCAGTTCTACATAATAAGTTTTTATGTTTCATTTCCATTTCATCAGTAGCATCAACATTCTCTATTTCCAAACTTTCCGGAAAATAAGATTGTTGCTTTGACTTGGTTTCAGTCTTTTTGTCATCTGTATTTATTACAGCAATCTGTCTACTGTCATTTTGCAACTCTGGCAAAATCATTTTTTTAGATTCTAATTGTTCCTCAAGATTCTCTATGTAATTACAAAGAATCTCACAGTTAGGACAACAGGGAGAATCCTGGGACACATTTTCATGTATTCCTGTGTTCTGTACATTATTAGTCTCTGTCTGGTTTAGTGTACACACATTTTTGGCAGGTAAAATATTAATAATCATCTTATTAAATATTCTCACCAATTTCAATACATTACTTATTTTCTTATGTAATTTATTCACAGTAAACCTGGATTTGTCTATCCGGACATTCGAATTTAAGCATTCTTGGTACATATACAACCACAAGTGACTGTCATTAGGATAAAGAGACACATCTTTAAAATCAAGTTTACTCTCTCTAGCAAATTTATCTATAAAATTCATAGTTTTTTACTCACCGTTATTTAGATGAATTTCTCGTCTTCAACCGTCTGTTGCTGGACTGTTGTCCGCATCTGACGCAGCACAACGCCTCTTGCTTGATAGGTTCTGAACCATCTTTTTTCTCGAGACTTGAATATTCGCAAAATTGCGCCAATCTCTCCCCCCTCATCAAGGTTCGAGATTTTCGTAAAAATAGAGAGATATGACGGTAAACTCTGGCTCGCCAAATGAAGAATATTATTAATAATTCATATTCTTGTAGCTCAAGGGCGTTTCTGAATGAATAGCATTCATATATTATACATATATTATGCAAACATTAGAGTGAACAGTGAATTATGGAACAAAATGATTATTTTAGTGACACAACAGTGTAAGCAAAATAAATATCAAACAGGTGTATGCTATATACGTGCAGATAAATTAAGGTGAACAGTGAATAATTGTACAAAGTCCATCAAATAAAAAGTGCATTGGTGTGTTGGAATTCAATGGTATTCTTAAACGTGCTGAGTGTTGAATCATCCATATATAGAAATCCACCTTCACCAAAGTGCCACCGCTAGTGAGGATAGATGGCTCCTTACCCAGTGTAGTTGACCTATTGCTATGAATAAGGTCAAAATGAGCTCAGGTTGCAGCTGCTGGCCACGGTAGACTCGATAGTAGACCCAGTAGGAAATGGATTTCATAAAATGAAAGAAAATGCTTCCATAGTATAAAACCTTTATTTTGTAAAAAATGATCAAATAACAAACAGCCGAGTGGCCTCTTACTTGGTGTGGTGCCCGTGTGCCCGGCACTGAGGCTGTAGGCTGTAGATGTTTATTAGAGGAAGGACGTGGAGAGAGAGATGGGGTTTGCTGGTACAGCCGGCGTGCGTTCCACCGCCGTCAGCTAGGAAACCAGGAAGCCGGAAGTAGCAAGTGTTTACGTGCCCAGGTACCGCCTCTAAACACTTGCTACTTCCGGCTTCCTGGTTTCCTAGCTGACGGCGGTGGAACGCACGCCGGCTGTACCAGCAAACCCCATCTCTCTCTCCACGTCCTTCCTCTAATAAACATCTACAGCCTACAGCCTCAGTGCCGGGCACACGGGCACCACACCAAGTAAGAGGCCACTCGGCTGTTTGTTATTTGATCATTTTTTACAAAATAAAGGTTTTATACTATGGAAGCATTTTCTTTCATTTTATGAAATCCATTTCCTACTGGGTCTACTATCGAGTCTACCGTGGCCAGCAGCTGCAACCTGAGCTCATTTTGACCTTATTCATAGCAATAGGTCAACTACACTGGGTAAGGAGCCATCTATCCTCACTAGCGGTGGCACTTTGGTGAAGGTGGATTTCTATATATGGATGATTCAACACTCAGCACGTTTAAGAATACCATTGAATTCCAACACACCAATGCACTTTTTATTTGATGGACTTTGTACAATTATTCACTGTTCACCTTAATTTATCTGCACGTATATAGCATACACCTGTTTGATATTTATTTTGCTTACACTGTTGTGTCACTAAAATAATCATTTTGTTCCATAATTCACTGTTCACTCTAATGTTTGCATAATATATGTATAATATAGGAGTAGTTAGCGCCCCTTTTTTTCACATGTTCACATTCATAATCCAGTTTTCTGCATTATCTAGGGAGCAGCTTTAGTATAAGTTCACAACAATTTTACACAACCTATCCCCCCCCCATTCTTTTTGGCGCGAGAACCCCCCCACTTCTAAATAGCATTCATAGTCGGGTTGACTTGAAAATTACGTGTGAGTTTATTAACACACAGGTGGCATCATAAGCACAATGAAAAATAGTATAAAGTTCAGTTTAGCGTAGATGAAAATATATAAAAATAAATCAATAGTGCTGTAGCAAGCTTAATGAAAGCATGTGTGCTGTCTCAGGCCATCTTGCCTGATTCCAAGTGAAGAAGATGCAGGAAATGACGTTCTTAGACTTCTGGTATCAGCTGTTCTCCTTGTCAATACGTCAGCATGTCAGTGTTGTCTTCCAAAGTGGGTGTGAGAGAATCTGTGTGTGTGTGAGCGTCATGAAAGTGCGTGGAGTAAGTGTCGTTTAAGTGTTCCGCCTTCTTTAAAGCAAAGCATATATATATATGTTACAAATGAACGTCATGACCTCACACCGTCCAGACGTAGACCCTTGTATGGCTCAATATTCTTCTGCTAGGTTCAGCAATATGAAGATCTTAGCACAGAGTCATATGGAGTTTGATTGACAGGCACACATGTGACACTCTATACTTAGAGTAC
The DNA here is from genome assembly GCA_029574335.1 of Rana kukunoris. Classification (NCBI taxonomy): domain Eukaryota; kingdom Metazoa; phylum Chordata; class Amphibia; order Anura; family Ranidae; genus Rana; species Rana kukunoris. The sequence continues at coordinate 614,153,208 of CM056050.1, read as the reverse complement.
TGTGCTAATGTAACGTCATAACCTATATGAACATATATTAATATTACCAGCTATACCTTCATATATACTAATACATATTAGTAGGACTAAGACTTCACTTAAAACTAACTTAACAATAGATATAAAAAAGTATATTATAAGTAGCTTAGTTACGGATTCTGATTTTAGCTTTAAAACACGTGAAGACAGTATTTCTTGGTTCAGCTCTATGACACATGAACTCTATGTGTATTCTTATCTGTGAGCCTGCTGACCTGCTGACCTCATGTCATCCCTTGATACTGGAGAGACAGCTGCGTCAAAATCCTGACACTCAAATCTTATGTCACTCTCAAATTGGCTGACCAGAAATATTATCACTGCTCAGTTTTTAGATGGAAGAATTATGTCATATCAATTGATCAAGGCCATTCACTCATACCTAATTACTATGATTAATCATAAATCCAAATATGTTTTGCAAGCTTGCCATAAATTATGAATTGCCGAATTATGAATTTGAAATAATATTCTAACAGCGGTATTAAAAGAAAATTCTACAATGTGGCCACTAGATGGAGCTAATGAAAAACAGATGGTGAATAAATAAGTCAAAATGGGCTAATTATTAAAAAAAAAAAAAAATAAAAAACAACAACAAAAAAAACCTCTGCATTCTGGCCACTAGATGGAGCTGATGATTATAGGAAATAATCAATAAGTACAAAACACAGGGAAGGTTTGTTAGGAAGGGGTGAATGTTGGTTTATTGCGGTACTAAGCCATAACTAAGTTCTTCTCTGTGAGAGATATTTATATTTCTTCCGATATTTACGACGACTTTAAAAATCGATTTTCATACAAATATGTACATTTTTTGGCAACCAAAGTCACTTTGCTTTATTTTATTTGTTCTTTTACTTTTTGTGTATTTGACTCAACTCAATAAAAAAATGATCGAAATTAGGAATGGGGGGGGGGGGGGGGGGGTGAATGTCTGCGACCTCCATCCAGCGATATTTTCATAGAATAGACCCCAAAGTCTCTTCACATGGCGCCGCCGCTTTCCAGTCGGGTGAAAGACTCGGAGGCGCAGATATAAAATATATATAAAATATATAAAATATGTATATAAATATATATAAAGATGTATAAAATATATATAAAATATATACGTAGCGGCAGATATGCAACTAACAAAAAGAAAGAAAGTTTATGAGTTTTCGGTGTATTTCGATCTCTTTATCTGACAGCCAATAATAAAGATGTGTCGCCGAGTTCTGAAGTGGTGACTTCATATAAATTTCCAGTTTCATAAAGAGGAAAACACCAGAATTCAGGAAGAAGTCAGGGATCTGAGGAGAAACACAAGAAATGGTGTTATCTATAACTATATACGATATATACAGACTATATTCTATGATATGCCCCAGAGATCTCCTCATTCTATGGGCCAGATTCAGGAACAGTTAGGCTGGCGGATCCAGTGATCCGCCAGCCTAACTGTGACTTTGAGCCGGCGTTTCTGTTTTCTGTAACCAGAAAACAAGAAACGCCGGGTTGAAGCTCCGATGCGAGCAGCGTAATTGAATTTCGCCATCGCATCGTTACTTCAACTTAAAAATGGCGCCGGGGGCGTTCCCGCCGATTTCCGCTCAAAAAATATGTTAATGAGCGGAAATCGGCAATTCACGAGCGAATTCCGGCGCGACGCAATGACGGTACGACGTTTCCGGAAGCGAAACGCGGCGCGAAGATATACCTACATGGGGTTGGAGTATACTATGTTAGGTATAGGCGTCGTCATCGCGTCGGGAAAAAAAAAATCACGTCGCTTGCGTAAAAAGATCATGAATGGGGATGTGACGTCATTGACGTTCATTCACAGAATTTGGAGCATGCGCACGGGGATGTTTTGACACTCGACGCATGCGCAGTACGTTCGCTGCGGGATCGCGCTTAGTTTAAATACTACACGCCCCGTACCCGCCCAATTTGAATTCCGCTGTCTCATTTGCGATGCGCTGCCGCAACTTTAGGAGCAAGTGCTTCCTGAATAACAGCACTTGCTGCTAAAATTTCGGCAGAGTAACGTAAATGAGAAGCGTTACTCCGGAGCAAAGAAACTCCCATCTACCTGAATCTGGCCCTATATCTATTATTTTTCTGTCGCCCCAGAATCCACGGTGCCGCCCCACAATCCACTGTGCCGCCCCACAATCCACTGTGCCGCCCCACAATCCACTGTGCCGCCCCACAATCCACGGTGCCGCCCCAGAATCCACGGTGCCGCCCCAGAATCCACGGTGCCGCCCAAGAATCCACTGTGCCGCCCCACAATCCACTGTGCCGCCCCACAATCCACTGTGCCGCCCCACAATCCACTGTGCCGCCCCACAATCCACTGTGCCGCCCCAGAATCCACAGTGCCGCCCCAGAATCCACAGTGCCGCACCAGAATCCACGGTGCCGCACCAGAATCCACTGTGCCGCCCCAGAATCCACTGTGCCGCCCCAGAATCCACGGTGCAGTTCCAGAATCCACTGTGCCGCCCCAGAATCCACGGTGCCGCCCCAGAATCCACGGTGCCGCCCCAGAATCCACGGTGCCGCCCCACAATCCACGGTGCCGCCCCACAATCCACGGTGCCGCCCCACAATCCACGGTGCCGCCCCAGAATCCACTGTGCCGCCCCACAATCCACTGTGCCGCCCCACAATCCACTGTGCCGCCCCAGAATCCACTGTGCCGCACCAGAATCCACGGTGCCGCACCAGAATCCACTGTGCCGCCCCAGAAACCACTGTGCCGCCCCAGAATCCACTGTGCCGCCCCAGAAACCACTGTGCCGCCCCAGAATCCACTGTGCCGCCCCAGAATCCACTGTGCCGCCCCAGAATCCACGGTGCCGCACCAGAATCCACGGTGCCGCACCAGAATCCACTGTGCCGCCCCAGAAACCACTGTGCCGCCCCAGAATCCACTGTGCCGCCCCAGAATCCACTGTGCCGCACCAGAATCCACTGTGCCGCACCAGAATCCACGGTGCCACACCAGAATCCACGGTGCCGCCCCACAATCCACTGTGCCGCCCCAGAATCCACTGTGCCGCCCCAGAATCCACTGTGCCGCCCCAGAATCCACTGTGCCGCCCCAGAATCCAAGGTGCCGCACCTGAATCCAAGGTGCCGCACCACAATCCACTGTGCCACCCCAGAATCCACTGTGCCGCCCCAGAATCCACTGTGCCTCCCCAGAATCCACTGTGCCGCCCCAGAATCCAAGGTGCCGCACCTGAATCCAAGGTGCCGCACCAGAATCCACGGTGCTGCCCCACAATCCACTGTGCCGCCCCACAATCCACTGTGCCACCCCAGAATCCACTGTGCCGCCCCAGAATCCACTGTGCCGCCCCAGAATCCACTGTGCCGCCCCAGAATCCACTGTGCCGCCCCAGAATCCAAGGTGCCACACCAGAATGCACGGTGCTGCCCCAGAATCCACTGTGCCGCCCCAGAATCCACTGTGCCGCCCCAGAATCCACTGTGCCGCCCCAGAATCCACTGTGCCATCTCTTCCGCTCTCTCCTATAGAAAGGGTCAGGTGATGAGGTCTCACTCCTGCTGTGGTAAGGACCTCCTTATTGATCCATAATGGGAAAGTATACCAATATCTGGAGATTAGGATCACCACATACTGTGATCTGGGGAGTGGCTAAGGGGCAGATATGGCCAGGGCTGCCATCAGGGGGGTACAGGCAGTACACCTGTAAGGGGCCCGGATGGCAAACCCCTTTCTTTTAGGGGTCCAGAGCTCCCCAGTTGCCCGGAGGCCCCCGGATGGTAACCCCCCCTGTTTTTTTTAAAAATAATAAATAATAATAATGTTTATTTTTTTATTAAAGGGCCCAGAGGTTTATTTTTTTATTTTTTATTAAAGGGCCTAGAGGTCCCGGATGGCAACCTCCCTTTTTGTAATTTATTTTTATAAAAAAAAATATTAAAGGGCCCCAGATGGCAACCCCCCCCCCTTTTTAAAAAAAAAATATATATTTTTTATATATATTTTATGTTTCTTTTTTTCTTTTTATTAAAGGCCCCAGAGCCCCAGATGGCAACCCCCCCCCCTTTTTTAAAAAAAAATATTTTTTATATATATTTTTTATTTCTTTTTTTTAAAGGGCCCAGAGCCCCAGATGGCAACCCCCCTTTTTAAAAAAAATATATTTTTTTTTTATTTCTTTTTTTTCTTTTTATTAAAGGGCCCAGGATGGCTACCTCCCTTTTTTATATATATATTTTTCTTTATCTCTCCTTTTTTTTTAAAGGGCCCCCCCACTTCTCAATTCGCAGCAGCCCCCCCGCTTTTCAATTTCAGGCGGCAGCACCCCCCCCTGGTTCTGTGCTCCAGGGGGCCCATGCCTGACTAGAGCTGTGTAAGGGGCCCCATAATTCCTGGTGGCGGCCCTGGATATGGATATGGCCGTTATTCCCCAAGGATGACACAAATGTAAGAAGGTGTCTAAAAACCGTCCAGATCTGTGGAAGTATCTTTTAGACCAGGGGTCTCCAAACTGCGGCCCGAGGGCCAGATGTGGCCCTTTTCTAGCCTTTATCCGGCCCTTGGGGCACTATTCCTCCCATTGACACCAACAATGGGGCATTATATTATTCATGGATACCAATGATGGGATACTATTCCTCCCACTAATAGGGGGAAGGAATACTCCTCTTCCTACTGACCACCAACCCTGAGGCCATATTTATTCTCTCCGATGCCGGGCCTGTGACATTTTCTTCCCTTGCTGGCCCCAATCCGGCCCTTCTAAAGTCTGAGGGGCAATAAAGTGGCCCTTTGTTTGAAAAGTTTGGAGACCCCTGTTTTAGACAGTTTTTATTGTCACGCAGCAGCAAATCAGACTGCTGTATTCATTCTCTTTCAGGAGGATCTGATTGGCTGTGAGGCTCTCAGAGATACTTCCCACCGTAGACCCATCACCCGCCATCCCCGGTCACTCACCTCTCGCCATCTTGGTTGCTGTTTTCTATTTTCCTCCTGACCGAGCATGCTAGAAGACAAAAAATGTATGTAAAAATGATCACTTCCCCCGAGACTTACTACATGGGAAATATAAGGAGCCAATCAGAGAGAGAGAGAGAAGGAAGACTGACTGAGACCCCATCGTGATTGGCTGTAGGTGTTCCCTGGGATTTGTAGAATCAGGTGGTCCTATTATTTAGATCCCCATTAGATAGTATTTAGATCTTCTATATCCACTTAAAGACTGGCTACCCCAGTGGTGGCTGGTGCTCAATCAACCACCCCCCAGTGCTCGTTCGCCGCTACTGCCCTCGCCACATCGCTCACCCATCGGCAGACAGGCCCCCTGCCGGCCTCTGCACTTACCCCATCCTGGTCACGGCTTCAGCAGCTTCCCCCCTGCGTCTCTACCCCCCCCCCCCGAGTCCTGATGGTAGCTTCTCTTCCTGGCCAATCAGGACTTAGGACCCACGGCCAATAGGGTCTCAGGTCCTGCATCCTGATCTGGGATCTCCAGGGGCCTCCAGTCTGGATCTGGGATCTCCGGGAGCCTCCAGTCTGGAGCTGGGATCTCCAGAGACAGAACCTTTCCGGAATCTCCCAGCAGAAGGATTGTGTCTGGATCTGGGATCTCCGGGGACAGAACCTTCCGGAATCTCCCAGCAGAAGGATCGTGTCTGGATTAATTTGCTATTGTCACACAATTGGGTGGGCTCGGGGCGCAGTGCTCTGCGCCCCAAACCCACCCTTTTTGAAGCCAATTAAAGACTCTGGCTCTAATCATGTGCTTCTAAAAAAAAAAAAAAAAAGCTACTGGAATCCATGTGTTTGGCGCCATGTGTTTGGGGTGGATGCATGGATTAGAGGGGAGGTGCACCTGCACCCTGCATGTAGATTAGGGGCAGGATGCCTGGATTAGGGGGTCGGTGCCCCTGCGCCCTGCATGGGCGACTGATCAGGCCCAAGAGTTCTGTCCTCCTCTCTGCTGCCGACTTCTGAGACAAGGTAAAGGCGGAGACAAGGGGGGGGTGCCACAGCTGCACAGAGGAGCACAGGATCATGTCGAGGAGTTCTGTTCTCTGTTCTGCTGCCGACTTCTGAGACAAGGTAAGGGTAGAGATGATGGGGGTGCCACAGCTGCACAGAGGAGCACATGATCAGGCAGGGGAGTTCTGTCCTCCTCTCTGCTGATGACTTCTGAGACAAGGTAAGGGTGGAGATGAGGGGGGGTGCCGGACAGAGGAACACAGGATCAGGGCCAAGAGTTCTGTCCTCCTCTCTGCTGACGACTTCTGAGACAAGGTAAGGGCAGAGACGAAGGGGGTTCCACAGCTACAGGAGAGGTGTGAGGGCCACATGAAATGGCCTGGAAGGCCTAGTGTTTGACACATGTGAGCCAGGGTGCCTTGTGGGTTGTTCAGGGGTGCCTTGTGGGTTCTTCAGGGATGCCTTGGCAAAAATACCTAAAAATTGCCCCGAATTGCCCAAAAATTGTGAACAACCCAGCGGGTGGAAAAAGATTCCTATCTTTGTAAGAAAAGGCCACAGGTTTTTATTATGCAGCGTTACAACCTTGGGCACCATGTGGGCCGACATCCTAACATGTGATGATGTCATCAATGGATAAGGAGAACTTCTGCACAACACCCTCCCTTGTCCCTCTCCGTTATTATCGGGGTCACCATAACTGAGTGAGGGAAATGAGGGGTGAGGAGAAACTCTGAAAAGGTGAATGTAACGGTCACCACCATTTACGATCTTCCATCAACCCAAGACAGCTTATGACAATCCATGTAGACACGACCCATCCCATTTCCCAGAATCACGAGACTCTCACAGCTCTGTGTTCTGGTTTCAAAATGTAAGAATGAACTCTTTAATGGTTAGCTCTCTTATATACAGTACAGCCATGTTACAGGGACAATGAAACTCTCCACCGCCCTCATCACACAATGGGGGGGGGGGGGCTTCAATACACCTTCAGATGAGCTAATTACTACAGTGTCCAGACATTTCGGCACCGGTCTGACATAATTATCATAACTACACCCGAGAAGTCACATTCCACACCTATTCATCAATAGACTTTAGCATACACAATGAAAAGGTCTGTAGAGCAGACTCAATTAACACCTCACAGTTAGACAGACTTAATTAGCATCTCAATAGCCTAGGTTAGCATTGAAGGAGACACTCTTATTGACCGGTTGTGGGTCAGCATGAAATCATCTGTAATATGTCTAGATCTCCTGCAATACATGAATTATTACATAATGTCCCATCTCATGTAATTTACAATATAATTTCTCAGTCACCCTATGCCCAAAGGGGCACAGGGTGACACTAGACCCAAGAGTTATTAGTGACGCTGGCACAGGAGTATCCCCCATCCTTCCAAAGTCTCTGGGTGTCCCGGGCCCTTCTGTTACAGTGTACAGTATTTGCTTTGTAATATTGGGGGCCCTACATGCGTGGATGATGCTGCGATGTGTAATGCCGCGTAAAAGCTCTATTTGTGGGGAAAAAAGGACGTCAATTTTGTTTGGGAGCAACGTCGCACGACCGCGCAATTGTCAGTTAAAGCGACGCAGTGCCGGAAGCTGAAATTTCACCTGGACAGGAGGGGGGTATATGTGCCCAGTAAGCAAGGGGTTAAAGGGTGTCAGGACTGAAAAAAGTTGAGGAACACGGATTTACATAATGATAAAAAAAAATAATAAAAAAGGAAAATGACTAACTGGATACAAATGAAGAAAACAAATATACATTTTACAGATTTGTTAAAAAGAATGAAAGGAAGAGAAGTTTATAGTTTGGAGAGAAATGGACAAGAAGAGCCAAATGACACAGGAAGCACCCAAAGGGAGTCCACTGACCGTAGTTCCATCCAAAGTTTTCGGGATTGTTATCACTTTTGGTATTGAACCTCTTCTGCAACCTTTTTTATCTGCAGAGACAAATGATTGTGATGTATATACAGAAATCTCTTGCTGTACAGAATAGAGAGAGAGAGAGAGAGAGAGGGGGGGGGGGAGAGAGAGAGGGGGAGTGGAAGAGAGAGAGAGAGAGGGAGAGAGAGAGGGGGAGAGAGGAGAGAGAGGGGGGAGAGGAGAGAGAGGAGAGGGAGAGAGAGAGAGAGAGGGAGAGAGAGGAGAGGGAGGGAGGGAGAGAGAGGAGAGAGAGAGAGGAGAGAGAGGGAGGGAGAGAGAAATAAAGAGGGGGAGAGAGAGGAGAGAGAGAGAGAGGGGGGGGGAGAGGGAGGGAGAGAGAAAGAAAGAGGGGGGAGAGAGAGGGGGAGTGGAAGAGAGAGAGAGGGGGAGAGAGAGGGGGAGAGGAGAGAGAGGAGAGGGGGGGAGAGAGAGGGAGGGGGGGAGAGAGAAAGAAAGAGGGGGGAGAGAGAGGTGAGAGGGGGGAGGAGAGGGAGGGAGAGAGAAAGAAAGAGGGGGAGAGAGAGGGGGAGTGGAAGAGAGAGAGAGGGGGAGAGAGGAGAGAGAGAGGGGGGGAGAGAGAGGGGGGAGAGGAGAGGGAGAGAGAGAGGGGAGGAGAGGGAGGGAGAGAGAAAGAAAGAAAGAGGGGGAGTGGAAGAGAGAGAGAGAGGGGGAGAGAGAGAGAGAGGGGGAGAGAGGAGAGAGAGAGTGAGGGGGGGTAGAGGAGAGGGAGAGAGAGAGAGTGCGAGGAGAGGGAGAGAGGAGAGATGGAGGGAGAGAGAGGGGGTGAGGGAGTGGAAGAGAGAGAGGGGGAGGGTGAGAGAAAGCGGCAGGGGATGAGAGAGGAGAGAGGGAGGGGAGGGGAGGAGAGGGAGGGAGAAAGAAAGAGGGGAGAGAGGGAGAGAGAGAGGAGAGGGAAAGAGGAGAGAGGGAGAGAGAGGGGGTGAGGGAGTGGAAGAAAGAGAGAGGGGGAGGGTGAGAGAAAGCGGGAGGGGATGAGAGAGGAGAGAGAGAGGGAAGGGAGTGGAAAAGAGAGAGGCAGGAGAGAGGGGAGAGGGAAGGAGAGAGAGAGAGAGGAGAGTGGGGGGGGGGGAGAGAGAGAGGAGAGAGAGAGAGTGGGGGGGAGAGAGGAGTGGGGGAGAGTGGGGGAGAGAGAGAGGAGAGTGGGGGAGAGAGAGAGAGGAGAGTGGGGGGAGAGAGAGAGGAGAGTGGGGGGAGAGAGAGGAGAGTGGGGGGAGAGAGAGAGGAGAGTGGGGGGGAGAGAGAGGTGGGGGGGAGAGAGAGAGTGGGGGGGAGGAGAGAGAAGAGTGGGGGGGAGAGTGGGGGGGGAGAGAGAGGAGAGTGGGGGGGAGAGAGAGAGGTGGGGGGGAGAGAGAGAGAAGAGTGGGGGGAGAGAGAGAGGAGAGTGGGGGAGAGAGAGAGGAGAGTGGGGGGGAGAGAGAGAGGAGAGTGGGGGGAGAGAGAGAGGAGAGTGGGGGGGGGAGAGATGCAATAGATAGACAGACAGACAGAGAGATACGATGGATGTAATTGGAATATACGGAGTGTAGAGAGATTATTTTGTACTCACAAAACACAATCCCAGCAACTGCAACAACAACCAGAGCGATCCCGCCAATCACGATGCCGGCCATGAGACCCGTGGTGAGTCCGCTCTGCCCTGCAGGGTAATACAGAAGAGACGGGTATCAGAGGTCAGAGGTTATCATATGACTATAGAAGGCGGAGTATCTCCCATGTTCAGCCCATGCATGCTTTTTGTGTCCTCCTTCCAGGTATTATCACAGGACTCCCCCTGACAATGCATGCATCTCCTCTCCAGAAGGACGGCACCATCTTTGTTTATGCATCACCCAGGGTCACCATCTACTTCCGGGACTGAGATGTCGGTTCAGAGATGACAAAACCATGTAAATCCTGATACCTGTGCAGTTCGTGTCTGTGATCACAAGTGCCCTGCTGCTGCCTCTCGCCTTGCTATAAAGTTACAATGTGCAGTCTGATCACTGGGGGGAGGGGAAAGCACACTTTTCTGACCAATGATACTGTTGTTGTATATTGTGACACGGGAGACATTTTATCATATAATTCCACCTATAAGTCGACTTTAAAGCTAAATGTTGGTCACAACTTGAGGTTAACAATACATTTATTATCAGGAGAGCGGCGGAGGTTAGCGGAGGGGCAGAGTCGCAGTCACGATCCGCCTGTCGGCCTTCCCGCGGTCGACCGGTCAATTAAATTTGTGATCGATGGCGTGCCGTCCCCCCCCTTCCCGCCACCACCTGGAGCTCCTCTGGGCTCTCCCGTGCCATCGGAGGCCCGGAGAACGAATCGGCCGCTTCCGGATGATGACCATAGAGATTTCAGGTGACCGGATGGTCACAGTCATCGCTATGACTGTCGGAGTCTCGGACACGACGTGATGACGTCACGTCCCGGTACCCGGAAGTAAACAAAGCCGCAATCGCGGCTGAAAGCATGAGATCTGTGAATTTTTTTTCCTGATCTCATGCTTTCCAGCCTGGAGGAGAAATGTGAGGTCTTATTGACCCCTCCCCCCGCACCTCTCCATAAAGAGGACCTGTCACACACTATTCCTATTATAAGGGATGTTTACATTCCTTGATATAGGAATAAAAGTGATTAAAAAAAAGTAAAGAAAAAGTGTAAAAAACTATAAAAACATGTAAAACGCCCCTGTCCCCGGTAGCTCGCGCTCAGAAGCGAACGCACATGTAAGCTATGATTGAGCATGAGTTTATAGTGCGAAACGCGTAGGCTGTTTATCCCTATTTCTGCTGTGATTTGTAGTGCTTTTTTATCCTTTTTACAATAAAAACGACCGTCAAGTTTTTTTTTTTGGAGTGCGGCTGTCCATACATCTTTTCTATTATTTACACATGTAAGTCCCACCCACATATGTAAACGCCGTTCAAACCACACATGTGAGGTATCGGCGCGTGCGCTAGAGTGAGAGCAATAAATCTAGCCCTAGACCTCCTCTGTAACTCTAAACTGGTAACCTGTAAAAAAAAAAAAAATTTTTTTAAAGCGTTGCCTATGGAGATTTTTAAGTACTGAAGTTTGGAGCCATTCCATGAGCGTGACATGTTGGGTATCTATTTACTCGGTGTAACATCATATTTCACATTATACCAAAAAATTGGGCTAACTTTACTGTTTTGTTATTTTTTTAATTCATGAAACCGTTTTTTTTTTTTTAAAAAGGCGTTTGAAAAATGATTGCGCAAATACTGTGCGAGATAAAAAGTTGCAATGACCGCCATTTTATTCCCTAGGGTGTCTGCTTAAAAAAATATATAATGTTTGGGGGTCCTGCGTAATTTTGTAGCAAAAAAATGATGATTTTCCCATGAAGGAGAGAAGTGGCAGAATAGGCGCGGTAGGGAAGGGGTTAAGATTGGCCTAGTTATAGCGGATGAATGTTATTGGTCGGTGAGAAGAAATACTCTGCGATATAAAACTCGTATTACCTCCATTGTTTCTCCTATTCCTGTCATTGATATCTTACCCTCCTCCGCCTTTGGCCGATCGGTGGATTCGGTAGAGGGAGCTCCTGATTGGTTGTTTGTTGAGGTGACTGTAGGATCTATTCAGGGAACAATGAGATAAGACTTTATTATTGGACAGGATCCCTTCTACATCCAAAACAGATTCTGCTTTAGGCCCGGTTCACACTGCTGGGTCTCCAAAATCGCGCAATCTTACCGCCATTTTGCCGCAAATTTGCCACGATTTGCGGCCTCGATTTCAGGGAATGCCAGTCTATAGAGCTGAATTCGCATCGCACGCGGGTCCAACTCGCACAGGACCCTTTTTGCCCGCAGCTTAGATTCGCACCGCACTGATGTGATCGGCACTCATGGAAAACCATGTAATTTTAATGACTTGCGAATTTGAGAAATCGCAACGGCTCTAATTCGCAATAGAATTCGCCACAGTGTGAACCGGGCCTCAGAGAAAATCCGGGGACATATTATTTTCTTTTTTTACGAGTAATGGCGGCAATCAGCGACTCTCTGCCCATCGCCGCTACCCACCCGCCTCACAGACTGTCATGTCTTACCCCCCGGGCCCCGGCTACTACTGGGTGGGGAGCGGAGGAAGATCACTCCCCCAGGGAAGGCAAGGAGATAGGCAGGCGGCTGGCCGGGACTTGAGCCAAGGCAGAAGAACATGTGAGGGGAGCTGAATGGGCACCCGAAACTGAAGAAATATTCCCCCCTGCTCCGACCAGCACATGATCATCAGAAAGGGGCACAGATAATGGAAAACAATACACTTCTAAGCTAGTAAGAGCGACGGAGCGAGCGGGGGGGGGAGGGGGGTGTATTTCAGAACTTTTTTTTTTTAATTCTGCACTGACTGTTTTTGAAATTCCCCCAGTCCCTGTTCAAATCAATCCAATCTGGGGACAAAACCGGGGACAGACTTGGTCCGGGGACAGTGTCCTCAATCCGGGTACTGTCCCCGGAAATCGGGGACAGTCTAGTCACCCTATCCTAGACTTAACAAGCTTCAAACCCTTCCATTGCTGGGGTGGGGGAGGAGGGGGGGGCAACACAAGAGTAGATTTTATGTCGTTACTGTAGATCAGTGGTCTCCAAACTGCGGCCCTGGGGCCGGATGCGGCCCTTTTCTTGCTTTTATCCGGCCCTTGGGGAACTAATTTAATTCACTGACACCAACAATGGTACACAGTTACTCATAATCGCATCAACAATTGGGCCCAATGACACCAAAGATGGGGCACAATTCCACCCAATGACATCAACAATGGGGGCCAATGACGGGGCACAATTCCTCCCAGTGACATCATCAATGGGGCCCAAGGACAGGGCACAATTCCTACCAAAGACACTAAAGATGGGGATCAATTCCTCCCAATGACATGAACACTGAGGCCCAATGATGGGGCACAATTCCTACCAAAGACATTAAAGATGGGACACAATTCCTACCAAAGACACCAACGATTGGGGCATAATTGCTCCAAATTACACAAGTGATGGGGCACAATTCCTCTCACCGATACCGAAGATGGGGCATGGTTTACTCCAACTGATGCTGGCACCTTTTTCTACTCCCGTTGGCCACAGTCTGGCCCCCCTAAAGCCTGATGAACAGTAAAGTGGCCCTTTGCTTAGAAAGTTTGGAGACCCCTGCTGTAGATCAACCCCTTTGGTCCATTAGCGTATATATGGTGACCAAACTCTTCCTCACTCCGCTGCAAATGAAACAAAGTTGTAGCTCTGCCTCTCTGGAGCCCAGTGACAAATCCCGGCTTCTCTCAGTGCCAAATGATGTGCCGCGCCTCCTCCCCGTACCCTCCAATAAAGAGTAGTGTTTATATGGCCCATCCACTCCGTCCTCTTTAATGTATTTCTCTATCTGCAGCTAACACCTTTCTGGGAAATATCCTTTGTACATACCGGATACGATGAGATTTATTTCAGTCTCTTGAGTAACATTATTCACCACCGCCTCGGCCTTGTAGACCCCGGAGTCCCCCTTAGTCAGGTTCCTTATGGTCAGCGCTCCATCGGTATGATTGATAGTCGCTCTGTCCTGAAGACGGTAAAATACGATCCCCACCTGGGTCCTCAGCTCCATGTCCACCAGTTTGTTACCATTCATCTTCCAGTTGATCTCGGAGGGATCTCCGGTATAACGAGGCGTCAGAGTGACATCACGGTCCACCTCTACTTTAATTACTGTCGGAGCTGCAGAGAGAGAAAAGAGATAAATCAACCAGACCAGGGGTCTCCAAACTTTTCAAACAAAGGGCCAGTTTTTTGTCCTTAAGACTTTAGGAGGGCCGAATTGTGGCCAGCGGAGATAGCAAATGTCTCGGGCCCAGCATCGGTGACAATAAATATGGCTTCAAGGTTGGTCTCTAGGAGGAGGAGTAGTGTCTCTATTAGTAGGAGCAATAGTATCCCATCATTGGTATCAGAGGAAGAAATAGTGCCCCTGTGTTGGTGTCAGTGGGAGGAATAGTGCCCCAAGGGCCGGATAAAGGGTAGTAAAGGGCCACAGCTGGCCCTCGGGCCACAGTTTGGAGACCCCTGAACTAAACTGAGCACATACAAAACTCTGGTCCTAGACTGTTCAGCACTGTGGTATATGTCAGAGCTGCCTACAGTTGTGCTCATAAGTTTACATACCCTGGGGCATAATTAATGATTTCTTGGCAATTTTTCGGAGAATATGAATGAGAACACAAAAACGTTTCTTTCACTCATGGTTAGTGTTTGGCTGAAGCCATTTATTATCAATCAACTGTGTTTCAGTATGGGCACTACGCTAAAGTTAATGGGTGAATGGGTGTAGCTGGCCAGCTAGAACCTGTCCTAGGTCGCTAATATAACCTACATGTATATACAGCTCAACCTGCTAAGAACCTAATGCATACCTCCCAACCGTCCGGGATTTCGCGGGAATGTCCCGTGAATCGCGGCAAATCCCACGAATAGGGCAGGAGTCCCGGAAATCCGCGGCACCCCCCCGCGATTACCGCCATTCGCGGCACCCCCTCCGCGGTTACCGCGATTCACGGTAAATACAGTTGTCCCACGAACCCCCCCATCAACAGCTTTGATCTGCCAACCCCAAACCCCCCCCCCGCTCAACAACTCTGATCGAGCCCCCGCTCAACAACTCAGAGCGAACCCCCCCCCACACAACTTCGATCCGTGCCCCCCCGCTCAACAACTCGAACAGTGGAACCCCCCCTCAACAACTCCGATCTGCGGGGAACCCCCCCCTGCTCAACAACTTTGATCTGTGCCCGACCGCTCAACAACTCTGGACCGGAACCCCCCCGCTCAACAACTCCGATCTGCGGAAGGTGTTCCTCATTCCCATCTCAAAAAGTTGGGAGGTATGCCTAATGTAGTGCACATGTTTATATGTGAGAGACAAAAGCAGAGTTATTCATTGTGATTTTATGCTTGGATGTCATATAACAGTTGTATGTTGTGTTCACAGAAGCAAAAGAAAAAATATGCCTTTAAGAATCGTTTATTCATATGACAGCAAGAGGTAGGCAATAACACAGTAGAATTCATACCAGAAACCATAGAGTTAAGCTTTTGTGACTCATCAGGAGTCTTGGCCAATCACAGCCAATCTCACATTGAGCAGAGTCTTGACCTATCACAGTCACCTTTGCATCCACTCTGTCTGGAAGGTTTCCTCAGCACATGTGCTGCAAATTCATTCCACATGGAGAGAGCAGAGTAGACACAAGGCCAGAGTTCTGTTTTATGGAAGCAAAAGGGGCCAAAATAGGTATGTCATACAGTTATATAAATATTATTATTGTAAATAGTGTGGTTAGAACTGTATACTGATCTAGTTGTGTGTTCACTTGTAGTTCCACCTAACCATACCTCCAAACAAACTAATTCATGAACTAAAGCAACTTCACCAAACCTTGCAAACCACAGAGTTATACCTTTGAGAGAGAGAGAGAGAGAGAGAGAGAGAGAGAGAGAATTATATATGAAGAAAAGTGAAGTTATTAAAGAAGTTATTTAAGCATTTGGTGTGCTCTTTAAACCTACTGCTTCCATAGAACGGCAATAGAGGAATTTCAGAGTAATAGACAGTCTTGTTGGGCTGAAAAGTCAGAGATCTCACAATTCTTCTAATGCCACAGCGCATGAGGCACTTTATAGTGGTGCGCCTGCCACAGTGGGAGAGTTATTTTGCTCCCATTCCTAATTTGTCAAATTGCAGGCTGCTGCTGTTTCAGAACTGTCCTGTAGGTCCGTTTGCGACCCAGGGGTGTGATTACACCCCTGGGCGACAGTTGGCGCTAGAGGGGTTCTGACGGAGCCACTTTTCCCCAGCAGCCAATTAGAGGAGTTTTTCCCTCGCTGGGCGTGCTGGGGGGGGGGGGTATATCTGTGGCAGCCGCCACGTGTTCTGGGTCCGACTTCTCTTCTCTGCGCGGGGTTCACGTTCCAGGTATGGCATCCACCTTCAGGGTGTGCGCATCCACGGACCCCGCCCGCATTGCACACCTGGCCGGAGTTGCCTGCTCCTTGGAGACCCATCCAGATGTTGATCGGGGCCCCAGTGACTTACTGGGTCCCCAACTTTACTGAGGAGATCCCAGGCGGTGTGCGGTTCGGTGGGGGATCGGCTTGAGGAGAACCCGGAGGCAGGTTGTCCAATAGGGCTTGAACGAACCATCGGGGATCCGGTCACCGGTAATGACAGGTACATGGCAGCTGTCAATCAGTGACTCCTTTCATTGCATTACTGGGGGGATTCGCTTAATATGAATTGTTCTCTTGAGTATTGAAGTACTAAGCCTGTGGCAGAGGCCGGAGCCAGGTCCGTAATAGGGACCTGTTCCTCCCAGCAACAAAAAGTGACATTCCGGCAGCCAGGCCTATAACAAGGGTCTGTCCGGAAGCACTTCACCCACTCCAGCTAGAGTGGCGACGAACTGTGTCTACTACTTCTGAGAGCCGGATTGCTCTACTTCTTATCCATGCCTGATACCGCACTGTTCTCTATCGTTTCATCAACCTTTCCTATCCCTTGTTGATGTTGGCAGTCGTTGGGCCTGGAAATAAAGCATTTGAAAACCCATCTGATGGCTGGACATTCGCTCACTGCTACTACTCACAGCTACTACCCCTAGACACACTACAAGGTGACTCAATACGCCCCAAATAACAACCAGCGGCTCCTTTGGGGGTGAGCGCTACACTCTTTTTACATCATAATCACAACAGAAACTACCCAACTGACCCTGATCAAAAGTTTACATACCCCAGTTCTTAATACTGTGTATTACCCCCTTTACCATCAATGACATGTTGAAGTCTTTTGTGGTTCTTGTGGATGAGGCTTTTTATCTTCTCAGATGGTGAAGCTCCCCATTCCTCTTCCAGCTCCTGTAAATTCTTGGGCTGTCTCGCATGAACGGCACGTCTGAGATCTCCCCAGAGGGGCTCAATGATATTGAGGTCAGGAGACTGAGATGACCACTCCAGAACCTTCACTTTATTCTGCTGTAGCCAATGACAGGGGGACTTGGCCTTGTGTTTTGGATCATTGTCATGTTGGAATGTCCGTCCCGTGGGCAGCTTCCTGGCTGATGAATGCAAATGTTCCTCCAGTATTTTTTGATAACATACTGCATTCATCTTGCCATCAATTCTGACCAAATTTCCTGTCCTTTTGTAGCTCCCACATACCCAAAACATCAGCGATCCACCTCCGTGTTTCACAGTAGGGATGGTGGACCTTTCATCATAGGCCTTGTTTATGTAGAGTTTATGGCTGTGGCCAAAAATCTAAATGTTGGTCTCATCCCTCCAAATGACTTTGTGGCAGAAGGTTTGAGTCTCTGTGCTGTTTGACGTATTGTAATTGGGATACTTTGTTGCATTTGTGTAATAATGACTTTCTTCTGGAGACTCGACCATGCAGCTCATCTTTCTTCAAGTGTCCCCTTATTGTGCATATTGTACAGCCACACCCCATGTTTTCAGAGAGTCCTGAAGTTATTTGTGGGTTTTCTTTGCATCCCAATTATTTTCCTGGCAGTTGTGGCTGAAATTTTAGTTGGTCTACCTGACCGTGGTTTGGTTTCACCAGAACCCCTCATTTTCCACTTCTTGATTAGGAGTTTGAAGACTGCTGATTGGCTTTTCAATTCCTTGGATATCTTTTTATATCCCTCTCCTGCTTTGTACAGTTCAACTACCTTTTCCTGCAGATCCTTTGACAATTATTTTGCTTCCTCCCCATGACTCCGAATCCAGAAACGTCAGTGCAGCACTGGATGAAAGATGCACGGGTCTGTCAGGAGCCCATAAACTCATTGACCTTTTGACTCAGAATCCAGAAACATCAGTGCAGCACTGGATGAAAGATGCAAGGGTCTGTCAGGAGTCCAAAAACTCATTGACCTTTTGACTTAGAATCCAGAAACGTCAGTGCAGCACTAGATGAAAGATGCAAGGGTCTGTCAGGAGCCCATAAACTCATTGACCCTTTGACTTAGAATCCAGAAACGTCAGGGCAGCACTGGATGAAAGATGCAAGGGTCTGTCTGGAGTCCAGAAACTCATTGACCTTTTGACTCAGAATCCAGAAACATCAGTGCAGCACTAGATGAAAGATGCAAGGGTCTGTCAGGAGTCCAGGAACTCATTGACCTTTTATACACACGCACTAATTACAAGAAACCAGATCACAGGTGAGGATGGTTACTGTAACAAAAACATCCCACACTCCGCTTGAGCGCTTTTGTTATATACCACCTCCTCCCAGTCTGGATATAGATATTCCAACTGCTCACAAGCACAAAACAAGACAATACTTGTTTGTCTGCTGAACATGGACTCTTTACTAGAACCAGAATACAAGTCTTATATACAGTAAAAAGAGGAGGTTCCTACATCCTGCTCCTATTTCTCTAGCAATACACAGAAACATAAAATAACATGAGCTAATTAACTAATCCCTTATGCAGCCGTTGTGACTCCCTAATTACAATACACATTATCATACATATTAACACAGAACTCCTTCATACAATTGCAGGGTCAATTAGCACAAGCAACAATAGGTTAGAGATCCTTAGAAGTTATCAAGACTCATTTACAGACGGACAAGTGGCTGAAGTTAATGACATTAGCATCTAAAAGTATTTGTCCCAACAATATGAATCAGTCACTCTTTCTAATATGACATATACAGGGTTCCCAGAGTCTGTGTGTCTTGGGGGAATATGGACCTGAATCCAAAGTAACACCACCTCAAGGATCCCCAGGCATACACCTCACAAAGAGCACCGTTCCCCCAAATGCCATGGCTCATGATCGATAGGCAAGAGGCTAGCATTCAGTCCCCTCCAAAAGCTTCTGTCCCGGGTGAGTCTGTCACATTTCTCCCCCATCAAAAGTCGACTAACAAGGTCCAAGACCTCCACCTGGTCTGGACATGCGTTAGTCGGGCAAAGTGAACTCACATAGTCAGTCCACATGATCTCTAATCTTGGCTGCAAGGTGTAGTTGACACCAGTAGATGTGGGGCAGAGGTCATTGACTCTCTGTCCGGCTGCCAGCGCTTTAGCTGGGTGCTTTTTAACATTTCGGGGCTTGGTCTGCTGCTGGGCAGAGGGGCCGACCGCCCCAGCTTCCTGAAGCTGTAGAGACAATGTAGGTGCTAGGCAGAGGCCAGCGGCGCTCTGCCCTGTTGCCAGTGATTCAGCTGGGGGTAGCAGCTTTACTACATCAGCTTGTCGCTGGAGAGAGGGACCCACTGGATCTCCACAGCTGTTGCTGGTGCTGGTCAGAGATTGGTAGCACTCTACCCTGTTGCCAGCACTTCTGCTGGGGACTCAACATCATCCGATTTGGCTAACCGTTGGGGAAGGAGGCTGACTACAGTTACCTTTAATAATCGTTCAAACCCCTTTGTGTCAACTTGTGTGCATGTTATCAGGCCAAAAGCACCAGGGTATGTAAACTTTTGATTAAGGTAATTTGGATAGTTTCTGTTGCCATTATGATTTAAAAAAAATAAACACAGTTGATGGCGGCATACACACGACCAAGAACCTCGTCGGGCTAAACCCATCGTTCCGCCCGACGAGGTTCTCGGCCGGCCGTCGAGTTCGTCGACCAGGCTGTCGAAAAGGGCGTCGAGCCATTAGTCCCGATGGCCTGTCGAGCAAATAAAGAACCTGCTCTCTATTTTGGCTCGACGAGCTTCCCGACGGGATGCTCGACGAAAGTGTACACACGATCGAGCTTCTCGGCAGAATATGGATCCCAGCGAGCTTCCCGTTGGATTCTGCCGAGAAACTCGGTCGTGTGTACGGGGCCTGAGGGTCTCCCGGGGTCTCCTCACTTACCTGCTGATGAAACCCAAAGATTTGCACAGACCAGCCACAGAATCTGGGATATAAATAGAGACAGAAAAATGTTACTGAGCACATCATACAGTGCCTTGAAAAAGTATTCATACCCCTTGAAATGTTCCAATCAACTATTTGCCCAAGGGGAAGCTGCCTTGGGCCCCGCAACAATGACTGGGCCAGGGGCAGCTTTCCCTTCTGCCCTGTGTTAATAATGGCCCTGGGACCAAAACAAAGTGGCACATAATTGGGAAGTGGAAGAAAAATTATAAATGATACAAATAAGTATGTGAAAAGTGTGGGGGAGGGGCATTTGTATGGCACCCCCCAGAGTCAATACTTTGTAGAACCTCTTTTCACCCCTCTTTTTGGGGGTGTCTCTACCAGCTTTGCACATCTAGAGGGGCATTTCTGCCCATTCTTCTTCTTTGTAAAATATCTCTGTCTCTGTCAGATTGGATGGAGAGCGTCTGTGATCAGCAATTTTCAAGTCTTGCCACAGATTCTCAATGTGATTCAGGTCTGGACTGTGACTGGGCCATTCTAACACATGAATAGGCTTTGATCTAATCCAGGGATCTCCAAACTATAGCCCTCCAGCTGAGGCATTGTAAAACTCTGACATTCACAGACATGACGAGGGATGATGGGAATTGTAGTTCCTGAACAACTGGAGGGCCATAGTTTGGAGACCTCTGATCTAATCCATTCCATTGTAGTGCTGGCTGATCTCCGGGGGGGTTGAATGAAACACGTTGGGGGCAGGGGCGGACTGACAACTCATGGGGCCCCCTGGCAATAGAAGATTATGGGGCCCCCAGGCTTACAGATGGCCACCAGGAGGCAGTGCAGAGGCGGGGCAGATAAAATCTCAGGATTTACATATTAAAAGCATGTCGGTTTCGAACATTTCAGGGACAGATGTAAAAAAAACACAGATTTTTACATACTGTCCCTGATTTTACTGAGCCTGGCAACCCTGATGGGGCCCCCTAGTGGCATGGGGCCCTCGGGCAGTGCCCGAGAGCTGAAATGGTCAGTCCGCCCCTGCGTTGGGGGTATGGCCTGGTCAAAGTTCAGGCTGAGGTTGCCAATCCATTCATCAAAGTAGGACACCATAGATGTGCGACTTCCAGGGGTCACCCTTCTTTCACTGAACTCTATGTTTAGGGTTGTTGTCTTGCTGGAAGGTGAACCCCCCGTCTCAAGTTTTTTGTAGACTCTAACAGGTTTTCTTCTAAGATTGTCCTGTATTTGTCTCCATCCATCTTCCCATCAACTCTGACCAGCTTCCCTGTCTCTTTTGAAGAAAAGCATCCCCACCACATGATGCTGCCACCACCATGTTTCACGGTGGGGATGGTGTGCTCAGGGTGATGTGCAGTCTTAGTTTTCCGCCTCACATAGCGTTTTGCTTTAAGGCCAAAAAGTTCATTTTCGGAGCGCATATCAGACCAGTTTGAACCGGCCCTAAACCAACAGTTTTAGCGATTGACAAGATAGTTACTTTTTTTTATCTCACTGCAGGGAGTTGTTCTCCTAACAAAGTGTTTGCTTTGAATTATGACCCTTTCTCTGGAGAGAACCCATAGACATCTGACTATGCTGCCAGCATTGTCTTCCTCTGTCCATAGACTCTCTGGCCAATCGGGTCTCAGGACCCGCTTCCCTATTGGCCTGTAGGAGAATCAGGGAGATAATAGAGAATATTAATTCCGTATTGTCACACAACTGGGTGGGCTCGGGGCGCATTGCTCTGTGCCCAGAGCCCACCCTTTTTTTAAGCCAATTAGAGCCTTAGATAATGTCAAAAAATAATTCAATTGTGGGGGAGGGGGGTTCAGAAAGAACCCAAATATGACCTGAAACTCTCCTTGCTGTCTATTAAAATGTCATTCTGACCCAAATATATTTACTTTTGCCACTGAGTGTGGAAGAGATTAGACAGCTTTCTATTTCTACTCTTACAGAGCAGAAGGTCCCATACTTGATACAGAACTCCAGCCCTGACCCTGGGAATCTTACCACAATCATGATGTCTCTGTGCAGGTTACGGGTTCTTCACCTGAAAGAGAAGACAAACCTCTGTCAGATCCTTCACACCATACACAGGGCCGTCTTTAAGCCAGGGCAAAAGGGGAAGCTGCCCTGGGCTCTGTGATTGTTGTGGGGCCCAAAGCAGCTGCCTCATACTTGACAACCACCCCAGTTTAAATGATCTCGTCCCTTAAAGGTTTTAGTCCCATGCTGTGTCCTGATATCTCAGTGTGAAGTTCTGTTACTAAGGCTGCCCAGCTCTGCCCTATTGTTGTGTACAGATGACTTACTGGCAGAACCTGTATTAACATGTAAATACAGACATTGATATGTATATAGCGGCAGCATTCATATGTTAAAAGGGACGGACAGCATTAGCAACAGAATTTCACACTGATATATCAGGACACAGCACAGGACTAAAACCTCATGGGAAGTCCAAGAAAAATGTTGCCCAGGGTCCAATGAATTTTAAAGACGGCCCTGATCATACAGGTCCTCTTCACTGCAACACGGTCTCATTTCAGATCCTGATAACAGCCAAGGAATGTAGGTCACAATGTTACAGTGAAGACATTAGGTGGGAGATTGGACATCCTGACAGTTTTATTATTGAGCTACCATAAGGCCGACATGTATATGTATCATGGTTATGGTTAGAATGTTGGCGGGTGGCGGGCTGCCTTGCAGGTGGCCATAGCGAGCAGCCGAGCCAACCTCCAACATGAATTGACCTTCAAGACAATATAATACCTTTGCCCACGACTCTCCTCAATGTGTGGTGGTGAGTGGAGACCAACCCTCTCTCCACCCTCCTGGCTGCATGGCTTTGCCCCCTCACTCCCCAGGGGTTCAAGATGCTGGCCTCATCTTCCTCTGGCCCAACAGCCAGAAGACATCTGAAGAACTCTCACTCTATTCAGAGCTGCTTTCTGACCCAATAAATGGACCATGAGGCTGGACGTTCTTTACTTCAAAGACTCACTTAATAACATGGCTTCAGTGGGTCGCAGATCCCGACACGGTTCATGTCTCTACAAAAGGGTCCTCACTACCTGTAGGGCTGCTAATCTTTCTGGGGGAAGGAGGGAAGAGACCAAGAAAGGACAGGAGACCAACTGCCAAGATCTCTCCTTCTCTCTTGGGGCTAAGATGGGGAGCCTTGGATCACACACCCCCAGGAGGGGGAGAGCAGGAGCACACCAGATAGATGTAGCCTCTTCCTCTCCTGTCTCACCTCCCACCCTGGTCCTACCTAGACTAATGAACAAGTGAGAAAGTGCGCTTAGGAAGAAATGTATTAAAGCGGAATTTCACCCTAAATATAAGCCCTCCCATGTGATCCAGCATACTGGCGTCAGCGCCAGTATGCTGTTTTTTTTTTTTTAAATCCATGTACTTACTGTCTTATGCAGAATTTTATTTTTTTTACCCCGCGGTGGACGGCGCCAGTATAGCGCGTCACATCTTACGAAAGTACCCGAAAAGGACTCGGGTAATCTCGGCGAAAATGCGGCGCCTGCTCACAGACCTAGGAGCTGACTGCGCAGGCGCCGTATTTCTCCGAGTCCTACGGCTATGGTGCGTCACGCCCTCCGAAAAACGCCAAAATAGGACTCGGAGAAATACGGCGCCTGCACAGTCAGCTCCTAGGTCTGTGCGCAGGCGCCGCATTTTCACCGCGATTACCCGAGTCCTTTTCGGGTACTTTCGTAAGATGTGACGCGCTATACTGGCGCCGTCCACCGCGGGGGAAAAAAAATAAAATTCTGCATAAGACAGTAAGTACATGGATTTAAAAAAAAAAAACAGCATACTGGCGCTGACGCCAGTATGCTGGATCAGATGGGAGGGCTTATATTTAGGGTGAAATTCCGCTTTAAGGACTGCAGCCCCCCAGAAAAAGATACCTCACGAGTGAAGTACCTGAATAAATGGTATGTGTGAAAGGGTTAGTGGCGCTGTCCCACACCCTATAGGTCAAAAGGGTATAAGTGTCAGTGTATTGACTAGTGAGATAGGTAATGCAAATTTTAAATATACAATAGAGTGCAACAATATTATAACATTAAATAATAAACATTTGGTGATAAAGTGCAAACTTAGTAATAAAAATAAAAATAAAAAGTACAGTCCACGAAATTGCAAAAATCCAAACATATATCACGTTGATAGATGTGCAGTAATCTTAGATGTAGATTTCCATCAAAAAAGGTGTAAGTTGGTGGTAACGTTGTGGTCCGGTGCTCCCCCACCAGGTTCCCCACTCACCAGAACCAATCACCCCTGCAGGGGTATTAGGCGTGTAGTCACAGATGGGTCCCGGCTTCCTCCAGTGGTGCTATCCGTCCAGGGAAGATGTGTCCTTTAGATTAGTCAGATCCTCATTCCACCGGAAAAAAGGAAGAAATACGCTCCCATAGTGTAGTAAAAGAGGAGTTTTTTTTATTATGCACAATCCAGGTGCATTACATAAATGAAATGATAATGGGTACAAAATGCATGTCCAATGATAAAAAGGTTAGCAATGTGGTATGAAAGGGAACAAACACCACAATCAGCAAGGTAAAAAATGATAAAATGAAAAAATAAAAACAAAAATAGGTGTCCTGTCAGAGGCTCCCAGCACGCTGATTCAGTTTCCTCCGCCGGGAGTGGAAGCGCCAGCGTGCATTCCAAACAGCCCAGACAGCAAACCGGAAGCCTGTGGGTGCGTCTCTAGCGTGCTGACGTGCGTCACTATGCTCACGCTCGACGTACGTTTCGTAATGAACTTTTCTCCCTCGTCTTCGAGGACGGCACCCTGAGAGTAGACTGGCTCACCTGACAGGAAACACAATCAAAATGAGGTTTAAAAGGCCCCACCCCTCCCGTGTGCCTCAGTTCTGATTGTGTTTCCCTTTCAGCGAAACGTTTGTTTTTTTCCTGGTGACCTAAGGCTTGGGGCTGGTGGTCCCCCCCCCGGAGCCCGGACCACAGGTACTGGGTGCCGTTGGGTCCGGTGTAGCTTGCAACCCCCCGGGGGGTTTCCCCTTCGTCTTAGTCCAGGGGGGAACAGGAGAAGACACAGACTCCCCTGGACGCCGGAGCCTCCTAGGAGGGCAGGGCTCTCCAGTGCTCCGAAGAGGCCACATCCTCTCTCCCCCCGCCTGGTTCCCTACCTTGGAGGTTGGGCTAAGGCCTCCCCCTTCCTGCTGGCTCCGTCCGGGGGTTTGCTGGACCGCATGGCGGGTAGTTAGGCGCCGCTCTGAGCGGCGCCAGGAGCATCCGGGTGCCTGTTGATGACGCGCACGGCGCCGTGACGTCATTCCGCTCCCGCGCGGCAAGATGGCGGCCCCCACCGGACAAACGCTGCAGGCGATCGGGGCGCACTATAAAGCAGCCAGGGAGATAGAGGGGCCTGGCGGCCTCAGAGCGTGTTCATGGAAGCCCTTTTCTTGGCACAAGACGCTACTATGGAGCAGGACCGTCTGTTTCCCATGGCTGCAGAGGAAACCACCAAGGGTGAGTCCTTCCTTTTTCTTAGGGTTTTTTTTTGTCTCCCAAACAACCCCCCCCCCTAATCCTGGAGGTTGAGGGCTAATGGGCATATGTTTCTCCCTGATATGTTTAGGTGAAGACCCTGTTGCCCAGGGGGAGTCCAGCAGAGTGGCTAAGCCTCCTAAGCGTGTTAGGAAGTGTGGCTATTGTAGTGAATAATTACCAGCTGAGCATAACAAGCCATTCTGTTCTAAATGCATCTGTAAACTAACAGGGAAGGAGACCTCACAGATTATGAAGCAATTTCTCTCGGTTCAGACCGAAATGCTATCCACCCTAAAGGAGTTTCAATCTTCCCTAAATAAGAGAGACATTGGTTCTCCGGTTCCGGGCCCCTCCTCCCAGGAATCCTCTTCTGCCTCTCGTCCGTTTGTACCCCTACAGGCTCGTAGAGTGAACCCCTCGGATTCTGAGGAGTCCGAGTTGACCTTGCGTAGTGAAACCCTGGTTGACAGCCAGGCGGAGGAGGAGGAAGAGGAGGAGGAGGATGCCAGGACAGGAAAATACATGTTTCCTGCTGATGATATGGAGGGCCTTCTAGCAGCTGTTTATGCTACCGAGCATATTCAAGAACCAGCAGAGCAGGTCTCAGCCCAGGACAGGATGTACATGGGTTTAATAAAACCTCAAACCAAGACCATTCCTGTCCATCAGTCACTAAAGGACATTATCCTCAGGGAGTGGGCAGAACCCGAAAAAAGCTTACCAAGTTTCAAAACTTGGAAACGCCGCTGTCCCTTTAAGACGGAGGTAGTAGACACCTTTTTTAAGGTCCCTAAGCTTGATGCCCCCTTGGCCCAGGTCTCCAGACAGTCAGACCTTTCCTTTGAGGACACAGGCAGTTTAAAGGATGCCATGGATAGGTGTACCGACACTTCTCTCCGTAGAGCATGGGAAGCCAATGCAGCCGCCCTTGGTCCTGCATTGGCCTCAGCCTGCGTGGCAAGAAATGCCGACGCCTGGACTTCCAGGCTTCTAGACCATCTCCCCAGTTCTTCCAAGACAAAGGAGATACGAGATTCCCTCCAGCTTATTAGCGGGGCAGTGGCCTACTTGGCAGACGCGGCGGTGGAAACCGTTCGCGCCTCAGCCAAGACCGGGGCCCTTATTAATGCCTCTAGGAGGGCCGTCTGGCTAAAAACCTGGAGGGGTGATCTTGCCTCTAAACGCCGCCTATGTGCACTCCCCTTCAAGGGTTCCCTCTTGTTTGGGGATGCCTTAGATCAGGCTTTGTCCAGGTCTTCTGAGAAGGGGAATAAATTCCCTTCAAAACCCAGGCAGAGTAGGAAGCGGTCCTTTCGTCCCAGCCAGAGAAAGATTCCGGCCCCGGACAAAAGACCGTCCACCAGCCGACGTTGGACCTTTGGTAAAGATAGACCAAAAGGGGGGATCCTTTTTTCCAGTCCCAAGCCATCCGGAAAGGACACCAAGTGACGGGAAGGTGGGGGGCAGGCTCTCCAGGTTTCTTCCTGCCTGGGAGAGCATAACCCAGAGTCCCCATGTCCTGCAGATAATCAGGGAGGGCAGGGCTGGACTGGGACAAAAATTTGGCCCTGGACTTCATCCAGACTGGCCCACTTTGATAGGTCTCTCCCATGGCGGCCGGACAACTCCCGCAGCCCCCCCCCCGGCCACCCAAGCCCCCTCTCCCCCTTAACTAGCCATTCTACTTTATTAGAGTAGAACGGCTGGTACTGATAGTCTTATAGGCAGTACCAGTGGGGAAGCTAGACATTATTTCACCCGGGGCAAAGAATCAGTTCAGTGCCCCCCCTTATGGGACAAGATTAGGCAGAAGTGAGAAACTCCCAGGCCATAGCTGTTGAGTCAGCTGTCTGTCCCCTCCCCCATGCTCCTCCATTGTCCCCCCCTGCTCCTCTGGTCCTCCCCTTGCTTCTCTGTTCCCCCCAGATGAGTGCTGCGGGGAGGGAGAGGAGGTGAGCGCTGCAGGCAGGGAGAGACAGAGGAGCGGAGGGGGGCAGCGGTCCACTGTCACTGAAGCCAGTCCACTGAGCCAGCGGCCCACCGGGAAACTCCCTGTAGTCCCAATGGCCAGTCCATCCCTGAGGGAGGGTTACCATTTAGAGTTCAGAGAGCTTCCCCCCCGACCTTTCTCCTCACTCACCTCCCAGGGGACTCCAGCAAGACCGTAGGCCTCTCCCAGAATATTGCAAATCTGGCAGAACAGGGGGTCATAATCCCAGTCCCACAAGACCAACAAGGTCAGGGAGTATACTCCCACATTTTTGTGGTTCCCAAGCCGGACGGCAAGTTCAGATTGATAATCAATCTGAGACCCCTGAACTCCCATCTCCTCTACAAAAGATTCCGGATGGAGAGTGTTCACAGCCTCAGGGGTCTTTTGTTAGAATGGCGACCATAGATTTGAGGGACGCCTACCTGCATGTCCCGATTTTTAGGAGGTTTCTGAGATTTGCCCTCGCCTCCGCACAGGGAATTCAGCCCTGGCAATTTGCTGCCCTCCCCTTTGGTCTGGCCTCCAGCCCAAGGGTGTTTACGAAGGTCCTGGCGGAGGTAATGGCTCATCTACATCTGAAGGGGGTCTCCCTCGTCCCCTATCTAGACGACCTTCTACTCTTCAGCCCAAGTCAGGATCAGCTCCTTTTCGGACCTGACCGTCGTCATGACCGCTCTGGAGTCGCTTGGTTGGATAATCAACAAGCAAAAGTCCTCCCTTCTGCCGGAACAGCGGAAGGCATACCTGGGGGTTATCATAGATTCCCGAGAAAAGAAGCTTTTTCTTCCCCAAGAGAAGTTCCAGAGGCTTGTGACGACGATCGGGTCTTTAGTGGCTACAGAAAATCCCTCCCTCAGAGAGATCATGAAGCTGTTGGGTCGGATGACCGCTTGCATTCCGGCGGTCCCCTGGGCCCAACTACACGCAAGACCCCTTCAGAGGTTCCTCCTCTCCGCCTGGAACGGAAAGGAAGACACTCTCGATTCCAGGGTCAGGGTCCCGATCCTAGTCAAAGACTCCCTAGATTGGTGGCTTCACCACCAAAACCTCCTGAAGGGCCGTCCGTTTTAGTCAGACCAATCCAGTGAAGGTCACTACGGACGCCAGTGCTTGGGGTTGGGGAGCCCATGTACAAGAACTGCGGGCTCAGGGATCCTGGGATCCCCATCAAAGGCGGACCTCCTCCAACTATCGAGAATTACTGGCAGTGGGAGAAGCTCTGAGGGCATTCGAAGAAAGAATTCAGGGCAGGGATGTCCTGGTCCTTTTCGACAATGCTACAACAGTCGCCTTTCTCAACAGACAGGGAGGCACCAGGTCCCAATCTCTCCTGACACTCTCCCTGGAGATCCTGGGTTGGGCGGAACAGAGAGTACCCTCTATTCTGGCAATCCACATAAGGGGAGCCTGGAGATCCTGGGTTGGGCGGAACAGAGAGTACCCTCTATTCTGGCAATCCACATAAGGGGAGCCACCAATCTGGAGGCCGACTTTCTGAGTCGTCGACCCATTTTTCAGGGGGAGTGGGAATTGTGCCAGGAAACCTTCGACTGGGTTTGTCGGCGGTTCGGGGTTCCGGAGATAGATCTTTTTTCCTGCAGGGAAAACAGAAAAGTGAACAGATTCTTTTCCCTTCTGCGGGGACAGGGTTCTCAGGGGGTGGATGCGCTAGCCCAGGCCTGGGATTTCCGTCTGGCTTACGCTTTTCCCCCGCTGAATCTGATTCCAAGGGTCTTACAAAAGCTGGCCTCCTCAGAGACCAAATTAATCCTAATCACTCCTTGGTGGCCCCGGAGATCCTGGTTTCCCATTCTGAAGCTCTGGTCTCTAGCTCCCCCGCTTCCCCTTCCTCTCCGAGCGGATCTCCTGCGGCAGGGGCCGATCTCTCATTCGAACCCAGGGTTCTTCAGCCTGACGGCATGGCTCTTGAGAGGCGGAACTTGCAGCAGAGGGGCTGCTCGGATAGAGTCATAGATACCGTACTATCCAGCCGCAAGAAGGTCACCAGACACATCTACGCAAAGGTCTGGACAGTCTTTTCGCGTTGGTGCACCACAAAGCAGATCTCTTCTCCCAAAACTCCCGCCATCCTGGAGTTTCTTCAGGACGGCGTGGAACTAGGCTTAGCTACCAGAACTCTAAGAGTCCAAGTGGCAGCTTTATCATACTTTTTGGAGAAGAGCCTCTCAGCGGACCCTCTCATCAAGAGATTCCTGACGGCTAGGGACAGACTTTCTCCTGTGCAGATTTCCAGGGTTCCCTCATGGGACCTCTCCCTGGTCCTGGAGCAGCTGACTAAGGCACCATTTGAGCCTATAGACAGCATTTCTGTAAAATTTCTTACAAGTTTACCTTTTTGTTAGCCATCACGTCTGCCAAGAGAGTTGGAGACGTGCATGCTTTTTCTATCAAGGAACCCTTTCAGCGGGTTTTTGAAGATAGGGTTATTTTGACTCAGGATCCTCTGTACCTTCCCAAGGTGGCAAGCAGGTTCCATAGGTCTCAGGAAGTGATACTTCCTTCTTTTTGCGCAAATCCCAGCAATGAAAAGGAAGCCACTTTCCATTGCCTGGATGTAAGACGCTGCCTTTTAGTTTACCTAGAGAGGGTTAGTGAGTTCAGAACTTCCCCTCACCTTTTAGTTAATTTCTCAGGGCAGAAAAAGGGTCAACAGGCAACTAAGGCCTCACATCATGATTAGCTCATTAACGAGCAACACAGTGTTCACAAGAATCTCTTTCATTAAGATGTAGGAGTATGTGGGGCGGGCCTCTCTCGTTGGCTGCTAGGGTGTAGCAGGGCAGGACAGGGAACACACCCCCACCTATAATTAGATGCAAGTATCCAAGACGTGCAGCCGCTCTTGAAAAAGTTCATTACGAAATGTACGTCGAGCGTGAGCATAGTGACGCACGTCAGCACGCTAGAGACGCACCCACAGGCTTCCGGTTTGCTGTCTGGGCTGTTTGGAACGCACGCTAGCGCTTCCACTCCCGACGGAGGAAACTGATGCAGCGTGCTGGGAGCCTCTGACAGGACACCTATTTTTGTTTTTATTTTTTCATTTTATCATTTTTTACCTTGCTGATTGTGGTGTTTGTTCCCTTTCATACCACATTGCTAACCTTTTTATCATTGGACATGCATTTTGTACCCATTATCATTTCATTTATGTAATGCACCTGGATTGTGCATAATAAAAAAAACTCCTCTTTTACTACACTATGGGAGCGTATTTCTTCCTTTTTTCCGGTGGAATGAGGATCTGACTAATCTAAAGGACACATCTTCCCTGGACGGATAGCACCACTGGAGGAAGCCGGGACCCATCTGTGACTACACGCCTAATACCCCTGCAGGGGTGATTGGTTCTGGTGAGTGGGGAACCTGGTGGGGGAGCACCGGACCACAACGTTACCACCAACTTACACCTTTTTTGATGGAAATCTACATCTAAGATTACTGCACATCTATCAACGTGATATATGTTTGGATTTTTGCAATTTCATGGACTGTACTTTTTATTTTTATTTTTATTACTAAGTTTGCACTTTGCACTTTATCACCAAATGTTTATTATTTAATGTTATAATATTGTTGCACTCTATTGTATATTTATCATTTGCATTACCTATCTCACTAGTCAATACACTGACACTTATACCCTTTTGACCTATAGGGTGTGGGACAGCGCCACTACCCCTTTCACACATACTACCTAGACTAAGGTGACCAGATTTTTAAAATTAAATCTGGGGATTTATTTTTTCTTTACTAGCAATGGCAACAATCAGCGACTCTCTGCCCGTCGCCGCCCGCCTCACAGCCTCTCAAGTCTTACTCTTCAGGCCCATAACGGCTACTGGGTGGGGAGCGGAGGAAGATCACTCTGCCAGGGAAGGCAAGGAGATAGGCAGGTGGCTGGCCGGGATTACTCTCCAGTCCCCGGCTACTACTGGATGGGGAGCGGAGGAAGATCACTCGGCCAGGGAAGGCAAGGAGATAGGCAGGTGGCTGGCCAGGACTTGAGCCAGGAGAACATGCGAGCTGAATGGGCGCCCGAAACTGAAGAAATATTCCCTCTGCCCTGACCAGCACATGATCATCAGAAAGGGGCACAGATAATAGAAAAACTACAACCCCCCTATGCTAGTAGGCACGGCGGAGCGGGGGGGTGTAATTCATTTTATTTTTATTTGAATTCTGCACTGACTGTCTTTGAAATTGCCCCGCCCCCTATTAAATCCAATCCGGGGACCAAAACCAGGGACAGACTTGGTCCGGGGACAGTGTCCTCAATCAGGGGACTGTCCCCTGAAACTGGGGATGTCTGGTCACCCTAACCTAGACTCCCAGCCTTCTCCTGGACGGGGTGGGTGGCACCTTAAAGGAGGACCGGCTCTACCTTCTGACTACAAGTAGATGTCTCATTTACACATTGTGAAGGTTTCTAGTTTGTCGGAGTCCTCAGGGAAAGATGGAAAACTGGCAGTGGAATCTTATGGTGGCGTGACAACTGCTGCTGAATGTCACTGCCAGGGGACACATCTTCTCCTCCTCCTCCTGGGATGGGGGACATAAATACCCACAAGTGGCAGTGTTGGGGTACAGATATACTTTGGCAGCCATTCTGTTCTATGTTAGGGTGTCCAGACATCTCTGTTTTCCGGGGACAGTCCCCAGATTGAGGACACTGTCCCCGGACCAAGTCTGTCCCCGGTTTTGTCCCCAGATTGGATTTGAACTGGGGCAATGACAGTCAGTGTATAATTAAAAAACAAATTCTGAATTACACACCCCTGCTCTGTTGCTCCTACTAGCTTAGGGGGGGGGGGGGGGTTATTTTTTCTATTATCTGTGCCCCTCTCTGATGATCATGTGCTGGTCGGGGGGAGGGAATATTTCTTCAGTTTCAGGCACCCAATCAGCTCTGCTCACATGTTCTTCTGCCTCGGCTCAAGTCCCGGCCAGCCGCCTGCCTATCTCCTTGCCTTCCCTGGGGGAGTGATCTTCCTCCGCTCCCCATCCAGTAGTAGCCCGCGGCCCGGAGAGTGAGACCTGACAGGCTGTGAGGCAGGCGGTGGAGGCGACGGGCAGAGTGTCGCTGATTGCCGCCATTACTAGTCGAAAAAAAAAAATGTCCCGGATTTCACTTTAAAAATCTGGTCACCTTATTCTATGTTGGTTATACCATAAGGGCATAGGGAAGTGAGGCTCCCACAATGGGGTAGATTTACTAAAGTCAGTGCCCACCAGTGCAGCCTTATCAGTGCCGTCTTATCAGTGCCCACAAGTGCAGCCTCATCAGTGCCCACAAGTGCAGCCTCATCAGTGCCCACCAGTGCAGCCTTATCAGTAGAACTCATGTTGGACTGGAACATTGCCTGTTCGCCGAACAGCGAACTATTTGGGGTGTTCGCGGCAAGTTCGTGTGAACTTTAGAACCCTGTAAAAGTTGATGGGATGCGAACGTTTGAAATCTAAAGTGCTAATTTTAAAGGCTAATATGCAAGTTGTTGTAATAAAAAGTGTTTGGGGACCCGGGTCCTGCCCCAGGGGGAGTGTTTGGGGACCCGGGTCCTGCCCCAGGGGAGTGTTTAGGGACCCGGGTCCTGCCCCAGGGGGAGTGTTTGGGGACCCAGGTCCTGCCCCAGGGGAGTGTTTAGGGACCCGGGTCCTGCCCCAGGGGAGTGTATGGGGACCCGGGTCCTGCCCCAGGGGAGTGTTTGGGGACCCGGATCCTGCCCCGGGGGAGTGTTTGGGGACCCGGGTCCTGCCCCAGGGGAGTGTTTGGGGACCCGGATCCTGCCCCAGGGGAGTGTTTGGGGGCCCGGGTCCTGCCCCAGGGGAGTGTTTGGGGACCTGGGTCCTGCCCCAGGGGAGTGTTTGGGGACCTGGATCCTGCCCCAGGGGGAGTGTTTGGGCACCCGGGTCCTGCCCCAGTGCAGTGTTTGGGGAGCCGGATCCTGCCCCAGGGGAGTGTTTGGGGACCCGGGTCCTGCCCCAGGGGAGTGTTTGGGGACCTGGATCCTGCCCCAGGGGAGTGTTTGGGGACCCGGGTCTTGCCCCAGGGGAGTGTTTGGGGACCTGGATCCTGCCCCAGGGGGAGTGTTTGGGGACCCGGGTCCTGCCCCAGGGGGAGTGTTTGGGGACCCGGGTCCTGCCCCAGGGGGAGTGTTTGGGGACCTGGGTCCTGCCCCAGGGGGAGTGTTTGGGGACCCGGGTCCTGCCCCAGGGGAGTGTTTGGGGACCCGGGTCCTGCCCCAGGGGAGTGTTTGGGGACCCGGGTCCTGCCCCAGGGGAGTGTTTGGGGACCCGGGTCCTGCCCCAGAGGACACGTATCAATGCAAAAAAAAGTTTTAAAAACTGCAGTTTTTTTTGGCAGCAGTGATTTTAAAAATTCCTTTAAGTGAAACAATAAAAGTGAAATATTCCTTTAAATTTCGTACCTGGGGGGGGGGGGGGGGTATAGTATGCCTGTAAAGTAGCGCATGTTTCCCATGCTTAGAACTGTCCCTGCACAAAGTGTCATTTCTGAAGGAAAAAAAATAATTTAAAATAACTCGCGGCTATAATGGATTGTCGGCTCCTGGCAATACAGAGAAAAGTCATTCATAAAAAAAAAAAAAATGTGTGGGGGTCCACGGCATTTTTTTTTATTTGGGGTGGAGTTCCCCTTAAAATCCATACCAGAACTGAAGGGTCTGGAATGGATATTTGGGGGAACCCCATATCATTTTTTTTTATTTGATGCAGGGTTCCCCTTAATATCCTTACCAGACCCTAAGGTGAGTGATTTTAAATGACTTTTTTCCTTCAGAAATGACACTTTGTGCAGGGACAGTTCTAAGCACAGGAAACAAGCGCTACTTTACAGGCATACTATACACCCCCCTAGGTATGAAATATAAAGGAATATTTCAATTTTATTGTATCACTTTAAGCATTATTAAAATCGCTGCTCCCGAAAAAAACTGCAGTTTTTTAAAACTTTTTTGCATTGATACATGTCCCCTGGGGCAGGACCCGGGCCCCCAAACACTCCCCTGGGGCAGGACCCGGGTCCCCAAACACTCCCCTGGGGCAGGACCCGGGTCTCCAAACACTCCCCTGGGGCAGGACCCGGGTCCCCAACACTCCCCTGGGGCAGGACCCGGGTCCCCAACACTCCCCTGGGGCAGGACCCGGGTCCCCAAACACTCCCCTGGGACAGGACCCGGGTCCCCAACACTCCCCTGGGGCAGGACCCGGGTCCTCAACACTCCCCTGGGGCAGGACCCGGGTCCCCAAACACTCCCCTGGGGCAGGACCCGGGTCCCCAAAACACTTTTTAGGACAATAACTTGCATATTAGCCTTTAAAATTAGTACTTTAGATTTCAAACGTTCGAGTCCCATAGACTTTAACAGGGTTCTAAAGTTCACACAAACTTTTGGTCTGTTCGCAGGTTCTGAGGGGGGGGGGGGGGGGCAAGGAGCCAAGCAGAACTCATGCTGAGCTGTATATTTAGCTGTATACAGTTGTGTGTTGCACAGCCGGGGTCATGCCATGGTAATGTACAGCTCAGGGTTTGTATATTCTCTTATGATTTTCTCTTTCCTCCCCTCCAGCCTGCCGGCCCCGTTATCTCTCCTCTGCAGGGCGGTCTTATCAGAGACTATCAGGTCCAGAGCTGTCAGCTGAGAGCTGCGTGACCCCGCCCCCCACCCCACCCCCGTGTAATTGTACACCATTGGGTATGATTTACTAAAGGTAAATAGACTGTGTACTCTGCAAAGTGCAGCTGCTTCAGAATTTAGTAAATGAGGGAAATCTTCACTTTGCAAAGGATACCCAATCACATGCAAGGAAAAAAAAAAAAACAGCATTTTTGCTTGCACATGATTGGATGATGGAAGTCAGCGGGACTTTTTCTCATTTACTAATCTCTGGAGCAACTTTGCAAAGCGCTCAGTCTATTTGTCAGCGGCAGCCCGCCCATTAGGGGCGCACTGGCGCCTCCCCCACTTCCGTCCAGCTCCCGGATCTACATACAGGGCGCCGGACTATGGGTTCCGATTGGGGGGGGGGAGGTTTGAAGCACGAGATTATAGCCAGAGGCTCTAATAGGCTTCACACAAGGGTGGTCCCATCCACTTGTGTGACGATAGTGAATACATAGGCACTATTTTCACACTAAATCTCCTCCCCTCCAATCAGGAAGCGGGACTGAGATGTCCTATTGGACACCTGACATGGAGCCGTGCCATGGAGGAAGCCATTGGAGCCACTGCTCGCACCCTGCCACCCTGGAGCCGCTGCCCGCAGCCCGCCAGCCTGGAGCCACTGCCCACAGCCCGTCACCCTGAAACCACTGTCCGCAGTCAGCCACCCTGGAGCCACTGCCTGCAGCCCATTACCCTGGAGCCGCTAATTGCACCCCGCCACACTGGAGCCGCTGATTGCACCCTGCCACCCTGGAGCCGCTGATTGCACCCCGCCACCCTGGAGCCACTGCCTGCACCCCATTACCCTGGAGCCGCTGATTGCACCCCGCCACCCTGGAGCCGCTGATTGCACCCCGCCACCCTGGAGCCACTGCCCACAGCCTGCCATCCTGGAGCCACCGCCCGCCCCCCAACCACCATGGAGCCACTGCTCGCACCAGCCACCCTGGAGCAGCTTCCCACAGCCCACCACCATGAAGCCATCGCCTGCACCCCATACCATGGAGCCACTGCTCGCACCCCGCCACCCTGGAGCCACTGCCCACAGCCTGCCATCCTGGAGCAGCTTCCTACAGCCCACCACCATGAAGCCACCGCCCGCACCCCACCACCATGTAGCCACTGTTCGCAGCCCACCACCCTGAAGCTGCCGCCCACACCCTGGAGCGACTGCCTGCAGCTAGCCACTCTGGAGCTGCTTCCTGCCACCCTGGAGCCAATGCCCGCAGCATGCCACCCTGGAGCCACTGTTTGCACCCTTCCACCGTGGAGCCACTTTTTGCAGAACCCTAGAGCAGCTGCTCGCACCCTGCCACCCTGGAGCCGCTGCCTGCACTCTGCCACCCTGGTGCCGCTGCTCCTACCCTGCCAACCTGGAGCTGCTGCCTGCACCCCACCACCCTGGAGCAGCTGCTCGCACCCTGCCACCCTGGAGCCGCTGCCTGCACCGTGCCACCCTGGAGCTGCTGCTTGCACCCCACCCTAGAGCAGTGATTTTAACGATGCTGAATGTGCAACAAAAATTTAAAATTCCTTTAAATATAGTGCCTGGGGGGTCCCCTTAATGTGCCTGTAAAGTGACGCATCTGTAGCATGCATAAAACATAATGAAATTTCTAAAATCACATTTAAAATAAAAATGGGGACCTCACGCCAAAATGTAAGAAACAAAATTGTGTGGGATCCCCCCAAAATCTATACCGGACCCTTATCCAACCATGCAGGTAAGGAAGGGGGGAAGGTGTCCCCCACCTTGGCTGTATGCCCAGATAAGGGTCAGGTATCTCTGTCACCCTCCTTCCTCATATCCCACTCCTGATATCACCCCCTCCTCATATCACCCTCCTCATATGCCACTCCTGATATCGCCCCCTCCTCATATCACCCTCCTGGTATCACCCCCTCCTCATATCACCCTCCTGGTATCACCCCCTCCTCAT
The DNA here is from genome assembly GCA_029574335.1 of Rana kukunoris. Taxonomy (NCBI): domain Eukaryota; kingdom Metazoa; phylum Chordata; class Amphibia; order Anura; family Ranidae; genus Rana; species Rana kukunoris. The sequence goes on along the minus strand of CM056050.1, from coordinate 614,116,146 downwards.
ATCACCCTCCTGGTATCACCCCCTCCTCATATCACCCTCCTGGTATCACCCCCTCCTCATATCATCCTCCTGGTATCACCCTCCTGGTATCACCCCCTCCTCATATCATCCTCCTGGTATCACCCCCTCCTCATATCACCCTCCTGGTATCACCCCCTCCTCATATCACCCTCCTGGTATCATCCCCTCCTCATATCACCCTCCTGGTATCACCCCCTGACATCCTCCTCATACCTCTCCTCTGTTGCCCCCCTTTTCCACAAAATACCCTCACACAGGACTCACCTCCTCTGTCCTGCAGTCTGCCTCGGTAATGTATCAATATCTACAGACGTCTGTTGATATTTATTCGCTCTCTTTCACTTTTCTTTCTCACTCCTGCACATTATGTCATATCAGTATCTGGACAGAACCAGAAGCACCCCACCCTCCCCAGATATATAGATACATGAGGTTATTCCTCCAGCACACACTTGCCTGCAGAACGCCGCTGGCACACTGTTTGGTGAATCTGGCAGAGAACTGTCAGGTTTTTATCAAAAACCTGTTATAAGAAGGAACCCGAGGCCCCTCTAGATGTGCAGCATATTTCAGTGTCCAGTATACACAGGGCCGGTGCAAGGATTTCTGCCTACACAAGCGAAGCTCCATTTTGGCTTTTGCGCTCACAAAATCAGAAAGCAAAGTCTGACCAGACCTGCCCCATTACATGACCAGACTTGCCACATTACATGACCAGACTGTGCCCCATTACATGACCAGACTGTGCCCCATTACATGACCAGACTGTGCCCCATTACATGCCAGACCTGCCCCATTACATGACCAGACTGTGCCCCATTACATGACCAGACTGTGCCCCATTACATGACCAGACTGTGCCCCATTACATGCCAGACCTGCCCCATTACATGACCAGACCTGCCCCATTACATGACCAGACCTGCCCCATTACATGACCAGACTGTGCCCCATTACATGCCACACCTGCCCCATTACATGCCAGACCTGCCCCATTACATGACCAGACTGTGCCCCATTACATGACCAGACCTGCCCCATTACATGACCAGACTGTGCCCCATTACATGCCAGACCTGCCCCATTACATGACCAGACTGTGCCCCATTACATGCCAGACCTGCCCCATTACATGACCAGACTGTGCCCCATTACATGCCAGACCTGCCCCATTACATGCCAGACCTGCCCCATTACATGCCAGACCGTGCCCCATTACATGACCAGACTGTGCCCCATTACATGACCAGACTGTGCCCCATTACATGACCAGACTGTGCCCTATTTCATGACCAGACTGTGCCCCATTACATGCCAGACCTGCCCCATTACATGCCAGACCTGCCCCATTACATGACCAGACTGTGCCCCATTACATGACCAGACTGTGCCCCATTACATGCCAGACCTGCCCCATTACATGACCAGACTGTGCCCCATTACATGCCAGACCTGCCCCATTACATGACCAGACTGTGGCCCATTACATGACCAGACCTGCCCCATTACATGACCAGACCTGCCCCATTACATGACCAGACCTGCCCCATTACATGACCAGACCTGCCCCATTACATGACCAGACCTGCCCCATTACATGACCAGACTGTGCCCCATTACATGCCAGACCTGCCCCATTACATGACCAGACTGTGCCCCATTACATGCCAGACCTGCCCCATTACATGCCAGACCTGCCCCATTACATGGCCAGACTGTGCCCCATTACATGACCAGACTGTGCCCCATTACATGACCAGACTGTGCCCCATTACATGCCAGACCTGCCCCATTACATGCCAGACCTGCCCCATTACATGACCAGACTGTGCCCCATTACATGACCAGACTGTGCCCCATTACATGCCAGACCTGCCCCATTACATGCCAGACCTGCCCCATTACATGACCAGACTGTGCCCCATTACATGACCAGACTGTGCCCCATTACATGCCAGTACTGCCCCATTACATGACCAGACTGTGCCCCATTACATGACCAGACTGTGCCCCATTACATGACCAGACTGTGCCCCATTACATGCCAGACCTGCCCCATTACATGACCAGACTGTGCCCCATTACATGACCAGACTGTGCCCTTACCTTATCCCATGCGAATCGCGGCCGTGTAACCTAACAGTAACAGCTTACCTTACCAGAATCGCGGCTGTACGATTTTTCAAAAGCCGCGCCTCCGACGTCTTCTGTTCCGTGATAGGCGGCGTACACACGAGGGGATATGTCCGCTGAAAACGGTCCGATGGACCGTTTCAGCAGACATCTCCGCTCGTGTGTATGGGCTAGCGGACAGATTTCTCCACCCGACAGATTTCAAAGCAAGCTTTGAAATCTATCCGGTGGAATCTGTCCGCCCGACATGTCTGCTGGTTAGTACACTTACCAGCAGACATGTCGGCCCCCACCGCCGCCGCGCCGCTGCCGAATGGATTCGGCGCATGCGCGGAAGTGTTTTACTTCCTGGTGCGGTGACGTGGCGGTGAGGACGAGACGAGAGGGCCTCCGTGATAGGCGGACACCAAACACAGGACGAGAGGGCCTCCGTGATAGGCGGACACCAAACACAGGACGAGAGGGCCTCCGTGATAGGCGGACACCAAACACAGGACGAGAGGGCCTCCGTGATAGGCGGACACCAAACACAGGACGAGAGGGCCTCCGTGATAGGCGGACACCAAAACACAGGACGAGAGGGCCGCCGTGATAGGCGGACACCAAAACACAGGACGAGAGGGCCTCCGTGATAGGCGGACACCAAAACACAGGACGAGAGGGCCTCCGTGATAGGCGGACACCAAAACACAGGACGAGAGGGCCTCCGTGATACGCGGACACCAAAACACAGGATGAGAGGGCCTCCGTGATAGGCGGACACTGAACACAGTGCCTCCTGGGAAGCTGAATGTTCCGCCTATCACGGAACAGAAGACGTCGGAGGCGCAGCTTTTGAAAAATCGTACAGCCGCGATTCTGGTAAGGTCATTTTTTCGCCCCATCCCAGGCTGCGGACCTGCCCGCCCCAAGCGGCCGCTTGGTCCGCCTGGTGGTTGCGCCGGCCCTGAGTATACATCCCTGTGGCTACTGATCCCAGCACCACATCTTCGGGTACATCCTTGTGTTGTGCGGGATCCTTCTAGCACCCGAGCCCCAGGTTTGAGGTCACCCCCTACCCCCAGACTAAGGGCCACCCTCAAGGGCCACCAACAACATCCTTAGCACTCCATCTCCATATTCCACCTGACTGTCCCCGCTAGCAGGACCCATGAGTATTTATAAGGTGCCTGCAGCCTGCCAGCCTGTTTGCTGGGTATTGGCTGTGGCCCTCATCAATATTCCATGCAACTCCTCCTAATATCCACCCACCACTTCAGGAAACTTCTCCAAGGTTCCAGAAATTAGGGGGAAGTACCAGAGATGCTGCTTTCTGAGTCATCCAGACACTCTGAGTCACTCAGCCCTGACCCAGTTTTAACCTCAGCCTGGCTCTTGTCAGGGAAATTTGGCTGTACACTGAGCGCACACCATATCTCTTGTGCTAATAAGCATAAATTTCGTCTAATGATATAATGCATCTCACCTATCACTCAATTTCCTGCATATCCCCAAGTAAACAGACATCACCACAGCTCACGTTCTGAGCTCCATCGTATGACTCCCCCAGTGAGCAGTGTGCTTGGCTTCCTATTCAGAGACCACAAAAAAAATCACAAACAGGAAGTGATGACTCCAACAGTCAATCGCTTCCTCCATGGGAAGTGACATCACAGGAAATGACCTTCACACAGGAAATTACCTAACAGGAAATCCTTCCAACAGGTTGAGTTAATACAAACAACCAATGAATAATGGCTAAAGGAGTCCTATGGGTGTGTCTGAGCAGAGACAGGGTGCATGCCTTACCTGGAAGCCATGTTGTTCAACTAAATGTAGCGCCTGGTTACTTTAAAGTACCGGTGCTATTTAAATTTAAAGGGAAATCAGAGTGTAGTTAAACTCTGATCCAAATTGTTATGCTTAAAACAGGGTCTCTGTCTCAGCTTGGCTGTGCAGTGGGCTCATTCCGTTGTACTGGGTTGTTCTTCCCACCCCTGTGCAGTAGGTGGCAGCAGTGGAGTCAAGGTTTGGGTGCTCTTTCCTAGCAGCCAATCAGGAGGGTGTAGCCTCGCTGTGCATGCTGGGGGAGGGTATTTATGGGGCAGACGCCATTGGTTCTGGGTCTACTTCGTCCAGTGTGGCACCCACCTTTAGGGTGGCCACATCACGGCACCCCAGCATTATGGCCTACCTGGCTGGGGCGTGCGTGCCACGCAGTGTTCCTGGTTCTGGGGTCCATGTTGGCCCAGAGCATCTAAGCAGTAGTGATGTCGCGAATCTAAATTTTCCCGTTCGCGAACTGCGAACGCGAACTTCCGCAAATGTTTGCGAACCGCGCGAACCGCCATAGACTTCAATGGGCAGGCGAATTTTAAAACACACAGGGACTCTTTCTGGCCACCGAAGTGATGGAAAAGTTGTTTCAAGGGGACTAACACCTGGACTGTGGCATGCCGGAGGGGGATCCATTGCAAAACTCCCATGGAAAATTACGTAGTTGTCGCAGAGTCCGTTTTTAATCCATAAAGGGCATAAATCACCTAATATTCCTAAATTGTTTGGAATAACGTGCTTTAAAACATCACGTTTGATGTTGTATCTATCAGGCACTGTAAGGGTTAGGGTTAGGGTTAGAGTTAGGGTTAGGGTTACAGATAGGGTTAGTTCGGACAGTTCGGGTTTGGAATCATGTGTCCGGGTTTCAGACTGTCTAAGACCCGGACACATTATTTAGACTGGACTATGGCTTCCCAACATGGTTACTGGCTGTAGTTGTCTAAGCTGAGAGTGCCTGTTACATTTTTTCACTCTACCCAAAGCCAACACTAACAAACCCACCCCACAAACACACACAGATGGGAGAGAAGTGAGGGCTCAATCTGCACCCCCCCCACCCCTCTTTATCTGCCCACACTCCAATCCCCAGAAATGTAAAGTCTAGCAGTCTCAGATACATCTGGACGGGAGGTGCTGACTGCCAAGGGATAAGTCTCCTCCCTTCTCTCTCCTGCCTCTGAGTTGGTACACTAAGGTAAATCAGGGTTCTCAGAGCACCCCTTACACCAGAGTTCCCCTTTACACCAGAATCTTCTCCGTACATCAGAGTTCTTAGTGTTCCCCATTAGATCAGTGTTCTCAGAGCATCCCTTATGTTAGAGTCCCCAGAGTTCTCCCTTACATCAGAGTCTGCAGAGTCCCCTCTTACAGTGAAAAGGGAACTCTCTGGATTCAGATGTAAAAGGGGAACTCTGTGGACTCTGATGTAAAGGGGGACTCTTGTTATCAACTTCATTTGATTAAAAAGGTTATTTAATAGCAAAATATATGTATAGTTTATGCTATATTATGCTACAATAAAAAATAAATTCTTGTGCGCCACTAAAGTGTTCGGGTTTGACCTGAAGAAAAGGTGGCAACCCTACATTCACCCCTAGGAATTTGGAAGAGCCACGAGGTAAATGTGCCACCCAAAACAACCAGCAGCTCCTCCGGGGGTAGTGCTACATAACAAACATGAAATCCGTCTCTGACCATAACAACTCAAAATGTGTGGAAAAGTGTAGCGCTAATAATGACACAAATAATGATAATACAATAAAGATTAAATCATGCAACACCACATGTGAATTAATGGTATTCAAAAGTCCATAAATGTTTTGAATGAATCGGTGAGTCGGTTTCTTTGAGTAAAACAGATACACAAAATCCAGTGCATAAAGAAGTGAAAAATCCACCACCGCTTATGACAAGGGGCTTACCGGACCGATTGGACCTAGACAGGCATATACCCCCTAGGCCAATCAAGCTTTGTTAAAGTTGATATACTGAAGCGGGTACACCATACACGTCATGCGATTCGGTATCAATGAAGGCAACCCTCAGACAGATGATTCAAAAATACTTCCCAGCAAGCAGCAACTCTCAACAGATCACTCAGAGGGCAAATCAGTACTCCAACCGATAAGCATGAAAAAGAGAAGGCAAGGCGTACATAGCGTAATTCCGTAATAAAAATAGATATTTATTATAAAGAGAAAAACTCACATTTTGCAATGGTCAATAGAGCTTATAGAAAAAGGGTAGCAGGAACAACAGTAGTCCATCCCGACATGTTTCGTTACAAAAAGAACATCATCTGGGGTGCTGTCATCATGCTACACTTACATAAGGGTAAGTGTAGCATGATGACAGCACCCCAGATGATGTTCTTTTTGTAACGAAACATGTCGGGATGGACTACTGTTGTTCCTGCTACCCTTTTTCTATAAGCTCTATTGACCATTGCAAAATGTGAGTTTTTCTCTTTATAATAAATATCTATTTTTATTACGGAATTACGCTATGTACGCCTTGCCTTCTCTTTTTCATGCTTATCGGTTGGAGTACTGATATGCCCTCTGAGTGATCTGTTGAGAGTTGCTGCTTGCTGGGAAGTATTTTTGAATCATCTGTCTGAGGTTTGCCTTGATTGATACCGAATCGCATGACGTGTATGGTGTACCCGCTTCAGTATATCAACTTTAACAAAGCTTGATTGGCCTAGGGGGTATATGCCTGTCTAGGTCCAATCGGTCCGGTAAGCCCCTTGTCATAAGCGGTGGTGGATTTTTCACTTCTTTATGCACTGGATTTTGTGTATCTGTTTTACTCAAAGAAACCGACTCACCGATTCATTCAAAACATTTATGGACTTTTGAATACCATTAATTCACATGTGGTGTTGCATGATTTAATCTTTATTGTATTATCATTATTTGTGTCATTATTAGCGCTACACTTTTCCACACATTTTCTATTAGCAATTTTTTGATCTCTCTTGCTGTGTTAGCGGCTTTTTGTATTTTAAGATAGCGCAGTATTTTTTCTTTTTCGATTTCATAACAACTCAAAGACTACCGTATTTACTGCTGGTTATGAATCCTTATTTTGCGTTGTTCCAGAGAACAACACATACCTGGATTATACTACTGTTCCCGTGGATAGGATTTGTATTTGCAGGTGTACGCTACGAGTCCCGACATGTGCTGATCAGACACAGCAGAGACACGAGCTATAACCGATAATGTCCTTGCAGAGTGAACATATCTCCTCAGACGATCGTCTGTTCAATGCCTAGGGGCCCTTTCGCTGGTGGATATATCCCCACTCTGCAAAGACCTCTCTCCAACCTCAGGAAGTTTTCCACTACCAGACAGGACTCAACCAGCTTCAGTCTGGACAAGATCCTTATATATTGACACACAAACTCATACTACAAAAATAGATCTCCCCTGCACCCCCAACACATAAACAATGGTGGGAGACTTCATTTTAAATTGAGAAAAATGAACATACAAACATAGAGGAAGCTCTAGAAAAAAATATGATCTACTGAGTGGATTCTAACAACTCAACTCACTATATGCCCCCCCCCCCAATGGCATAAACAGGGGTCAGGTCCTAAGGAAAAAAGTGTGGGAACTCCCACCCAAGATCCACTCCCCCACCACAAAAAAAAAGGATACGCTCAGATGCATAATTACTAAATCGCATGGATTTTTTCTTCGATTCACTGTAACTTAGTAATCCTTTATTTTACTGGCCGCTTCCTGTATATGGATTCATCGGGTAGTGTAGAAAAAGGAGAGAGTGGGAGTAGGGATACAGTTGCTGAAGTTATATCCCATATGGCCCACTCTGTTGGTTGGAGGGGACTGTCTTGGTACTAATAAAATAACAATAAGCAAAATAATATAAAAAGTTTATTTGAATCTAAAATTGCAAAACAATTGTACAATTCCAGGATTGGTCGAAGTCTACTAGTTTCGCGGGGTTTCCGCTTCGTCAGGACAGCCAATCTATACAAAAAATGATGCAATAGAAACATGTAATATACATCAGCAGTGCATTACGCAATAAAATAATTAGAAATATATATAAACTTACCCAATGAATCAATTGTATAGGTGCGGAACCAGGCAACCAAAGGGGGGTTCCCCCGGCGGCGGACAAGGGGATAGTAAGCCGTGGAGTTCTAAGTGTAAACAGAGATAAGTGTATGGTACTAGCAGTGTATATAAATATATGATGTATACCATATAACAGATACACTTGGGTCTATAGCATCATGTCATGGCAGGGTGGGGGAGGGAGGGGAAAGGTAAGGAAGCAGGGGAGTGGAAAGAAAGTAAGGGAAGGAGGGGAAAGATTGAAGGAGGAAGGGAAAGGAGAGGAAAGGGAGAAGGGGGGGGGGGGAAAGAAGAGAAAAAAGGGGGGGGGAGAGAGAAAGGGAAGGGGGGGGGAAAAGGGGGAAAAAAGGGGGGGGGAGATACAGGATGGCCAGGTGTAGTGTCAAGGAGGGGGGGGGGGGGGGTTAGGTAAGCTTACCATGATATGGTTCTTAGGAGATGAAGCCAGGTCAGGATGGAGGGTGATCTGGGTGGCGTAGGTAGATACAGGGGAGACCGTGGAATGGAGCATAATTGTGGGGAAGTACAGCGATGCAAAACTGGGGGTGTCCAACAGTGCTGGTGAAACCAGCGATGTGTCATCAGACGGAGGTATCCGTATGTCTGACAATTGCAGGGTAATGCAAGGACTAGGGGTAAAGAAGAGTGCACCAGTAAGGACCCCAGAATGCTGCCAAAGCATGTCCCGATCTGCAATCAACCCGTCCACCAGACCGCCAGGAGGCAGGTCCACGCTGCTGAACAAAGGGCCAAGGGGTCCTTAGTTAAGCTATCCCAACCCGGAAATGCCGTAGACGCCGCGGGAAGGCCGCGTCATGACGTCACCGGGTCCGTCTCCCCGCACAACGCAAGTGCGACAGCCGCACTGTTCTGCGTGTGCGATCAGTCTCAGCGAAGGGGCGGGGAGCCCCAAACCGAGGAGGAACCAGGGGGGGTGTAACCTAATTGAGGCACCCCCACCGGGGGAGACACAGGTCCGCCGCAAGGGGGAGTAGAGGTCGCCAGGACTGCACCAATTGACTCACGGGGTACTAAATTAAAAGGGAGATAAAATTCAGTAGACATGGATTAAATACATTGAAAATAAATGGTAATAGGTGGGGGAAATAGGTCCCACTAGATAGATTGCTAGCATATGGTGACATAGAATACCGTTACCTCACTCATGACTGCAAAACAGACAGTAGGGAAAAGAGGGGCATATCGGTAAGGAATGAATTAACCCATAGAGAGAATTCATGCCAATGATCAGGTGATCGTAAGATTAATGAGGTGGGGAGGATGAAGGATGAGGGGAATAGGTGATGCGGGAAGCGATAGGGAGATAGGTCAGAAAGGGGACCCTAGAATGGGTGTACCCCAAGGCGCCAAAGTCAGCGCTCAGGTAAAATCATTAAAAAAGGAAGTGAACAAAAAATAATAAATAAAAAAGAGGGGCTGTATTTGCGACAGCAAATGGGTGCAAGGAGGTGAAAAGGAAAAAAGGTGACAGTGTAAAGGAATAGATATAGAAAATGTAAAGAGGTACGAACCAAGGACGTGTGGTCTGTAATGAAGATGAATGTGAGTGAAAGTGAAAGAACCCAATGTAGGGGCAAGATAGTGCTGATAGAAAATGACATGGTGCCAAAAGGTAGAAAGAAAGGAACATGAGAGTAAATTAGAATAGAGTAGATAAATAATGAATAATTAGATAATAAGCCCTAGAGGTATACCCCTAAATGATATAATCAAATGTTGGCCAAGCAGAAAAGTGTGGAGGAACCTAGCTTGATCTACCATAATAGGATTAAATGTGCGGGTAACACATAATAATACCAATACGGCTGGGGGTATCCAGTCCGTATGGGCGTCGAAGACCCCAAATAGAAATGTAGTGGGTTTTTAGATCAAACAACCCTAAACGGGAAGTGGTTAGTCTAATTGGGGTGTACCACATAAAAGGGCCATAGTTATCATTATACAAAAGTACATACAATGAGAATGTAATAAGTTGCATGACATAGATACAGTCTAGCCAGTCAGTGCCAAGACAGTCCATTATCCAGTCGATGGTGAGGGAATATCAATGCTAAGGTCACCAGGCAATCAAGAGAGTAGTTAATCATGAGAAAAAAAGGTACAAATTAGAGGCACTCAGGGAGAGAGAGAAACGGGTGTGTTATCCACCCAATAATATGACAAAAGGGCGAGTATAGCCTCATTTAAGGGGAGTAGTAAAGTTAAAAGTGTACCATCATCCCAGTTACAGTAGAAAAAGGAGAGAGTGGGAGTAGGGATACAGTTGCTGAAGTTATATCCCATATGGCCCACTCTGTTGGTTGGAGGGGACTGTCTTGGTACTAATAAAATAACAATAAGCAAAATAATATAAAAAGTTTATTTGAATCTAAAATTGCAAAACAATTGTACAATTCCAGGATTGGTCGAAGTCTACTAGTTTCGCGGGGTTTCCGCTTCGTCAGGACAGCCAATCTATACAAAAAATGATGCAATAGAAACATGTAATATACATCAGCAGTGCATTACGCAATAAAATAATTAGAAATATATATAAACTTACCCAATGAATCAATTGTATAGGTGCGGAACCAGGCAACCAAAGGGGGGTTCCCCCGGCGGCGGACAAGGGGATAGTAAGCCGTGGAGTTCTAAGTGTAAACAGAGATAAGTGTATGGTACTAGCAGTGTATATAAATATATGATGTATACCATATAACAGATACACTTGGGTCTATAGCATCATGTCATGGCAGGGTGGGGGAGGGAGGGGAAAGGTAAGGAAGCAGGGGAGTGGAAAGAAAGTAAGGGAAGGAGGGGAAAGATTGAAGGAGGAAGGGAAAGGAGAGGAAAGGGAGAAGGGGGGGGGGGAAAGAAGAGAAAAAAGGGGGGGGGGGAGAGAGAAAGGGAAGGGGGGGGGGGAAAAGGGGGGAAAAAAGGGGGGGGGAGATACAGGATGGCCAGGTGTAGTGTCAAGGAGGGGGGGGGGGGGGGGTTAGGTAAGCTTACCATGATATGGTTCTTAGGAGATGAAGCCAGGTCAGGATGGAGGGTGATCTGGGTGGCGTAGGTAGATACAGGGGAGACCGTGGAATGGAGCATAATTGTGGGGAAGTACAGCGATGCAAAACTGGGGGTGTCCAACAGTGCTGGTGAAACCAGCGATGTGTCATCAGACGGAGGTATCCGTATGTCTGACAATTGCAGGGTAATGCAAGGACTAGGGGTAAAGAAGAGTGCACCAGTAAGGACCCCAGAATGCTGCCAAAGCATGTCCCGATCTGCAATCAACCCGTCCACCAGACCGCTACTCCTTTTGTCATCGGGTAGTGTGTGGGTATTCCGTCACTTCCTGTATATGGATTCATCGGGTAGTGTGCGGGTATTCCGTCACTTCCTGTATATGGATTCATCGGGTAGTGTGCGGGTATTCCGTCACTTCCTGTATATGGATTCATCGGGTAGTGTGCGGGTATTCCGTCACTTCCTGTATATGGATTCATCGGGTAGTGTGCGGGTATTCCGTCACTTCCTGTATATGAATTCATCGGGTAGTGTGCGGGTATTCCGTCACTTCCTGTATATGGATTCATCGGGTGGAGTGCAGGTATTCCGTCACTTCCTGTATATGGATTCATCGGGTAGTGTGCGGGTATTCCGTCACTTCCTGTATATGGATTCATCGGGTAGTGTGCGGGTATTCTGTCACTTCCTGTATATGGATTCATCGGGTAGTGTGCGGGAATTCCGTCACTTCCTGTATATGGATTCATCGGGTAGTGTGCGGGTATTCCGTCACTTCCTGTATATGGATTCATCGGGTAGTGTGCGGGTATTCCGTCACTTCCTGTATATGGATTCATCGGGTAGTGTGCGGGTAATCCGTCACTTCCTGTATATGGATTCATCGGGTAGTGTGTGGGTATTCCGTCACTTCCTGTATATGGATTCATCGGGTAGTGTGCGGGTATTCCGTCACTTCCTGTATATGGATTCATCGGGTAGTGTGCGGGTATTCCGTCACTTCCTGTATATGGATTCATCGGGTAGTGTGCGGGTATTCCGTCGCTTCCTGTATATGAATTCATCGGGTAGTGTGCGGGTATTCCGTCACTTCCTGTATATGGATTCATCGGGTGGAGTGCAGGTATTCCGTCACTTCCTGTATATGGATTCATCGGGTAGTGTGCGGGTATTCCGTCACTTCCTGTATATGGATTCATCGGGTAGTGTGCGGGTATTCCGTCACTTCCTGTATATGGATTCATCGGGTGGTGTGCGGGTATTCCGTCACTTCCTGTATATGGATTCATCGGGTAGTGTGCGGGTATTCCGTCACTTCCTGTATATGGATTCATCGGGTGGTGTGCGGGTATTCCGTCACTTCCTGTATATGGATTCATCGGGTGGTGTGCGGGTATTCCGTCACTTCCTGTATATGGATTCATCGGGTGGTGTGCGGGTATTCCGTCACTTCCTGTATATGGATTCATCGGGTAGTGTGCGGGTATTCCGTCACTTCCTGTATATGGATTCATCGGGTAGTGTGCGGGTATTCCGTCACTTCCTGTATATGGATTCATCGGGTAGTGTGCGGGTATTCCGTCACTTCCTGTATATGAATTCATCGGGTAGTGTGCGGGTATTCCGTCACTTCCTGTATATGGATTCATCGGGTGGAGTGCAGGTATTCCGTCACTTCCTGTATATGGATTCATCGGGTAGTGTGCGGGTATTCCGTCACTTCCTGTATATGGATTCATCGGGTAGTGTGCGGGTATTCCGTCACTTCCTGTATATGGATTCATCGGGTAGTGTGCGGGTATTCCGTCACTTCCTGTATATGGATTCATCGGGTAGTGTGCGGGTATTCCGTCACTTCCTGTATATGGATTCATCGGGTAGTGTGCGGGTATTCCGTCACTTCCTGTATATGGATTCATCGGGTAGTGTGCGGGTATTCCGTCACTTCCTGTATATGGATTCATCGGGTAGTGTGCGGGTATTCCGTCACTTCCTGTATATGGATTCATCGGGTAGTGTGCGGGTATTCCGTCACTTCCTGTATATGGATTCATCGGGTAGTGTGCGGGTATTCCGTCACTTCCTGTATATGGATTCATCGGGTAGTGTGCGGGTATTCCGTCACTTCCTGTATATGGATTCATCGGGTAGTGTGCGGGTATTCCGTCACTTCCTGTATATGGATTCATCGGGTAGTGTGCGGGTATTCCGTCACTTCCTGTATATGGATTCATCGGGTAGTGTGCGGGTATTCCGTCACTTCCTGTATATGGATTCATCGGGTAGTGTGCGGGTATTCCGTCACTTCCTGTATATGGATTCATCGGGTAGTGTGCGTAAGGGTTACGTCCGGCGTAAAGTTATTCCCCATATTGGAGGCGCAGCTCATGCAAAGGTATGGACCAGGGAACGAACGCCGTCGTATTTTACGTCGTTTACGTTGTACGTGAATAGGGCTGGGCGTAGGTTACGTTCACGTCGTAGGCAGTGATTCGACGTATCATAGGCATTCGTTCCGACGTGATTCCGAGCACATTGGTATATTGGTAATATTCCTGATAGGGATGTTGGTACTTTCCCCAATATGGATCAGAGACCCTCCCTGAGGTCTTTAACACTTAAAGCAGAAAAAACAGATGATCTTTGAGGTGATCAAAGTCACTTTCTTGGAATCTACCAGAGAAATCTCACTTGTGGGGGTGGTGACACATCAGGATTTCAAAGAAGAGGAAACACACGTCTTGCCATGCAGAATCTTCTTCCTCTTTGACTTCTCTTTCAACTTCTCATTCTTCCTCCACACACACCGGACACCCCCGACTGCAGCGATGTGTCCCCTCCATGTCCTCCACCTGTGTCCCCTCCGTGCCCTCCACCTGTGTCCCCTCAGTGTCCTCCTCCTGTGGGCTCTTCTCTGTCCAGGCACAGGTATGTAAGAACATTATAAAGAAGCAGTGGTGGGCCGTCCATTAAGGGCGCACAACGCCACCCCCTGTATGTATCATGGATAGGTTCATGCACTGCATGAATCTATCCATGGCCGCCGCGGCCAACCCCTATTCAGGCATCCGTGGAGGTGTATTTTTGTAGCACCTGATTGGAGCCATAGGCGCAGTTTTGTTAGAAAACCAAATGAATATTCACTTTTCTAACACTGAACCGCCTCTCATCTGGAAGCAAGGGTCTAATACCCATCACCTGATTGGCTGAAAGGACGGGCGCTCCTATTGGACGCCTAGCAGGAAGAAAAGAGAGACGCATGGAGGACACAGCTCTCCACTGTTACCTGTTGCCCTTCCCACAGCTCGTCGCTGCCACACGCTACCTGACTCGCCACCAAGATAGAGTAAGTGCCAGTCAGAAAGCGAGTGAGCAGGCGAGGGGGGTCACAGTGGCTGCAATTGATGGCACACAGGCTGCATTTGATGGTATAGTGGCTGCATTTGATGGCACAATGGATGCAATTGATGGGCACAGTGGCTGCATTTTATGGGCACAGCGGCTGCAATTGATGGGCACAGTGGCTGCAATTGATGGGCACAATGGATGCAATTGATGGGCACAGTGGCTGCATTTTATGGGCACAGCGGCTGCAATTGATTGGCACAGTGGCTGCAATTGATGGGCACAGTGGCTACAATTGATGGCACACAGGCTGCATTTGATGGTACAGTGGCTGCATTTGATGGCCCAATGGATGCAATTGATGGGCACAGTGGCTGCAATTGATGGGCACAGTGGCTGCATTTGATGGGCACAGTGTCTGCATTTGATGGCACAATTGCTGCATTTGATGGCACAGTGGCTGCATTTGATGGCACAGTGGCTGCATTTGATGGCACAGTGTCTGCATTTGATGGCACAGTGGCTGCATTTGATGGCACAGTGGCTGCAAATGATGGGCACAGTGGCTGCATTTGATTTATTTTTTCAGAATTTTTCAGTTTGTTTGCGCCCCCCAAAAAAATATTAAGCATCAGCCGCCACTGTAAAGAGGTGACAATACAGTATTATTATCAGACAGAGTACCTATTAAAGATACCCCAACTGCAGCAATGTGTCCCCTCCGTGTCCTCTTCCTGTGTCCCCTCCATGGCCTCCTCCTGTGTCCCCTCCGTGTCCTCTACTTGTGTCTCCTCAGTGTCCTCCTCCTGTATCCCCTCTGTGTCCTCCTCCTGTGTGCCCTCCGTGTCCTCCTCCTGTGTCCCCTCCGTGTCCTCCTCCTGTGTCCCCTCTGTTTTCTCCTCCTGTGTCCCCTCCATTTCCTCCTCCTGTGTCCCCTCTATATCCTCCTCCTGTGTCCCCTCTGTGTCCTCCTCCTGTGTCCCCCTCCTGCGTCCCCACTCCCAGCTTCTCATTCACAAATATCCAACTGCTAGATAGATAGGTCTACAGGTGTCCAAAGTTCTGATGTCTGCCAGAGGGAAGCCGCACACTGCATACAACGAGGCTCTGTTGTTGGACCCCTTCTCTTCTCTATCTACACCTCCTTCCTTGGTCACTATACCATCTATATGCCGATGACACCCAAATCTGTCTGTCTCCTCCTCACCTCACTCCGTCAGTCTCCTCTCACATGACTAACTTACTATCTGACATCTCAGCATGGATGGCACACCACTTCCTTAAAACGAAATCTCTCGAAAACTGAGCTATTATTATCTCCCCTCCCCCGCCCGTGCCCCCTCTATGACTTTTCCATCAAAATCAACAAGGCAACCATCAGTCCCTCCCTCCACGCCAGGGTACTCGGTGTAATCCTAGACTCTGACCAGTCATTTCAGCCTCAAATCCAATCATTGTTAAAAGTTTGTAGAATTCACCTCCATAACGTCTCTAAAATTCACCCTTTTTAACAAATGAAACCACCAAACTTCTAATTCAATCCCTTGTGCCCATCAATTGCCACTACTGTGCCCCATCAAATGCTGCCAGTGTGCCCATCAATTGCCACTACTGTGCCCCATCAAATGCTGCCAGTGTGCCCATCAATTGCCGCTACTGTGCCCCATCAAATGCTGCCAGTGTGCCCATCAATTGTCGCTACTGTGCCCCATCAAATGCTGCCAGTGTGCCCATCAATTACCGCTACTGTGCCCCATCAAATGCTGCCAGTGTGCCCATCAATTGCCACTATTGTGCCCCATCAAATGCTGCCAGTGTGCCCATCAATTGTCGCTACTGTGCCCCATCAAATCCTACCAGTGTGCTCATCAATTACCGCTACTGTGCCCCATCAAATGCTGCCAGTGTGCCCATCAATTGCTGCTACTGTGCCCCATCAAATGCTGCCAGTGTGCCCATCAATTGCTGCTTCTGTGCCCCATCAAAAGCCGCCAGTGTGCCCATCAATTACCGCTACTGTGCCCCATCAAATGCTGCCAGTGTGCCCATCAATTGCTGCTACTGTGCCCCATCAAATGCTGCCAGTGTGCCCATCAATTGCTGCTTCTGTGCCCCATCAAAAGCCGCCAGTGTGCCCATCAATTACCGCTACTGTGCCCCATCAAATGCTGCCAGTGTGCCCATCAATTGCCGCTACTGTGCTCCATCAAATGCTGCCAGTGTGCCCATCGATTGCTGCTACTGTGCCCCATCAAATGCTGCCAGTGTGCCCATCAATTGCTGCTACTGTGCCCCATCAAATGCTGCCAGTGTGCCCATCAATTGCCGCTACTGTGCTCCATCAAATGCTGCCAGTGTGCCCATCAACTGCCGCTACTGTGCCCCATCAAATGCTGCCAGTGTGCCCATCGATTGCTGCTACTGTTGCCCCATCAAATGCTGCCAGTGTGCTCATCAATTACCGCTACTGTGCCCCATCAAATGCTGCCAGTGTGCCCATCAATTGCTGCTACTGTGCCCCATCAAATGCTGCCAGTGTGCCCATCAATTGCTGCTTCTGTGGCCAATCAAATGCCGCCAGTGTGCCC
The DNA here is from genome assembly GCA_029574335.1 of Rana kukunoris. NCBI lineage: Eukaryota > Metazoa > Chordata > Amphibia > Anura > Ranidae > Rana > Rana kukunoris. The sequence continues at coordinate 614,099,105 of CM056050.1, read as the reverse complement.
ATCAATTACCGCTACAGTGCCCCATCAAATGCCGCCAGTGTGCCCATCAATTACCGCTACTGTACCCCATCAAATGCTGCCAGTGTGCCCATCAATTGCCGCTACTGTGCCCCATCAAATGCTGCCAGTGTGCCCATCGATTGCTGCTACTGTGCCCCATCAAATGCTGCCAGTGTGCCCATCAATTGCTGCTTCTGTGCCCCATCAAATGCTGCCAGTGTGCCCATCAATTGCTGCTACTGTGCCCCATCAAATGCTGCCAGTGTGCCCATCGATTGCTGCTACTGTTGCCCCATCAAATGCTGCCAGTGTGCCCATCAATTGCTGCTACTGTTGCCCCATCAAATGCTGCCAGTGTGCCCATCAATTGCTGCTACTGTTGCCCCATCAAATGCTGCCAGTGTGCCCATCAATTGCTGCTACTGTTGCCCCATCAAATGCTGCCAGTGTGCCCATCAATTGCTGCTACTGTTGCCCCATCAAATGCTGCCTGGCACTTACCTGTCTCGCAGTGGGCAGACAGGATTCCGCTCAAGCCTCTGAAGCCTGGCTTGCATACACAGGTTCAGGCCAAATACCGCCCGTCCAAAGCGCGGTGACGTACAACACATACTACGGCACTATAAAGGGGAGGTTCCATTCAAAAGGCGCCACCCTTTGGGCTGCTTTTGCTGATCCTCGTGTTAGTATAAGTTTGGTGAGAGACGATTCGTGCTTTTCAGTCTGTTACAGCGTGATGAATGTGCCATCTCCGACGGGAAAAAAGAAAGCTGGTTCTCTTATTTTTTTTCCCGCGGTTTTCCCGGCCAAAAGCTCTCGTGGCAGTTTTCCCGACGGGAAAACCGGTCGTGTGTACGAGGCATAAGGCCGCGTACACACGATCGGATATATCCGATGAAAACGGTCCGCGGACCATTTCCATCGGATATGTCCGATCGGGAGTTTGATCCGATGGCGTGTACACACCATCGGATCAAATTCCCCGCCGCCGGACGGCGCGGTGACGTAGTGGTGACGCGGCGGTGACGTTGACGCCGCCGCGTCACCGCCACGTCACCGCACCAGGAAGTAAAACACTTCCGCGCATGCGCCGAATCCATTCGGCAGCGGCGCAGCGGTGGTGGGAGCCGACATGTCTGCTGGTAAGTGTACTAACCAGCAGACATGTCGGGCGGACAGATTCCCACCGGATAGATTTCAAAGCTTGCTTTGAAATCTGTCGGGTGGAGAAATCTGTCCGCTAGCCCATACACACGAGCGGAGATGTCTGCTGAAACGGTCCATCGGACCGTTTTCAGCGGACATATCCCCTCGTGTGTACGCGGCCTTAGGCTCTAATCAGGCGCTTCCAAAAAACACCCCCGCCGCTGTAATTCAGGTGCCCGAACGCCCGAAAAGGCATGACTCTATTTATTTAAATAAAAAAAAAGAAAGCCCTAGGGCTGACGCTGCGCTGTATAATGAAAGGTGATAAGTGTAATATTGAATTAACCACTTAAGACCCGGACCAATATGCAGCTAAAGGACCCGGCCAGTTTTTGCGATCCGGCACTGCGTCAATTTAACTGACAATTGCGCGGTCGTGCGACGTGGCTCCCAAACAAAATTGGCGTCCTTTTTTCCCCACAAATAGAGATTTCTTTTGGTGGTATTTGATCACCTCTGCGGATTTTATTTTTTGCGCTATAAACAAAAATAGAGCGACAATTTTGAAAAAAAATGCAATATTTTTTACTTTTTTCTATAATAAATATCCCCAAAAATATATTAAAAAATATTTTTTTTCCTCAGTTTAGGCCGATACGTATTCTTCTACATATTTTTCGTAAAAAAAAAAATCGCAATTAGCATTTATTGATTGGTTTGCGCAAAAGTTATAGCGTTTACAAAATAGGGGGTAGTTTTATGGCATTTTTATTATTCTTTTTTTTTTTACTAGTAATGGCGGCGATCAGCGTTTTATTCAGTACTGCCACATTATGGCGGACACTTCGGACACTTCTGACACATTTTTGGGACCATTGGCATTTTCACAGCAAAAAGTGCTATAAAAATGTGAAAATGACAATTGCAGTTTGGGAGTTAACCACAAGGGGGCGCTGTAGGGGTTAGGTGTGACCTCATATGTGTTTCTAAATGTAGGGGGGCGGAGCTGTACTTGTGACATCACTGATCGTCTTTCCCTATATCAGGGAACAGACGATCAATGACACTGCCACAGTGATTACACTCACGTCTCCCCGTTCTTCAGCTCCTGTGACTGATTGCGGGACACCGGCGGCGATCGGGTCCGCGGGTCCCACGCCGCCGGTTGCCCGGCGGGCAAGCGTGCGGTACTCAGGGGCGAGCGGGGGGCGCGCACGCGGGCCGCCAGCGGCGCGCACGCGCCCCCTAGTGGCCGCTGGAATATCCGGCGTAGTATGACGGGCTCTCGCTCAGGAGTGCCGACCTGCCGCCGTAGAATGACGGCGGCTGGTCGGCATGTGGTTAAAGGGGACGTACCTGTACGTGCCTGTGCCCACCTGTGCCATTCTGCCGACTTATATGTGCAGGAGGCGGTCCTTAAGTGGTTAATAAAGAAAGCAGCTAACACTAAAGTTCAGTACAAAAAACTTGGATAAAGATACATTTTAAGTGCAGCACTAATAAATTGATGGATAAAAAGCAAATACCGTATTTATCGGGGTATAGCGCGCACCCCTAAAGTGGCCCCCATTCCTGTGAAAAAAAAGTTTTTTGTTCGTTTTGTAGTTTTTTTGTACTTACAGTTTTGGTGTCTTGCGCGGCGTTCATCGGCGGTCTCGTCGGGTCCGGCGTGCGTCTGCGGCTTCAGGTGTCCCCTCGTCGGGTCCGGCGTGGGTCTGCGGCTTCAGGTGTCCCCTCGTCGGGTCCGGTGTGCGTCTGCGGCTTCGGGTGTCCTGAGAGTAGAGTAGCCGAGCCTGCCCGACTATACACGAGTGTACTGCGCTCAGTATATGCAGGCGGAGTATTCAAAATTCAGCGCGGGAAAGCGGGTATCGGCGTATATCACGCACCCGCGATTTTGCCCTGATTTTCAGGGCAAAAAAGTGCGCGGTATACTCCGATAAATACGGGTAATAAAACCCTGAATCAAATTAACAAACACAATGATCAATGCTAAACAAATATGATTAATGATAATACTCAAAAAAAGAAAAGAACTAAAAAGAAAAAATAAGTGCTGTGAATAAAAAACGAAGGCAGAGTCCCATTCATAATTTCATAGAAAAGGTCCATGTGACCGGCACCCTACGCATGTTTTGTCTCCAAAGGACTTCTACGGACTTTTCTTATTTTGAGTGTCTACTATCATTATTCATATTTGTTTAGCATTGAACATTGTGTTTGTTAATTTGATTCAGGGTTTTAATACCTATTTGCTTTTTATGCATGAATCTATCCATGGTGATAGAGTGGTGCCAGGAGAGAGGGGGCGGCGCCCATGCGCTCCTTATGGACTCACCGCCACTGGACATCACTCTGCACAGTGGTGGTGCGACTATAGAGGGCGCCGGAGCGCCTCCCCCTCTGGCTCTTGCGAAGCCACTGATTACAATAACATAGATTCATGCATTGTATTGCATGCATGCATGTTATTGTTGTTGCTGCCGTTGACTATTCAGATGGCCGAATGGTGAGCGCCGGCCACCTGAATAACGGCAGCTGGTTGGCTGTGTGGAAGTGCCTATCAGAGCCCCCGGTTCTGGTTACCGGTAACCTGATTGGCTGAAGCGTCATCAAGGGCGGGAGAAGACATTGAGGGACATGGAAGGAGGATGGCTGACCCCCAGAAAAGTAAGTGCCGGGTGGGGGAGGGGCATTTTACCAGGCACAGTGGCAACAATGGGCACAGTGGCAATAATAAGCACAGTGGCGACAATGGGCACAGTGGTGACAATGGGCACAGTGGCGACAATGGGCACAGTGGCGACAATTAATGAGCACAGTGGCATCAATTGGCACAGTGGTGACAATTTAAGGGCACAGTGGGGCGACAATTGGCAAAGTGGCGACAATTGATGGGCACAGTGGCTGCGTTTGATGGCATGCCACAGTGGCTGTGTTTGATGGCATGGCACAGTGGTGACAATTGATGGCACAGTGGCTGTGTTTGATGGCATGGCACAGTGGCTGCGTTTGATGGCATGACACAGTGGTGACAATTGATAGGACAGTGGCTGTGTTTGATGGCATGGCACAGTGGTGACAATTGATGGCGCAGTGGCTGTATTTGATGGCATGGCACAGTGGTGACAATTGAGGGCACAGTGGATACATTTGATGGCATGGCACAGTGGTGACAATTGATGGCATGGCACAGTGGCTGCATTTGATGGCATGGCACAGTGGTGACAATTGATGGCATGGCACAGTGGCTGCGTTTGATGGCATGGCACAGTGGTGACAATTGATAGGACAGTGGCTGTGTTTGATGGCATGGCACAGTGGTGACCATTGATGGCACATTGGCTGCATTTGATGGGCACAGTGGCTGCATTTGATGGCATGGCAGAGTGGTGACAATTGATGGCACAGTGGCTGCGTTTGATAGTATGGCACAGTGGTGACAATTGAGGGCACAGTGGATACATTTGATGGCATGGCACAGTGGTGACCATTGATGGCACATTGGCTGCATTTGATGGGCACAGTGGCTGCATTTGATGGCATGGCACAGTGGTGACCATTGATGGCACAGTGGCTGCATTTGATGGCACAGTGGCTGCATTTGATGGCACAGTGGTGACCATTGATGGCACGGTGGCTGCATTTAATGGGCACAGTGGCTGCAGTTAATAGGCATAGTGAGGCTGCAATTGTTTTTTTTTTCCGTTTGCGCCCATTGTTTTTTCTGTGGGATTTCTGTGGGATTAGTTATTCGTTTTCTCTTTTAGGATTTTTTAATGTTTGGGTTTTATAATACAATAGTGATTATAACTTCTCCTTGTTTTTTTCAGGAAATGTCCCGGAGGAAATATTCATCCGGCCGGGATCTGATCTTCTCCTCCCCATCAAAATCCATCTCACCCTCAACCATACAGATAGGGGGAGCTGTAGTTGGATTTACTGGCACTATCAGGAATCACCAATAGAGCGGGAGAGAGGAATCGGGATACACTTGGGTTGTAAACTGTCTGAGTCCGGATATTTCCCCAATACAAGGATATCAGAGAATGGAAGTCTCATCATATCCAATGTGACTCCGGACAATGCCGGGATATACGGTGTGGATATATCGAAAATAGTTAACCGTTTAGGACATTATATACAGAAAGATCGCTACACCGTCCATGTAAAAGGTAAGTCCACCCAACCCCCACCTCCAGTCCTAGCAGTGCCCCCCCCCCGCTCCGTGTCTTTATATCCATACATTATATAGGAGAAGATCTGGGAGAGACGGATGTACAATGTCCTCTGATTACTGCCCCACCCCCACCATTCCCTGTGGAATCAGATCTGCGGTGCTCAGGCCTCCTGAAGTTGCTGTGATCCAGGGAAGGACTGGGACAAAAATTTGTCCCTGGACTTCATCCAGACCGGCCCACTTTAATTCAATAAAATGCTGCCCCCCCCCCAAAAAAAAAAAAAAAACAATCACGCCCACCAAAAGGCCCCTACATCAATTATTGTATATCATGAGAAGGTGAGAGAGAGGGAAATGAGAGAGACAGAGGAGGAGAGCTGAGAGACAGAGGAGGAGAGCTGAGAGACAGAGGAGATGAATTGAGAGATAGAGGAGAGCTGAGAGATAGAGGAGTAGAGCTGAGAGACAGAGGAGGGGTCTGAGAGACAGAAGAGGGGTCTTAGAGACAGAGGGGGGGCTGAGAGACAGAGGGTGGGGGGCTGAGAGACAGAGGGGAGGGCTGAGAGACAGAGGGGGGCTGAGAGACAGAGGGGGGCCATTTAAAAAAATAGTTTTTTCTTTTTAAACGGCCCACTGAGCCATCGGCTCAGAGACAGAGGAGGGGTCTGGGAAACAGAGGAGGGGTCTGGGAAACATAGGAGGGGTCTGGGAGACAGAGGAGGGGGCTAAGAGACAGAAGAGGGGTCTGAGAGACAGAAGAGGGGTCTGAGAGACAGAGGGGGGAGGGCGTTTAAAAATTTTTTTTTTCTTTTAAATGGCCCACTGAGCCATCGGCCCACAGGGAAACTCCCTGTAGTCCCGATGGCCAGTCCATCCCTGCTATGATCTGAACTGTGCTGTACCTTCTGCTTGGCAGGGGCGGACTGACAACTCATGGGGCCCCCAGGCAATAGGAGATTATGGGGCCCCTGGACTTACAGATGGCCACCACGCCAGGAGGCAGTGCAGAGACGGGGCATCTAAAATCTCGGGATTTTCACATCAAAAGCATGTTGGTATCGGACATATCAGGGACAGATGTAAAAAAAAAAAAAGATTTTTACATACTGTCCCTGGTTTTACTGAGCCTGACAACCCTGATGGGGCCGCCTAGTGGCATGGGGCCCTCGGGCAGTGCAAGAGTGACTCAATGGTCAGTCTGCCCCTGCTGCTCGGGGTCCTTATGTGGTAGATGTGACCATTGATAGGGTTTGACAGACCCCAATACACACTGACAATGGAGGGTGGAGTTTCTGCTAACAGCAACCAATCAGGTTTCACCTCTTGGAAAAAATGATCAGATAATTTAGATTGGTCCATTTGGGCAGCCCCTCCCCTTTGTGCTTATTTCTTCTCTTCAGCTCTAACTTTGATTGTCCAGGTGAGATTGTACCAACGCTCGGTATGGGTGGCAGGGTTGCCAGCTGTCCATATTTTCAGCTGATTTCTTCCATCCATAAAGGTCCATGGACAATGTAAGGTAGGTGGTTCAACTAGACCCGGTCCTTAAGGACTATCTGGATTAGGGTTGAGCCGAACACCCCCCTTGATCGGTTCACACCAGAACTTGCGAACACACTAAATGTTCGTGTGAACTTTAGAACCCTGTTAAAGTCTATGGGACTCGAACATTTGAAATCTAAAGTGCTAATTTTAAAAGCTAATATGCAAGTTATTGTCCTAAAAAGTGTTTGGGGACCCGGTTCCTGCCCCAGGGGAGTGTTTGGGGACCTGGGTCCTGCCCCAGGGGGAGTGTTTGGGGACCCGGGTCCTGCCCCAGGGGAGTGTTTTGGGACCCAGGTCCTACCCCAGGGGGAGTGTTTGGGGACCCGGCTCCTGCCCCAGGGGGAGTGTTTGGGGACCCGAATCCTGTCCCAGGGGAGTGTTTGGGGACCAGGGTCCTGCCCCAGGGGAGTGTTTGGGGACCCGAATCCTGTCCCAGAGGAGTGTTTGGGGACCCGGGTCCTGCCCCAGGGGAGTGTTTGGGGACCCGGGTCCTGCCCCAGGGGGAGTGTTTGGGGACCTGAATCCTGTCCCAGGGGAGTGTTTGGGGACCCGGGTCCTGTCCCAGAGGAGTATTTGGGGACCCGGGTCCTGTCCCAGAGGAGTGTTTGGGGACCCAGGTCCTGCCCCAGGGGAGTGTTTGGGGACCCGGGTCCTGCCCCAGGGGGAGTGTTTGGGGACCCGGGTCCTGCCCCAGGGGAGTGTTTTGGGACCCAGGTCCTACCCCAGGGGGAGTGTTTGGGGACCCGGCTCCTGCCCCAGGGGGAGTGTTTGGGGACCCGAATCCTGTCCCAGGGGAGTGTTTGGGGACCAGGGTCCTGCCCCAGGGGAGTGTTTGGGGACCCGAATCCTGTCCCAGAGGAGTGTTTGGGGACCCGGGTCCTGCCCCAGGGGAGTGTTTGGGGACCCGGGTCCTGCCCCAGGGGGAGTGTTTGGGGACCTGAATCCTGTCCCAGGGGAGTGTTTGGGGACCCGGGTCCTGTCCCAGAGGAGTATTTGGGGACCCGGGTCCTGCCCCAGGGGAGTGTTTGGGGACCCGGGTCCTGTCCCAGAGGAGTGTTTGGGGACCCAGGTCCTGCCCCAGGGGAGTGTTTGGGGACCCGGGTCCTGCCCCAGGGGAGTGTTTGGGGACCCGGGTCCTGCCCTAGGGAACAAGTATCAATGCAAAAAAAGTTTTAAAAACAGACGTTTTTTCGGGAGCAGTGAATTTAATAATGCTTAAGGTGAAACAATGAAAGTGAAATATTCCTTTAAATTTCGTACCTGGGGGGGTGTGTAAAGTCAGCATGTGAAATAGCGCATGTTTCCCATACATAGAACTGTCCCTGCACAAAGTGTAATATCTGAAAGAAAAAAGGTCATTTAAAAAATCACTCACGGCTATAATGAATTGTCGGCTCCCGGCAATTCAGCGAGAATTCATTCATAAAAAATAAAAAAAAGCGTGGGGGTCCCCCCAAATTCAATTATCAGGCCCTTCAGGTCTGGTATGGGTATTAAGGGGAATTCCACCCCAATTTTTTTTTTTTAAATGGCGTGGAGTTCCCCCAAAAATCCACACCAGACCCCTTATCCGAGAACGTTAACCTGGCCAGCCGCAGAAAAGAGGGGGGGCAGAGTGTGGCCCCCTCTCCTGAACCGTACCAGGCCACATGCCCTCAACATGGGGAGGATGTCCCCATGTTGATGGGGACAAGGGCCTCATCCCCACAACCCTGGGCGGTGGTTGTGGGGGTCTGCGGGCGGGGGGCTTATCAGAATCTGGAAGATCCCCAAATCCTGGCCCCCATGTGAATTGGTAATGGGGTACATTGTACCCCTATCATTTCACGAAGGAAGTATAAATAGTTGTAAAAAAAACACACACACCGTGGAAAAAAGTCCTTTATTAATAAAAAATAAATACAAATTCGGCTTGGTAATTGAATCTGGGGTCACCCCACGCTTTTTTTTTTTTTTTTTATCAATGAATTTTCTCTGAATTGCCGGGAGCCGACAATTCATTATAGCCGCAAGTGATTTTTTAAATTACTTTTTTTCTTTCAGAAATTACACTTTGTGCAGGGACAGTTCTAAGTATGGGAAACATGCGCTATTTCACATGCTTACTTTACACCCCCCCTAGGTACGAAATTTAAAGGAATATTTCACTTTTATTGTTTCACTCTAAGCATTTTTAAATTGACTGCTCCTGAAAAAACATTTGTTTTTAAAACTTTTTTTTGCATTGATACATGTCCCCTGGGGCAGGACCCGGGTCCCCAAACACTCCCCTGGGGCAGGACCTGGGTCCCCAAACACTTTTTAGGACAATAACTTGCATATTAGCCTTTAAAATTAGCACATTAGATTTCTCCTATAGACTTTAACAGGGTGTACCGCAAGTTTTTCGAATTTGCCGCGAACACCCCAAATTGTTCGTTGTTCGGCGAACAGGCAATGTTCGAGTCGAACTCCAAGCTCATCTTTAATCTGGATGTATGGAACTCTCCAATGCATTGGCCAGTGAAAACAGAGATATGGTATGTCAAGACTAGGCTTTATTTCTCATGCGTACATAATCAAATCATACAATAAAGGAACGCCCTTGTCCCAGCCAATCATATTTAAGTAATTGGGTTATACAAGTAATATCCGTCACAATTATACATGGGGGTAGATTCATGTAGAGATCCGACGGTGTATCTACTGATACACCGTCGGATCTGTGAGATCCGACGCTCGGATCTATGCGGCTGATTCCTCGAATCAGGTTCCGCATAGATCTCCCTTAGAGCCGACAGGTGTAACTGAGTTACACTGTCGATTCTTAGGCTGCATTCTCCCGCCGTCCGCTAGGTGGCGCTTCCGTTCTTCTTCGCGCCGAATATGCAAATGAGCAGAAACGCCGATTCAGAATCGAATGCCCGGGCAACGTTTTTTTTTAACGTCGTTTGCGTTCGGCTTTTTCCGTCGGATTGTTACCCCTGCTATATGCGGGGTAAGTGCGGCGGATCCTATGTTAAGTATGGCCGTCGTTCCCGCGTCGAATTTTGAATTTTTTACGTCGTTTACGTAAGTCGTCCGGGAATACGGCCATACGTTAATAGCGTTAACGACGAACACAATGACGTGCTTGCGACGTCATTTAAAGCAATGCACGCTGGGAAATTTAGCCGGCGGCGCATGCGCAGTACGATCGGCGCGGGGACGCGCGCGATTTAAATAGTAAACTCCCCCTAGCCGCGGAATTTGCATTCCGCCGGGGGATTAACGATCCGCCAGGGCTACTTACGAGGCAAGTGCTTAATGAATACAGCACTTGCCTCAAAAACTGGCGCAGGCGGATCGTAAAACAGATAGATCACGCGGATCAAAAAATCCGCTGATCTACATGAATCTACCCCATTGTGTTTAAAATATAACAATCTATCTTCTGGGTGCCTGACTGAATCTGGTTTCTACTGCAACTTATCTAATGTTATGGTTCTTCGCCGAGTACACAATAACACTGGTAAGGTTCCTGGCTTTTGTGTAACTAATCCTAGAAGCTCACGCATACATCTTCATACAAGCATTAATCACTATGGGGAACTCTAGCAAAGCCTTATAATGCATTGATATTATGGGGGAACTCTAGCCTTTCAGACAGGAGAACCTCTCTGTGATATATACAGCGGCTGGCAGCAGATGTCACTCTATCATAGTGCCTTGTCAGCAACATTCTCCTTGTTTGAATAGATGTATAGGACAGCAGAGGCTGGATTGGCTCCGCCTTCCTCTCTATCCTTGCTGTTTCTGTCCAACCCCCAAGCTCCACCCCCCAGGAGCACAGAGGGCAGGACAAACATTCCGTCTGCCTACTGGAGATAACTAATTTTCGGGAGACCAGACAAAAAAAAAGTGAGTGAGCATTCCTTACACTGAACCCCCTCCTTCCCTAATTGAAGAAAATAAAGGAATCAAATAGGATGTCTTATGAATGCTTACAAAGGAGACACAAGATACCACCCCCTCCTCCCCACCACACACACACTCCTCTCCCCACTCTCTCTGCTCCCTTCCCCTATTGCTCCCTCACTCCCCTTTTTCTTTTCTCCTTTCCTTCTCCCTCTCCTCTCTTTCTCCTGTCTTCTCCTCTCTTTGTCTTCTTCTTCTCCCTCTCCCTTTTTCTCTCCTCTCCTCTCTTGTTTTCTCAATTATTTTTCCTCTCCTCTACTTCTCTTTCTCGTTCTCTTTCTCCTTCTTCTCCATCTCACTTTTCTTCTCATTCTCCTTTTCCTTCTCTCCTCTCTATCTTCTGTTCTCTCAACTTTTTCCTCTCCTCTCCTCTCCTCTCCTCCCCTTCTATCTATTGATCTTCCTCTCCTTCTCTTTCTCCCTCTCCATCTCCTCTATTTTTCTTGTCTTCTCCTCTCTTTGTCAATACTTCTCCTCCTTCTCCCTCTTCCTCTCCTCGCTTGACTTATTTTCCTCTCCTCTCCTCTCCTCTCCTCTCCTCTCCTCTCCTCTCCTCTCCTCTCCTCCCTTATCCACAGGTTATCCTCTGCTCTCTTTACCCCCCCCCTCTCGTTCCCTGACCTCTCCTCTCCTTCTCCATTCCCCTTCTCTCCTCTTCTCTGCTTCTCATTTCCTATTTTTCATGTCTTCTCCTCTCTTTGTCCTCTTCTTCTCCCTCTCCCTTTTTCTCTCCTCTCCTCTCTTGTTTTCTCAATTATTTTTCCTCTCCTCTACTTCTCTTTCTCGTTCTCTTTCTCCTTCTTCTCCATCTCACTTTCCTTCTCATTCTCCTTTTCCTTCTTTCCTCTCTATCTTCTGTTCTCTCAACTTTTTCTTCTCCTCTCGTCTCCTCTCCTCCCCTTCTACCTATTGATCTTCCTCTCCTTCTCTTTCTCCTTCTCCTCTATTTTTCTTGTCTTCTCCTCTCTTTGTCAATACTTCTCCTCCTTCTCCCTCTTCCTCTCCTCGCTTGACTCATTTTCCTCTCCTCTCCTCCCCTCTCCTCTCCTCTACTCTCCTCTCCTCTCCTCCCTTCTCCACAGGTTATCCTCTGCTCTCTTTATCCCCTCCTCTCGTTCCCTGACCTCTCCTCTCCTTCTCCATTCCCCTTCTCTTCTCTGCTTCTCATTTCCTCTTTTTCCTGTCTTCTCCTCTCTTTGTCATTGCTTCTCCTTTCTCCTCTCCCACTCACTCTCCTCTCCTCTCTCTGTTCTGTTTTCTTTACTCTTTTTCCTCTCCTCTCTTTTTTATGTCTTCTCCAAACTTTCTCCTATCCTCTCTTTATCCTCTCCTCTCATTTCCTCTCTCCTCTGTTCTCTTGACTCTTTTTTCTCTCTTCTCCTCTCCTCTCCCCTCCTCTCTTTCTACCACTTTGTCTTCCTTTCCTTCTCCAACTTCCTCTCCTCTACTCTGCTTCTCCTCTCCCCTCCTCGTCTCTCTTTCTCTTCTCCTCTCTTTTTCCTATCTTCTCCCCGTCATCTTCCTTGCCTTCTCCCCTCTCCCTTCTCCACATTTTCTCCTATCCTATATTTATCATCTCCTCTCCTGTCCTCTTATATTTTTCTCCTCTTTTCTCCTCTACACACTTTCTCCTCTCCTGTCCCCTCATCTCCTTTCCAGCCCTATCCTCTTTCTCCTCTCCTTCTCCTGTCTTCTCCACCTTTTCTCTCATTCTCCATTACTCTCCCCTCCTCCCCTTTTTCTGCTTCTCAATCTCCCTTTTACTGTTCCTGTCTTTCTTGTGTTTTACCATCTCTTTCATCTCTACTCTCCTTATCCCTCACATCTCCTCTCATCTCTTCTCTCATTTTCCTTTTCTCTCTCCTTTCTTTCATCTTGTCTCTTTTTCCTTTCTCTTTCTCCTCCCCTTCTCATCTCCCCTCCTCTCCTTTCCTGTCTCCTCCACACTCTCCCCACTTCTCTTTATCTCCTACTCTCCTTTCATTTCCTGCCCTGTGCTCTCTTCTCATCTCCTTTTCTTTCTTCTCTTTCTCCCCCTTCCTTACCTGTCCTCTCCTCTCTTTCTACCTCTTCAACTTCCTCTTCTCTTCCCTCCTCCCCTACCCTCTCCTCTTCCCTCCCCTCCCTTCCCCTCCTCTCCTTCTCCCTCTTCCTCTCCTCTTCCCTCCTCTCTTTCTTCTGTTTTCCTGTAGCGTGGCCTCTACTGTGCCCCCCTTCCTCCAGTAAATGGTCCCGCCCAGGGCATCTGTCCCTTCTGCCCACCCCGTGTACTGGCCCTGGCTGTGGAGGAAACATGATGGAGCTAATTCCATTAACTTGCTTTAGCCCCCTACATTTAGCCCCTTTGGATTTGAGTGACAGTTCCTGACAAAATGGGCCAATACATTGATTCTTATTTATACTAATACGTCTTTTGTCCCTGTTGTAATATTAATATATATGTGTAGGTATACTGTATATGGCACAATATATTGTATTATATTACCATATTTACCAGTAATTCAGTTGAACTGTCCAAGCCAGCTGAATTCTGAGTTATCAAAGGGACAGCTGAGGACCCTTTGATGTGTTAATCTTTTCCAAGACTACCTAGGTGTGTGAGGTATGGCCTGTTAATCAAAGGGTAAATTGTTTACATACATAAGGAAGTATTTTTTAATGGTAATTAGACTTGAGGGGGTATTCATTCAGGGAAACATTTGGTTGACCCCCCCCTCCAGTGTGAGACAATATTTGAGACATTTAAGCTGGCATTCAGTCAGTCTTGTCACTGAGAATATATTCCCTATGTATTCTCTGATATGAAGGCACAGATCTAGGAAGATATTTGAATTATATGCTCTGTTAGATTTTGTATTGTCTGTGGAATTTGGACTTTGTTCGTTATTGGAAGTTAAATAAACATGCGTTCTCTGGAGAGCCTGTGTGTTGCTGCGGAACAACATAATTTATAGTCACCATACTAACGTCTAAATATCAATTATCTAACCGGACTGGACATTATATATGACTTCAGTCCCCTGTCCTTTCTGATGTAGACTCTTTGATTTCCTGACAATCTCAGGGCTACCCATTTCTGCCACCTGATTCCAAATTACTGAGATGAGACATGCAAAATCAGACAGAAATTTCACATCCTCGCCTTTTCAGCATCCAACCTTCCCATTCCTTTTATTTTCAAAATGACATCACAAGTACATGCATTTCATTGGTCAACCCATACAATTCACACCCATTTCACCCGCCTCCTTGTACTCGACATGGGAACGCTCATTGGTCAGTTCATACAGGCATAAAAAAGTCCATTGTCAGCTCCTTCGATCAGTTCTCTCTTGGTCACGAGACACAAATTCCTTTGGTGGGATGAGGACAGGATGAGGGGGAAAGGGACAGTTTCCTCTTGAAACTAAGAGCAGCTATTCAGCAATGCAGTGGGGGGGATGGGTTGGCTTCCTCTCGAAAAGGCCATCTCTGTTCTATAGAGTGAAGTGTATAAAGGAGGAAAGGTTGCATGCATTTGAAACATGAGGGAAAAAATAGCATCTACTCCCATCTTCAGTCTTTTGTAGTTGTAACTTTAGAACAATATCTTGACAATTTTTTTCAAGGAAAATATACACTTCATTGCAGTGGTTCTAATCATAACATAAGATAACATTTTCATTTTATTTCACGTCTATCACATTTCCTCCTTACTTTCTCTTCTTTTCCAATTGCGGTTATCAATTTAGCCTATATTAGCCTATATGGTCGCAGATCTTCACCATACTGTGTGCCGCCTTCCTTGTCTTCACACAATGTCGGCTTCTTGATTAGCAAATTGGTTTATCTGTAATCATTTTTATGCTGATGCCTGCAAAACACCAATTTTGTGATCACATGATTGTTCTATTCTTATACTGTATGTATCAACATTTTATTTCAATACATCTTGTTTGGAAAATAAAAAATGTATACATATATATACAGACCTCAAAATTTCCACTCGCCTACTAGCATTTGGCGAGTGGATTTAAGCTGGGGCGAGCGATGACAGGGCTGCATGACCAATCTCCCTCCAATCTGTGCCTACACTTAGAGTCCCGATGCGATTGGCGGCCAAAGAGGAAAGGTGCATTCTCGGGAAAAGTAGTCTGGTGAGCCGCGCACAGGCAGAGCAGTACACAGGTGCTCTCCTTACAATTCTCATTAAGCCATGGGACCTAACAGTATGACCTCTCTGAGCCTGCCCCCCTCCCCCGACCAATGTAGCTGGAGAGCAGGGAGTAATAAGTGAGGTGGAGGATTACGAAAATTACCACTCTGGTGCAGCGCTCACTGAAAGTTGCCCTGACATGAGAGTGGCAGCCTTCCAGTTTGTGCAGTTTTCTTCTCCTTGTGCTCTATGTAAGTGTCCAACAGTCCAGCCTGAGCACTGCAAACAGACTGGTCTCAATGTGTGTTGTGCGGTGTCAGTGTGTGCTGTGTGGTGGTGTCAATGGCTGTGCAGTTGTGTGGATCTCAGCGCTGGATTGTACTCCATCCCGCTGTGCTGCAGCTCCTCTCCTCACTGCCAGACTGAATAAAAGGGGGAAGTGGGGACATGGAAGCGTGGAGCCGCACACACAGGCTCCTGATGATGAGATGAATAGGAGAGGGAGAGAGAGAGAGAGAGAGAGAGAGAGAGAGATGGATAGGAGTTGCAGAGGAAACAGCAAGAGAATGGGGAAGAGACCCAGTTCTAGTGCCCTGTCCCTCTGGTCTGCCCCCAGTGCCCTGTCCCTCTGGTCTGCCCCCAGAGCCTTGTACCATGTTGTTGGTAATATTTAATTGTGTAACTTGATTCTGCATAAAACATTTAACAGTGTCATTCCATGAGATAATCTATGAGGGCATTTTTTATGGGTGCAATTAGGTGCAGGGCAGTGTATGAATTAGGTGGGGCAACTGGTGGCGAGTAACTCTTGAGGCCTGGCTAGTAGCTCAGGGCTTGAAATTTTGAGCCCTGTATATATACAGTATATACAGTGCAGAAAAGAAGTATTTGAACACCCTGCTATTTTGCAAGTTCTCCCACTTGGAAATCATGGAGGGGTCTGAAATTGTCATCGTAGGTGCATGTCCACTGTGAGAGACATAATCCAAAAAAAAAAAATCCAGAAATCACAATTTATGAATTTTTAACTATTTATTTGTATGATACAGCTGCAAAGAAGTATTTGAACACCTGTCTATCAGCTAGAATTCTGGCCCTCAAAGACCTGTTAGTCTGCCTTTAAAATGTCCACCTCCACTCCATTTATTATCCTAAATTAGATGCACCTGTTTGAGGTCATTAGCTGCATAAAGACACCTGTCCACCCCATACAATCAGTAAGAATCCAACTACTAACATGGCCAAGACCAAAGAGCTGTCCAAAGACACTAGAGACAAAATTGTACACCTCCACAAGGCTGGAAAGGGCTACGGGGAAATTGCCAAGCAGCTTGGTGAAAAAAGGTCCACTGTTGGAGCAATCATTAGAAAATGGAAGAAGCCAAACATGACTGCCAATCTCCCTCGGACTGGGGCTCCATGCAAAATCTCACCTCGTGGGGTCTCAATGATCCTAAGAAAGGTGAGAAATCAGCCCAGGACTACACGGGAGGAGCTGGTCAATGACCTGAAAAGAGCTGGGACCACCGTTTCCAAGGTTACTGTTGGTAATACACTAAGACGTCATGGTTTGAAATCATGCATGGCACGGAAGGTTCCCCTGCTTAAACCAGCACATGTCAAGGCCCGTCTTAAGTTTGCCAATGACCATTTGGATGATCCAGAGGAGTCATGGGAGAAAGTCATGTGGTCAGATGAGACCAAAATAGAACTTTTTGGTCATAATTCCACTAACCGTGTTTGGAGGAAGAAGAATGATGAGTACCATCCCAAGAACACCATCCCTACTGTGAAGCATGGGGGTGGTAGCATCATGCTTTGGGGGTGTTTTTCTGCACATGGGACAGGGCGACTGCACTGTATTAAGGAGAGGATGACCGGGGCCATGTATTGCGAGATTTTGGGCAACAACCTCCTTCCCTCAGTTAGAGCTTTGAAGATGGGTCGAGGCTGGGTCTTCCAACATGACAATGACCCGAAGCACACAGCCAGGATAACCAAGGAGTGGCTCTGTAAGAAGCATATCAAGGTTCTGGCGTGGCCTAGCCAGTCTCCAGACCTAAACCCAATAGAGAATCTTTGGAGGGAGCTCAAACTTCGTGTTTCTCAGCGACAGCCCAGAAACCTGACTGATCTAGAGAAGATCTGTGTGGAGGAGTGGGCCAAAATCCCTCCTCCAGTGTGTGCAAACCTGGTGAAAAACTACAAGAAACGTTTCACCTCTGTAATTGCAAACAAAGGCTACTGTACCAAATATTAACATTGATTTTCTCAGGTGTTCAAATACTTCTTTGCAGCTGTATCATACAAATAAATAGTTAAAAAAATCATACATTGTGATTTCTGGATCCTTTTTTTTGATTATGTCTCTCACAGTGGACATGCACCTACGATAACAATTTCAGACCCCTCCATGATTTCCAAGTGGGAGAACTTGCAAAATAGCAGGGTGTTCAAATACTTATTTTCTGCACTGTATATATATACACACATCATTCATTTTTGCTTTTCTAATCTTCCAATAATGTGATTTCCCCTCCCCAGTCCCCCTCTCTGACATCACTGTGACCTCCTCCTGTCTACCGGATGGCAGCGCAATGGTCGAATGTTCGGTGAAAGGATCAGATCCTCGTTATTCCTGGAGTTTGGATGGAAGATCCGTCTCCTCACACAGCCGGGTAACTCTTCCTCCTCCGGTCTCCGGAACCCTCCGCTGTGATGTCACCAATCAGATGAATAATCTAAGTAGATCCATCAACATCTCCTGTGCAGGTGAGTGAGAGAAATGTCTCCAGGCTGAATTTACTACTAAAGATTTTACTGAGAGATAAAATATTCCAGACACAAAGGGCCAGATTCAGGTAGATGGGCGCTTCTTTACTCTGGAGTAACGTTTCTCATTTACGTTACTCTGCCGACACTTTCGGCGCAAGTACTGTTATTCACATAGCAGTTGCGCGTAAACTTGCGCCAGAGTAATGATAATGCGCTGGCGTAACCCGACGCAAGTGGAAGTGGGTGTGATCATATGTAAATGATGGGCGGAACCCAGCGCAGAGGCTTACGTTCAGCGCATCATCCACGGAGCATGCGCAGTAAGTGAGGCTTCACTCGGCCCCCTTGTGCGCATGCTCACAACTTCCGTCGGCTCCACTTCATGGGAAACTTCAGCGCAATGCGTTCCGTTGGGCGTTTAAATGCGCCCGTAGATGCGCCATTCCGGCACTAAAGTATATCCTGCTCCCCCTCCCCGCAGTGATGTTACTTTTGTTCTGAGATGGCTGCTCCCGTTCCCCGCAAACACACAGGAGAAAGCTGAACTCTAAAGGCCAGGAGCTGTCAGCCGTCATCTCGGCTATGGAGACCTATGATGTCTTCCTCCATGGCTGTAAAATTTGACAGACAAGCATGGACAGAGGTGTTGTCCTGCAAGTTGGGGTGCTCAGCTAGCGATTATCGTCGGTAACGCTGCTGTAGCTGCTCTCCTGCTGACCTGTGGTCGTCTGGAGTAAAGATAAAGCAGCCTTTTGTAGAAATAACTTTGCGACGGACGGACGAGATATGCGCGGCGCATGTAGCCGGCGTATGGTGCTAATCCGTGCGAGAATTGGGAAATCTCCCTCATTTGCATATTTGCAGGGGAAATCAATAGGCGCGACTGATGCGCCAAGCGAAACTATGCGCTGACGAGACTCTGGCGTCGGAACGTTAAGCCAGTCAGAAATGGCCTGTTTTCTGTCGCATCTAGTTTGGTGGGTACGGCCACATAGAAACGACGGCGCATCTTCACAGTTACGCGGCGCATATCGAAATACTCCAGCGCAACTCTACCTGAATCTGGCCCAAAGATTACAATCCATGAAATACATAACATAACAGAATGATCAGCTTCCATCAGAGCCTTTTACCTTCCCCTATGGATCACACCCAGTGGTGTTGCATGGGTGGGGCCACAGGGTGGTAGAGGGACAGATACAAAAAACATTAACAGAGAACCAACATTCAGTAAAGGAGGTCATACAAGTACATAATGTGAGGAGGACACCGGAATGAGCTGCTTCATAATCGTATTATTTGTAATTATGAGATCGTCTATAGAAATCAATCAGGCCATTTGCAGATGAAGCCCAATTCCAGATAAGACTTTTTATAAAATATTATAACAGAGCTATGAAGAGTTAGAACTTCTGGCAGTTTTTTATTGCTGTCTTGCTCCATATTGGGAAGATTTTCGTTCACTTCCTGTGTGGTCACCATGATAGGAAATGAGGGGAAATCTCCCCAATGGGTAATAAGGAAGATACCAGCAGAGGAGAATGTATAAAAGAAGATATACTGTATTTATACTATAATGGCAAAATAAATATTGATCAAGATATAGACAAACAAACCTATAGATAAACAATCTCCTAGCAAGTTCCATGGCAGTGACAGGGAGCTGTTAGTTGCAGCAAGCAGTCATTAAGAGATCGGGTTGTGTCTCCTGTCGGTGGGTTTCTTCTTTCAGTGAGTCAGTGAGCCACATTAATCATGAACTGGCATCACCGGAGGCCATGATTGATGAAGGATTTACCATTATGGGATTTTTTTTGAGTTTACTTATTTTTTTAAATAAAGGACTTGTCAAAAAGTGTCTTTATTTACTATTTCCATAATTTTTTTAGCGAACAAGTAACCAGAGGTACTATGTACCCCTTACTCATTTACATAGAGGCTGCTGTTTTTTTTTGAGGCACACTTTTTTCAAGGGGGCTTCGAGAATCAAGCAATCCCTCTTCTGGAGACCCCCAATATCCACTAGTCCAGGGTTGTGGGGAAGAGGTCCTTGTCCTAATCAACCTAGGGACAAGTTGCTTGGCTAGGAGGCCTTTGGCAGGTTACCCTCCCTACGTTGAGGGCATGTGGCCTGGTATGGTTTAAGAGGGGAAATGCACTATTTCTCCATCCTTTCCTGATTTTTTTGCTGTATGGTCTTGTATGCAATTAAGTAAGACCCCATGTATTTTTTTTTTGTGTAGGCTCACCCTTGGCATCCATACAAGACCCTTATTAAGGATAAGGGTCTGGTATGTATTTTGAGGAGGAACTCTATACCTTTCTTATGTGTGTTCCTTCATTAACACTGGTACCAGATTCTCACCTAGGATAAGGGTCTGGTATACTATAGACCTTTCTTATGTGTGTGTTCCTTCATTAACACCTCTACCAGATTCTCACCTAGGATAAGGGTCTGGTATGTATTTTGAGGAGGAACTCTACACCTTTCTTATGTGCGTTCCTTCATTAACACCTTTACCAGATTCTCACCTAGGATAAGGGTCTGGTATGTATTTTGAGGAGGAACTCTACACCTTTCTTATGTCTGTGTTCCTTCATTAACACCTCTACCAGATTCTCATCTAGGATAAGGGTCTGGTATGTATTTTGAGGAGGAACTCTACACCTTTCTTATGTGCGTTCCTTCAATAACACCTTTCCCAGATTCACACCTATGATAAGGGTCTGGTATGTATTTTGAGAAGGAACTCTACACCTTATGTCTGTGTTCCTTCATTAACACCTCTACCACATTCTCACCTAGGATAAAGGGCTGGTATAGATGAAGGGAATTCCTTTGTTTGCAAACAGAAGTATGCACTCAGGATTTATTATTAGCCAGTGATTTAAACAGTGTTTTTATCTTTGTAAATGTCAGTGTTGCTATAGTAGGTTGTGTACATCGTACATGGACCACTTCACAAAGAGGACCAGGGCATCGCCCAGGCATGTTACTTATAGAAAATGTGCAGACCATTATGCATTATTAAAATTGCTTCCCTCTCAAACATTATATTTTTTGGGGGGACATGTCCCCAGGGCAGTGCTCAGACCCCACAGTCATTTGTTTGAAGATCTCTTACTCATTAGCCTTGAATATAGCCGTTATTTTTTGTTTATGTAGTGCCCACCCCTAAAGGGGCAGCTGAAGATTAGACAGGTTCTTTCCCAAAACAGTACAAAGGCAGCCAGGCACTCAGCAACTGTCCTTCACTTTGGTTTAGAAAATCTGTCTAGGGGATGTCTTCTTATAATTTATTACTGAAGAAGCTTGTATTGGGAGAGGGTTGAGGAGTGTGGGATACTTCAAAACACCAAGCTAAACTTGCAGAGGACACTTCTCAGTGACAGTAGCACAAGGACAGGTTGATTAGGACAGTCTGTAGGTGCAGAGCTGAAGACAATGCAGGATAATATAGCATAAGCAGTTGTGGTCTAAGGAAGTCTATAGGCAACACAGCTGTAGACCAAGCAGGATCATATAGCATGAGTAGTTGTGGACTAGGACAGTCTTTGGGTGCACAGTTGAAGACCATGAAGAATCATATAGCATGTGTAGTTGTGGTCTAGGACAGTCTGTAGGTGCAGAGCTGAAGACCATGCAGGATCATATAGCACAAGTAGTTGTGGACTAGGGCAGTATATGGGTGCACAGCTGAAGACCATGCAGGAACATATCACAAGGTTGTAGACTAAGAAGGTCTGGATTCTTGCAGGTGGTGACCACAAGTTTGCAGCACACATAGGCAGAAACCACAGCTGGAGACTAGTGTTGCTCACGAATATTCGCATTGCGAATATTCGCTACGAATATTGCATATTCGAGTATTCGCGAATAACACGAATATCGCGGCGAATATTCGCTATTTCGAATATTCGAATTTTTTCATTTTTTTTTTTAGAACAGATCACATCCTAGAGATCCCCATCAACGTCTAAAAGCATTGCTGGTATGATTAGAGACCTTGGGCCGAGTAGCTGCAGCGCTCATTTTATATTGCCGAAAAATCGCAATGCGATTATTCGGCAATAGCGATATCGCGCGATTATTTTATATTGTAATATATCACGAATATTCTGAGCCAATCAAAGTGCTCCATTCCGCATTTCTCGAAATTTCGCAATTATTTTGTATTGTAATATATCACGAATATTCTGAGCCAATCAGAGTGCTCCATTCCGCATTTCTCGAATATTCGCAATTATTTTATATTGTAATATATCACGAATATTCTGAGCCAATCAGAGTGCTCCTTCCGCATTTCTCGAATATTCGCAATTATTGTGTATTGTAATATATCACGAATATTCTGAGCCAATCAGAGTGCTCCTTCCGCATTTGCCGAATATTCGCAATTATTGTGTATTGTAATATATCACAAATATTCTGAGCCAATCAGAGTGCTCCTTCCGCATTTCTCGAATATTCGCAATTATTTTATATTGTAATATATCACGAATATTCTGAGCCAATCAGAGTGCTCCATTCCGCATTTCTCGAATATTCGCAATTATTTTGTATTATAAAATATCACGAATATTCTGAGCCAATCAGAGTGCTCCATTCCACATTTCTCGAATATTCTCAATAGCGAAAAATCGCAATAGCGAAAAATCGCAATAGCGAAAATTCGCAATAATTTAATTTCAAAAAAATATCACGAATATTCGTATTTAGCGAATATTTCTCGAATATTCGACTATATATTCGAGATATATCGCGAAATCGAATATGGCATATTCTGCTCAACACTACTGGAGACCATGGATAAGCTGAAGCTCAGGACTTACACTTGGGCTCTACTCACAGAGTCTTTGGAGATCAGAACAAGTCCATGGGCTCTGTCCATAGAAGAGTAGTCCAGCAGCCAGTCCAGAGGTGCTCCAGGGGCAGACGGTCCCTCCCAGCTCACAGATCCATCCCACAGAGGGGAAAAAGACAATCTTCCCAGGGATCCAGACTATTTAACAGCAGCCCAGCTACCCTCTGGGGTTGGACAGGTAAATATTCAGCCTGGTTATTTGAATTCTCCCTCCGTAAGCTCTAGACATTTCTTCTAGAGGCAGGGGGGAAGCAATTAATCTCCCAACTTGTGAATTCATGAACAGACCAGAGCAAACAATAGCTGCTCCTCTGATTACAGAGCAGGCCAAAACGAAATTTACCTAGTAGTCTAACTAGGAGGGCGCTACATTAACCACCTGAGGCCCGCACTATAGCCGAATGACGGCTACAGCGCGGACCTGAATATCCAACAGGACGTCTTTTGACGTCCGCCCCTTTGGGGGTTCCCCGCGCGCGCTCCTGAGCCTGCAGCGGGGAAATTCTAGGCTGGCCGTGTCCCTTGGACACAGCCAATCACAGATCGCGGCGAACGGCCAATCAATGTGGGCCAATGAGAGATGATCTCAAATGTAAACATATAAGGCCGCGTACACACGAGGGGATATGTCCGCTGAAAACGGTCCGATGGACCGTTTCAGCAGACATCTCCGCTCGTGTGTATGGGCTAGCGGACAGATTTGTCCACCCGACAGATTTCAAAGCAAGCTTTGAAATCTATCCGGTGGGAATCTGTCCGCCCGACATGTCTGCTGGTTAGTACACTTACCAGCAGACATGTCGGCTCCCACCGCCGCCGCGCCGCTGCCGAATGGATTCGGCGCATGCGCGGAAGTGTTTTACTTCCTGGTGCGGTGACGTAGCGGTGACGCGGCGGCGTCAACGTCACCGCCGCGTCATCGCCACGTCACCGCGCCGTCCGGCGGCGGGGAATTTGATCCGATGGTGTGTACACGCCATCGGATCAAACTCCCGATCGGACATATCCGATGGAAATGGTCCGCGGACCGTTTTCATCGGATATATCCGATCGTGTGTATGGGGCCTAAGAGCATTTCTCATTTCCGGCTCACACAGAGACAGCGTCCTGTCTCTGGAGAGGACACCGATCTGTGTCCCTTGTACAAAGGGACACAGATCGGTCACCTCCCCCAAGTCACCCCCCCCACCTACAGTTAGAACACTATGCAGGGTACATCCTCACCCCCTAGTGTTAACCCCTTCAATGCCAGTCACATTTATACAGTAATTAGTGCATATTCATAGCACTGATCGCAGTATAAATGTGAATGGCGCCAAAAATGTGTCCGATGTGTCCGCATAATGTCGCAGTCCCACTAAAAACCGCAGATCGCCGCCATTACTAGTAAAAAATAATAATAAAAAAATTATAATTCTGTCCCCTATTTTGTAGGCGCTATAACTTTTGCGGAAAGCAGTCGCTTATTGCGATTTTTTTTACCTAAAATATGTACAATACGTATCGGCCTAAACTGAGAAAAAAAATTATTATTATTTTTTTTTAAATTGGGCGATTTATTATAGCAACAAGTAAAAAATTTTGTATTTTTTTTTTTTTAAATGTCGCTCTTTTTTGCGCAAAAAATAAAAACCGCAGAGGCGATCAAATACCACCAAAAGAAAGCTGTACTTGTGGGGAAAAAAGGACGTCAATTTTGTTTGGGTGCCACGTCGCACGACCGCGCAATTGTCAGTTAAAGCGACGCAGTGCCGGAAGCTGAAATTTCACCTGGGCAGGAGGGGGGTATATGTGCCCAGTAAGCAAGTGGTTAACATTCGGCTCCAATTGATTTTAGCAGGGTTTAAACTCGGCACCCAAAGTCTATGGGAGAAATCTAAAGTGCTAATTTTAAAGGCTAATATGCAAGTTATTGTCCTAAAAAGTGTTTGGGGACCCGGGTCATGCCCCAGGGGAGTGTTTGGGGACCCGGGTCCTGCCCCAGGGGAGTGTTTGGGGACCCAGGTCCTGCCCCAGGGGAGTGTTTGGGGACCTGGGTCCTGCCCCAGGGGAGTGTTTGGGGACCCGGGTCCTGCCCCAGGGGAGTGTTTGGGGACCCGGGTCCTGCCCCAGGGGAGTGTTTGGGGACCTGGGTCCTGCCCCAGGGGGAGTGTTTGGGGACCTGGGTCCTGCCCCAGGGGGAGTGTTTGGGGACCTGGGTCCTGCCCCAGGGGAGTGTTTGGGGACCTGGGTCCTGCCCCAGGGGAGTGTTTGGGGACCTGGGTCCTGCCCCAGGGGAGTGTTTGGGGACCTGGGTCCTGCCCCAGGGGACAGGTATCAATGCAAAAATAACGTTTTAAAAACTGAAGTTTTTTCGGGAGCAGTGATTTTAATAATGCTTAAAGTGAAACAATAAAAGTGAAATATTCCTTTAACCTTCGTACCATGGGGGGGGGGGGGGTGTATAGTATGCCTGTGAAGTAACGCATGTTTCCCGCACGTAGAACTGTCCCTGCACAAAGTGTAATTTCTGAAGGAAAAAAAGTAATTTGAAATCACTTGCGGCTCCCGGCAATTCAGAGAAAAGTCAATCATAAAAAATAAAAAATAAAGCGTGGGGCTCCCCGTAAATTCAACTACCAGGCCCTTCAGGTCTGGTGTGGATTTTAAGGGGAACTCCACAACAAATAAAAAAAAAATGGCTTGGAGTTCCCCCAAAAATCCACACCAGAAACCTTATCCTGGCATGCCGCAGAAAAGAGGGGGGGACGAGAGGGTCTGTGACCCCCTCAAAGGACCATGTCCCCATGTTGATGGGGACAGGGGCCTCATCTCCACAACCCTTGCCCGGTGGTTGTGTGGGTCTGCGGGCGGGGGGGGGGGGGGCTTATCTGGCTTCAACTTCTTAAGGACCGCCGCATGTACATTTACGTCGGCAGAATGGCACATGCAGGCACATCAACGTTGCTGCCTTGACGTGGGTCGGAGGTCCGATCGGGACCCCCCCCCCCCGGTACATGCGGCGGTCCCCATGGCTGTAGGAGCGATCCGGGACGAGGGGGCAGCTATTCGTTTTTGTCCGCCCCCTCCGGATCGCTCCCAGCCAATGCGCGCGCTTCCCTGCTCTGCACTTTCTCCTCCTGTGTAAACACAGGAAGGGGGAAGTGATGTGATCTCTGCTCCCGGCGGTATTTTCAACCGCCGCCGAGGAGAGATCACATCACACAGTAAGTCTGCACAACACTACACTGACACGCACTACACGCAGGCACATTAACCCCTTGCGATCACCCCTCCCCCTGTCACAGTTTACTGAATGCAGTGATCATATATGTACTGATCACTGTATTTAGTGTCAGTCAGTTAGAGTTAGGTCCAGGGTAGCCCCCGTACCCCCCAATAAAGTTTTAACCCCTTGATCACCGCCCTAGTTAACCCTTTCACTCCCTATTGCCAGCGTCACTAAGCGATCATTTTTCTGATCGCTGTATTAGTGTCTCTGTTCCCGCTAGGTAGCTATTTATTTAATTTTTTCGATTTTTTTTTTTACTAAAGACATGTGGCTAAATACATTTTGGCCTCAATGTTTGACTAAAATTTAGTTTATTTGATTTGTCTTATAACAAAAAGTAAAAAATATTGATTTTGTATATAGCGCAAAAAGTAAAAATCGCAGAGGCGATCAAATACCACCAAAAGAAAGCTCTATTTGTGGGAAGAAAAGGACGCAAATTGTGTTTGGGAGCCACGTCGCACGACCGTGCAATGTCAGTTAAAGCCTCGCAGTGCCGAAACGCAAAAAGGGGCAAGGTCCTTTACCGGCATTTTGGTCCGGGTCTTAAGTGGTTAACAAAGGGGACCCCCAGATCCCACCCCCCATGTGAATTGGTAATGGGGTACATTGTACCTCTACCATTTCACTAAGGAAGTGTAAAGAATTGTAAAAAAAAAAACACACACTGTGGAGAAAAAACCTTTATTAAAAAATAAATAAAAATTATTCTCCAATCTTATATCCTGTGTCATTCATAGAAGCTGCAGTACGACTTCTCTGGAAGGTGGATCTGTCAGGAAAGGGTGGGTATGTCTGGGCTTTCATGATGGGAGCCTGTGCCAGACCCTGAGATGTATTAACCCCCAGTAGATTGGGAGATGCAGAATGGAGGATTACTACTAGCAGAAAAGTAATCAGCACAAGGGATCTATCCTACTAAGAGTCAGTTCACACAGGGGCAACACGACTTCCAGCACGACTTTGGGAGGCAACTTGGACACGACTTGAGTATAGATCACCAGGCAACTTACAAGGCAACTTCAAGCCGCCTCCTGGACAGGAGACTTTCCAGTGGCCAATCAAACAACAATCAGCTCTGGGAGAGGGAGGGGGAGGGAGTGGTTTGCCTGAGAAATGTATGTTATCTTCCTGGAAAGTTGCTTCAGTTAAGACAGTGATCAGACTTCTGAGGCGACTTCCATTGAAATCAATGGGTACAAGTTGCCTACAAGTTGGATTGAAGTCGTACAGGAACCTTTTCTGAAGTCGGAGCGACTTCAGTAGTGTGTATTAAGACGGCTCTCATTCACGTCAATTGATTTTCTCAACCACACGACTTGGGACGACTTGGGGAGACTTCAAGTCAGATCCCAGGTCGCCCCAGTGTGAGCCGACTCTAACTCTAGGTTATGTCCCTTGTGCTGATTTTTCTGTTTGTGTTCTTGGCTGCCCTTAGGTTTTAATGTGTTCCATCTTTCCTTCCATGTGTAGTTTCAGGCTTGTTATCCTTTTATCTAAGATACCAGAGCTGACGTTTGGTTAGATTTGCAAGGCTCAGGTTCAGCTCAGGCAGCCTTATGAAGTCCATTGGATAAGATGGAGGAAGATAGATATAGGGAGGAGGATTGCTGGCCTTCCATTAATAAGAACAACAATAATAATATTACCAACAAACACATAAAAGCCAACAAAAATCCTGAATACCTCAAATGCAGATATCACTGTGTGCAACCCCCCAGAGTATGGTCATGTGACCCAATGCCTAGTATGAAAGGGAGGAGTAGCATTGGCTGCTGGTGTCCCAATCACATGACTGGTAATGATCTAGGACAGGGGTCTCCAAACTTTCCATACAAAGGGCCTGTTTACTGTCCTTCAGACTTTAGTGGGGCCGGAATGTGGTCAGCTGGGGGGGGGGGGGGGTTTAGAAAATGTCCTGAGCCCAGTATCAGTGAGAGTCAACATGGCCTCGGTGTTGGCGGTTAGTAGGAGGAGTAGTGCCCCATCATTGGTATTAGTGGGAGAAATGGTGCCCCAATGTTGGTCATAATGGTAGGAATAGTGCCTCATATCATTGGAGGAATAGTGTCCCAAGGGCCAGATGAAGGCTGGCAAAGGGCCACATCTGGCCCTCGGGCCACAGTTTGGAGACCCCTGATCTAGAATCTTGCGGTAAACGTTTCTGCACTGAAGATATTTCAGGATTTTGGGGACTTTTTATGATTGTAATGGATTGGGGTGGATGGGATATTAGAGGGGGTCCTATTTCATTTCAGTACCATGTTACAGATCTCCCCATCTCTGTGTCTCTCAGTTCCGGTATCAGATCCGGCCCTGAATGTGACGTGTCTCCAGAATGGCAGCACTGAGATCTCCTGCGAGGTGGAGAAGGGGACGGATCACACCATCTTCATGACTGTGAGTGGAGGACTGGAGGAATATAATGTCACCAGCTCAAAGCGGACAGTCCGTGTCACTGTGCCTCCCGTGTCACCTCCCGATTCCTGGAATATCAGATGTTCAGCAAAGAACGACATCAGTGAGAGATCCACCAATCAGATGCAAGACGCTTGTCCAGGTGAGTGACGTGTCTCCTGTCCCTGCTATCATCTCTGTATATACCAGAGCAGTGTTCATCCTGTATACTGTATACCCCAATTATAGAGCAAACATTGGTCGGATCCCCCAGGCTGGTCAGAAATAACT
The DNA here is from genome assembly GCA_029574335.1 of Rana kukunoris. NCBI lineage: Eukaryota > Metazoa > Chordata > Amphibia > Anura > Ranidae > Rana > Rana kukunoris. The sequence goes on along the minus strand of CM056050.1, from coordinate 614,070,564 downwards.
GGGATCCTGTGATGTCATTCCCCAAATATGGTCATATCCATAAATGGTAAATTACACCACCCAAGAGATCCTGTCCCTTTATATATATATATATATAATCAACTGTCACCCACCAGAGCTGTCAGTCCACTTTCCAATTTGTTTGTCAACGAGTAGGGTACTATGTACTCATTCACAAAGAGGGGAGGTGGCATCTGGGTGCCCCCTCATTTTTAAATGGGGCTTCTAAATTCCAATAAGCCCCCTGCCTGTAGACCCCCAAAACCACCAGGCCATGGATGTGGGGAAGAGACTCTTGTCCTCATCGACATGTTGACAAGGTGCTTTGCCCAGGGTGTCCCTGCTGGCAAGGCACCCCCCTCCCTCATGGTGAGAGTATACAGTTTTTTTGAACTATCCCTGGCCCCTGTGTTTACATGGCTGGGGATTCTCTTCATCTTTAACTAACATAACTGAAAATAAAGGGGCTCGTTCACTCCCTGACTGACTCGACGGGTCGCAAACTTAACTCATCCCCTGATATAGCTAAGCAATTTGTTGCATACTATTCGCAATTATACAACCTTCACCCCACAGACTCACCTGCAGACTCACTCCCCAGGAAACAGGCGATCAGAGACTTTCTGACGCAGTACTGTCCTGCACCAATTTCAGACTCCATGACCCAGTATCTAGACACCCCATTGACTATTGAGGAAGCGACTTTCATGTTGAAACAAATGAAGCCTGGGAAAAGCCCGGGCCCCGATGGACTGAGGCCGCATACACACGACCTGTCGAGGAATTCGTCGAGCCAAATTTTCCCATTCCCGTCGAGCAAAAAGAAGACATGCTCTCTTTTTGGCGGTTTTCTCGGGGGAAAAGTGTACACACGACCGGTTTTCGCGGCAGAATACGCCTCCCATCAAGTTTCTTGATGGATTCTGCCGAGAAAACCGGTCGTGTGTACGGGGCCTTACAGTTGGATACTGTGGCCCGGATTCACGTACCTGGGCGCATCTTTATTCTGGCGTAACGTATCTTGTTTACGCTACGCCGCCGCGACATTGAGAGGCAAGCCTGGTATTCACAAAGAAAATACGCGCAATGTTGCGGCGGCGTAGCGTATAGTTGTCGGCGTAAGCCAACGTAAGTCAAATGAGGTGGTAGTGGGCATGATTTATTATAATGAAGCGTGACCCTATGTAAATGAAGGGCCGAACGAACAGCGCATGTGCCGTCCCATGGACGCTTCCCAGTACGCATACGCAGAATCACGTCGGGACAAACGCCTAAGATACGTCCAATCACTTAATGTAACCTACGCACAGCCCTATTCACGGAGTACTACGTAAACTACGTACAATGCGACGGCTATTCCCTCGTCCATACCTTTGCATGACTTACCCCTGCTTTATGTGGGGTAAATTTACGCCGGACGTACGACTTACGTAAACCGCGTATATAATCGGCGTATCTTACTAATTTGCATATTTAACTTGGGTACACCAAATGCGTCCAGCAAAACTATGCGCCCACGATACGCTGGTGTAGGCAAGTCACGTCGGGCGGCTGAAGCCTTGTTTTACGGCGTATCTAGCTACGCGAATCAGCATAGCAAGACGACGGCGCACATTTGTACTTACGACGGCGTATCTCTAGATATGCCGGCGTAAATATTTTGTGAATCCGGGCCTATAAGTCTTATGCCCACCTCCTCACCCCCTTCTTCACCTCCACCTTCAACTCTTTTGCCACTTCCATTACTCCCCCACAAGACTTGCTCGCAGCCCATACAGTATAGCTGTGATACTGAAACCAGGTAATGATCCTGTGACGAGACCCTTGCTCGCTCTCTTCCGCTCTCCCGACACTCCTCTGCTACTAGTGGATCAGATTGCAGATCGCAACGTCTGATGGTTCAGTCATCCAAGGTTTCGGGATCTGAACTACAGCTATGTGCTGTTCGGACCCATTAGAACAGACACCAGACAGGCTGTATGTAAGTTCAAACAGGAGACTTTTAATGGAAGTACACAACACACTTTTATACAGAATTTGGCACATCCCACCCCCAACAACGATCTATCTTGGTTCTCCTCTTTTTTGGAAAACCGGTCGCAAATAGTGAAGTTAGGACCTTTCACTTCTGAAAAACGCACGGTGTCATGCGGAGTCCCTCAAGGATCCCCCCTGTCGCCGGTGTTGTTCAACATTTTTCTTCGTCCTCTTTTTGAAATCATTAGCAGTCAAAAACTGCTTTATCACTCATATGCAGACAATACACAACTGTATTTCCGCATTTGCAATAAAAAGGATCACCACCTCAATCTAGAGACTTGTCTCTCTCTGATAGAGGACTGGATGACAAAGCGTTATCTTAAACTTAACGGAGCGAAAACAGAACTTCTCCTGTTTCACGCCAAGCGTAAGAATCTACCTGTAACAACTTGGAGTCCCCCCCCCTATTCTAGGGAAAATCATCACCCCCTGCGCCAAAGTCAAAAGTCTTGGGGTCATTTTCGACTCCTACATGACAATGGACGCACAAATAGGGTCAGTTGTCAGCGGATCTCACCATCTGCTGCGCCTACTACGTAGACTCATCCCTTTTATTCCCAAAGAAGACATTGCAGTCGTGGTGGGAGCAATTGTGAACTCCAGATTGGACTATGCAAATGCCCTTTACCTCGGACTCCCAAAGTACCAAATCGCTCGTCTACAAGTTGTTCAGAATACAGCCGCCGGACTTGTGACTGGGAAAAAACCCTGGGAATCAATCTCACCCTCACTGAGATCCCTTCACTGGTTACCAGTAAAAGACAGAATTACTTTTAAAGCACTCTGTCTAACGCATAGATGTATTCATGGGAATGCTCCCCATTATTTATGCGAAAAAATAAAAGTTTATAATCCCAATCGTGTCCTGCGATCCACCAATCAAAATCTACTCCAGATACCGAAAGCCAACTACAGGTCCAAAGGAGATAGAAGATTTGCGGTCCGGGGTCCCAGACTATGGAACGCTTTACCAACCAGCATTCGGTTGGAGAACTACTTAGCTTTCAGGAGAAAGATCAACACTCATCTCTTTTGATACCAAAGGAGACAGGAACAACAAGCGCCCAGAGGCGATTTAGTTTGCATGTGCCGCGCTATATAAGTTTTCATTCATTCATTCATTCAACAACCGCTTTCTTATTGGTCCATTGTAAAGTCCAGGCAGTCCTCCATCAGGTCCTCTCCCATGCAAATGAGGACTTCAAAATGACTCAGCAGAGATTGGTCCCAAAGCTTGGATAGAAAGACTGTTATGTGTATTGAGACAGAAGCCCCAGGGGGTAATCAATGTACACAATAGCCCGGTCTATGTAACATGACTTAATTAATTAATCCGACGGACCATTTCAGCCGAAAAATCCCCTCGTCTGTAGGGGCAAACGGACAGTTTTGGACGGATTCCTCTGGCGGAAAAGTTTCAAAGCATGCTTTGAAACTTTTCCGCCAGAGAGCTGCCCATCGGATATGTCCGCTGGTTACTACGCCTAACCTGCGGACATATCTGCCCGCACATGCGTCGGATCCTGTGAATGGATCCGACGCATGCGCGTATAAGTGTTTTACTTCCTGGTGCGGTGACGTGGCAGTGACGTGGCGGCATCAACGTCACTGCGCTGTCCGCCGGCGGGGAATTTGATCCGATGGTGTGTACAGCCACCGGATCAAACAGCCTGGCGGACATATCCGATGGAAACGGTCCGTCGGACCGTTTCCATCGGATAAATTACATCGTGTGTACAAGGCCTCAGAGGTCACATTCCTTTAGATAATGACATTCTAATTCAATACTCCTGACAGGAGACTTCTGACCTTTAGAACAATACACAGTCTTTTAAGCGTAAACAGAGAGCAGCTTCACACACACAATGAACTTCAATCACATTCTAAAAGACATTCTGTTGAGGCAATTATCCCCCCCAGACGTTCCGTCTCCGACAACAGCTATTCACCTGCAGAACACAATGAAGTGTCTTTCACAAGCCAGCTCACTTACCATCTTAAAAGCCTGTTACACAGGGGGATGAGTCACTGTTCTATTGACCTAGTCAGGTCAACATAAATCACTTGTAATATTCCAGTATATCCTTCAATATGACAATCAGTAATGTCCCATCTTCTGCAATACATGAATTATGATTTATTAGCCACCCTCTCCTGTGTAACAGATGTCAAAGAAGAACACTTCTGCCTTCCAAGGTCCATGACAGATCCCTCTATGGTCACAAATTATAGGCCCATTTCCCTGCTAAATGTGGATCTCAAGTGGTATGCTAAAATGCTTGCGAATCAACTCTTTCCCCTCTTACCTAAACGAATAGACTCAGACCAGGTCGGTTTTATCCCTGGCAGGGAAGCGAGGGATAACACCCTTAAAGCGGGGGTTCACCCTAAAAGAAGCCGAACGTCAGTGTGCAGGCGCCGTATAGAGCCGATTCGCAGTCCGGCTTCTTTCGGCAACTCGTGATGCACTGTATGCGCCGGTGGAAAGCATGTCAATCAATTAGCATGTGAATAGGAAAGCCCAGTCCCGCACGATTACCTACCCGGAAACCGCGGTGAAAATATAGATAAAACGCTATGTACGGCAAGAAAATAAAAAAAGGTCAGCATCATTTCATTCTCACAACTCGGCTCAATGTAATGTTAGAATTTTTTTTTTAGGGTGAACCCTAAAGCAATCACCATTCACCACCTGCTCACAACGACTCGAAAACATGGGTTCCTGCTCTCTCTATAAAAATACAATAAAACTATCCCCCTATTTTGTAAATGCTATAAATTTTGCGCAAACCAATCGATAAACGCTTATTGCGATTTTTTTTTTTACCAAAAATATGTAGAAGAATACGTATCGGCCTAAACTGAGGAAAAAATTAAATATATATTTTTGGGGATATTTATTATAGCTAAAAGTATATTGAATTTTTTCAAAATTGTCGCTCTATTTTTGTTTATAGCGCAAAAAATAAAAACCGCAGAGGTGATCAAATACCACCAAAAGAAATCTCTATTTGTGGGAAAAAAAGGACGCCAATTTTTTTGGGAGCCGCGTCGCACGACCGCGCAATTGTCAGTTAAAGCGACGCAGTGCCGAATCGCAAAAAATGGCCAGGTCCTTTACCTGCCTAAAGGTCCGGGTCTTAAGTGGTTAATTTCCATTTTCACTTTCAATCTTTTGACTAATTTGCAAATCTACCATCAACCATTTTGGTTGCTAGATTCGCTTGGGAAACGAGATGGTCGTTTTAAAAAAAAAAGTGTTCCGCACTGACATGTGTATAAGGCCAAATGTCTAACAAAAAGGAGGAAGACAACCCTGGAGCAAAGTCTGGATTGTGTCTAAGTGGGGTCATCGGGCCCAGAGTTGAGGAAATTCGATATTTAGTGCATGGTGCGTTGGAAGAATAAGTGGGTGACTTATGTTCAAATTAGACATTTTTTCGACAGACCCAACCCAAAACTTGACTGGTCCCGACGACACACCCCCTTCGAGACACTCTGCCTGAGCGCTGAACCTCTAACTCACTTAATCTTGTCTATATATGCACTACTATTCCTAGACCAACGTCCAAAACTCAACTGGGCTAGCCATAAATTGGAGACAGAACTTTCCATCGACCTAACAGATCCTGCATACATAAGGGAACGGTGAATGTACATGTACAAGAAAACGCTTTTAAAATATTTTCAAGGTGGTACAGGACCCCCCTTAGGTTACATACCCCTCTGTTTCCCCACAATGTTGGAGATGTGGAGCTGAGATTGGTTCGCTCCTACACATCTGGTGGTCATGCTCTAAAGTGCAACCTTTTTGTAAGGCGGTCCACCCACTCACTAACCATATCATCACCTACAACCTTGAATTCTTGCCAGCACAGTTTCTGCTCTACCACTCCAACATACCACCAAAGACCTACATTCGGTCCCTAGCCATGCACCTGGTCAACGCAGCGAAGCTCTGTATCCCTGCAAAATGGAAATCACCAGAGCCCCCAACCTTATCTGATTGGTTCAAACGTATACATAAGACGGCAGACATGGAGGAACTGATACATCAGGCACACCAACACACCATCTAAATAAACCGAACTCTGGGCTTGCTGGCTACATTTTACCACAACAGACGAATACAAAGCTTCTACTTCATAATCGTTCTCCGAGAGCTGGGGTGAGACACCAAATGATCCCCTTACCTGTTTACTTTCTTTACCCCTTCTGGAATACTCTTCAATGCTCCCTTCCCTTTTCTGCCCCTCACTCTTAGGTGTTAACCTACTACACACTTACATGTGGTGGCACCTCTCCCAGAACGCCTATTACCTACTAGGGATGAGCCGAACACCCCCCCGTTCGGTTCGCACCAGAACCTGCAAACAGACCAAAAGTTTGTGTGAACTTTAGAACCCTGTTAAAGTCTATGGGACTCGAACGTTTGAAATCTAAAGTACTAATTTTAAAGGCTAATATGCAAGTTATTGTCCTAAAAAGTGTTTGGGGACCCAGGTCCTGCCCCAGGGGAGTGTTTGGGGACCCGGGTCCTGCCCCAGGGGAGTGTTTGAGGAACCGGGTCCTGCCCCAGGGGAGTGTTTGGGGACCCGGGTCCTGCCCCAGGGGGAGTGTTTGGGGACCCGGGTCCTGCCCCAGGGGGAGTGTTTGGGGACCCGGGTCCTGCCCCAGGGGAGTGTTTGGGGACCCGGGTCCTGCCCCAGGGGAGTGTTTGGGGAACTGGGTCCTGCCCCAGGGGACATGTATCAATGCAAAAAAAGTTTTAAAAACTGACGTTTTTCCAGGAGCAGTAATTTTAATAATGCTTAAGGTGAAACAATAACATTGAAATATTCCTTTAAATTTCATACCTAGGGGGGTGTATAGTATGCCAGTAAAGTAGCACTTGTTTCCTGTGCTTAGAACTGTCCCTGCACAAAATGGAATTTCTGAAGGAAGAAAGTCATTTAAAATCACTCACTCACTTAGGGTCTGGTATGGATATTAAGGGGAACCCTGCGTCAAATAAAATAAAAACTTATGTGGGGTTCCCCCCAAATATCCATTCCAGACACTTCAGGTCTGGTATGGTTTTTAAGGGGAACTCCACCCCAAATTAAAAAAAAAAAATGCCGTGGACCCCCACACATTTTTTTTTATGAATGACTTTTCTCTGTATTGCCGGAGCCGACAATTTTTTATAGCCGCGAGTGATTTTAACCACTTCCTTACTGGGCATGTAAACCCCCTTCCTGACCAGGTGAAATTTCAGCTTGCGGCACTGCGTCGCTTTAACTGACAATTGCGCGGTCGTGCGACGTGGCTCCCAAACAAAATTGGCGTCCTTTTTTCCCCACAAGTAGAGCTTTCTTTTGGTGGTATTTGGTCACCTCTGCGATTTTTATTCTTTGCGCTATAAACAAAAAAGGACGACAATTTTGAAAAAAAATACAATATTTTTTACTTGTTGCTATAAAAAATAGCCCAATTTAAAAAAAAAATTCAGTTTAGGGCGATACGTATTCTTCTACATATTTTTGGTTTAAAAAAAAAAAAAAATCGCAATAAGCGACTGGTTTGCGCAAAAGTTATAGCGCCTACAAAATAAGGGACAGAATTGTTATTTTTTATTATTTTTTTTTTTTTTACTAGTAATGGCGGCGATCTGCGATTTTTATTGCGACTGCGACGTTATGGCGGACACATCGGACACTTTTGACACCATTCACATTTATACTGCAATCAGTGCTATAAATATGCACTAATTACTGTATAAATGTGACTGGCAGGGAAGGGGTTAACACTAGGGGGTGAGGAAGGGGTTAATGTGTTTCCTGCATTGTGTTCTAACTGTGGGGGGAGGGGGGTGACCGATCTGTGTCCCTATGTACTAGGAACACAGATCGGTATGCTCTCTCTATGACAGGACGCTGTCATTGTGAGAGCCGGCAATGAGAGATGATCTCATATGTTTACATATGAGATCATCTCTCATTGGCCCATCAGAACGCATCGCAAACGGCCACTCTGATTGGCCGTTCGCGGCGATCTGTGATTGGCTGTGTCCAAGGGACACGGCCAGTACACAAGTTCCCCGCTGCGCGCTCAGGAGCGCGCGCTGGGAACGAGGAAAGGGGCTGCCGTGAAAACACGGCAGCCCGGAGATTTAGAACCACCCTGCGGCCGTATATACTCGTACGGCCGTAGGGAAGTGGTTAAATTACTTTTTTTCCTTCAGAAATTACACTTTGTGCAGGGACAGTTTTAAGCATGGGGAACAAGCGCTACTTTACAGACATACTATACACCCCCCCCCTAGGTACGAAATTTAAAGGAATATTTTACTTTTTTTGTTTCACTTAAAGGAATTATTAAAATCACTGCTGCTAAAAAAACTGCAGTTTGATACATGTCCCCTGGGGCAGGACCCAGGTCCCCAAACACTCCCCCCGGGGCAGGACCCGGGTCCCCAAACACTCCCCTGGGGCAGGACCCGGGTCCCCAAACACTTTTTATTACAATAACTTGCATATTAGCCTTTAAAATGAGCACTTTAGATTTCAAACGTTCGAGTCCCATAGACTTTAACAGGGTTCTAAAGTTCACATGAACTTGCCGCGAACACCCCAAATAGTTCGCTGTTCGGTGAACAGGCAATGTTTGAGTCCAACATGAGTTCTACTCCAACTCGAAGCTCATCCCTACCCCTCACTCTTAGATGTTAACTTCTACACACTTACATGTGGTGGCACCTCTCCCAGAACTCCTATTACCTACCATACCTACTCCTTACCCTGACTGTCCACATACATTCTCCCATGCAACCCTCTCACTCTCCTGGTTGTTTAACCCTACTCTTATTGATAGACCTATTTCCTCACTGTTCTCTTAGGCCCTTGACAGTGGATAACCAAACAACGACCCCTAGATCACTTCCTCTAGGTTCTTGTTCCCTTTGATGTGTCACTTAACATACGCATGTTTTTATATGAGAGTTTTGATTTTCTATGCTTTCATGATTGTTTGTACTGCTTGTACTGTTCATACTATTTTCAATGTATTCCTTACACAGCGGCTGCGCCCGCGAATATGCATTTTATTGACTAATGACAATGCATTATACTCCCTGTTCTGTAACCATTCTCTTCAATAAAATCTTTTGAAACAAAAGAAAATAAAGGGGAACTACCCTTTTCACTCCGTAGTCCACAGTATCTACAAATTGTGGAATACAAAGAAATATGAAAACAGCTGAGCAGAAAGCCCTAGAGAATCCAGTACAACAACATATCACTTATCCAAAAAGAATTCTATACAATTAACACACAGCCATGTAGTAAAAAAAAAAACACCTTACATAGAACACTAAAGGAAAGAACATACCATAATATACACAAACCCGCTATAACATAACCCACCATACCGTATATGGGACCCGGCTATGGCTTATAGGGTTTATACTTAGAACATATACTGGTGACTCTCTCACATGGTCATGTCCTCACCCGGCCCGCTGTCATTGTGTGATGATAATCTGACCTTCTTCTCTGCGATCCAGCGATGAATCTCCGCAGTACACGGCGGCCGGATGTCCGCCTGATTCTGTGTGTTCCGCCGATTCCCTTCCCTGCGAGCGTCGCGACGTAGGGGGGGGGAACGGCGCCAAATTAAAAAAAGTAAACAAACACTATACATACAGTACACTGTAATCTTATAGATTACAGTACTATATGTAAAAAATACACCCCCCCCCATGTCCCTAGTGGTCTGCCCTGTACACTACATGTCCTTTTATATAATAAAAACTGTTCTTTCTCCCTGCAAACTGTAGATTGCCCATAGCAACCAAAAGTGTCCCTTTATGGCAAAAATTGTTTTAGAGCAGCTAAAAAACAGCGATAATAAATCAGAATCACTTGCAGAATTTAGCGATAGCGATTTATGGGGAAATTCGTCATAAAAAAAAAAAAAAAATAATGACAGCAAAAATTCTGCAACTGAGCAAATTTCAGTGATTTTGATTTGATTACATTATTGAATAATTTTTACTATAATTATATTATTATTTGTTATAATTTTTTATAATTATTTATTATATTATAATTTTTAATAAGAAAAAAAAAAAAAAATCATACCCGGGATGCCTATTAGACTCTTGTTTGGATAGATTTAAGTGAGTTATTCCTAAGAATTACAAGCCTACAGTATAAAACGCCAAATTCCCTTGCAAATAATGGTACCGCTTTTAGCACCTAAAATCTGAAAGAATCATACCGCCAGGGAGGTTAAATAGCCGGCTACATCCTTATCAAGACATCCAGAATCTCTGCCCTGTTACCAGAGTGACTGTCCTGTTATACTGACACTGCTGTACTGAAGATCTGATTGGGTTTGATATATAATATTGCTATTCTGTCCAACTCTCTCATTGTACCCTATTATCTCTTTTTCGAAGGTTGGTCTGGAATGTGGTCAGAGTGGGGTCAGTACCTTCTTTATGGTGTGGTCGGTGTCCTCTGCACTGCGCTCCTCATCTTTATACTCACCAACCTGAGGAAGAGGAAGAATCGGAGTGAGAGGAGGACGAGGGAAGGGTGTCAGACAGAGATGAACATGGAACCAATTTACTACAATGTAATGAACTGAAACATTTCCCCAGATTGTCAGCCCTGGAAATTGTATGAGAACAATAACACAGAGTATGTAAAGAAACTCAAACTCTGGTGACACAGGGCCACCAAGGGCCAGCTTGAGACTCTGGATCAAAGTTGAGAAGAAACTTGAAGGACTGGTGACCATTGGTGTCTGTCTGTATCTGAATGTCTTCTATTATTTCAGGTTACTCGTCATGTAATTCAACGGTTGTGTCTCCTTTTTTCTTTCTATATACAATATATTATTTTTTAATTACAGTTTTTGATTGTTTCTTTTTAGCTGACAACCACCTTAGAAGCTACAGAAGAATTGTATTATTGATTAACATACATATTATTTTTTCCTTTGCATTATCAATATAATTTACTTATACCTTTAATACCAACCTCTGCTTGGGCCCCGCCTCCTTCTCATCCCACCTCCTTCCCCAAGGTCTCATTGGTACATCACCCTAATAATCCCCCACCTCATTGAGAATCATGAGCAAAGAAGAAGAGCTTTGACTGTCATGAGGAGACCAAAATCTCTACTAGGAGAAGAGAAATGAGTAAAGTATTTAAATTGTACTGACCTCAATTTACAAAGACTGGTGATAGAGAGTAAAAGAGTCCCTCTCCTCCTCCTCCTCCTCCTACTTTAAGCTCCTCCATTTCCACCCCGTCTATACCAGATGACCTATCATCAGCCTCAAATGATAGGAATGAAAGTATTTCAAGGGCTGTCAGAGGTTTTCCTTATGGCACCTCCAATGGGATGATGTAGACTTAGGCTACAACTAGGCTTGTCCCGATACCACTTTTGAGACCGAGTACCGATACTTTTTTTCAAGTACTCGCCGATACCGAATACCAATACTTTTTTTATTTTTTACACATTTTATTTTTTTTATTTTTTTATACAATTTTTTTTTTTACTATTTTTTTTCTTTACTGTGATTTTTTTTTTTAAGGGGGGGGGGGGGTAGTGAATTGTCAGTGTGTTTTTTTTATAATTTTTTTATAATTATTATTTACATTTAATTTTTTTAATTATTTATTACAATTTTCTTAACAGACCTCTGACATCTCCCCTTTAAGACAGAGAAAGGGACTAGGGACACAGATTCCCCAGTCCCTTTCTCACAGCCTCAGCTTAAATTAATGGGGAGAAGCTCCTCTCCATTCATAAACTGAAGCATCATAAACACAATGAACAGTGTCACTGACTCCGTTCATTCAGAAAAGTTAGGAGCCGGGCTTAGCGGCTCCTACCTCCGCTCTCCCCCTGACAGATTGAGGGGGGAGAGCGGCACGGGGGGAGAGCTGCACGGGGGGGGGGAGCTGCATGGAGGGGAGAGTGGCATGGAGGGGGGATCTGCACGGGGAACAAGACGGCGGGGGAGCGCTGCACGGAGGGGAGAGCTGCACAGGGGACAAGACGGTACGGGGGAGAGTGTCACAGAGGGGGACAAGGCGGCAGGGGGGGAGCTGCACGGAGGAGGGAGCTACACAGAGGGGAGATCTGCATGGGGGACAAGACGGCAGGGGGAGAGCTGCATGGAGGGGAGAGCTGCACAGAGAGGAGAGCTGCACAGAGGGGAGAGCTGCACAGAGGGGAGAGCTGCACAGAGGAGAGATCTGCACGGGGGACAAGACGGCACGGGGGGAGAGCGGCACAGAGGGGGACAAGACGGTGGGGGAGCACTGCACGGAGGGGAGAGTGGCATGGAGGGAGAGCTGCACGGGGAGAGCGGCACTGGGGGAGAGCGGCGATGGGGAACAAGACGGCACTGGGGGAGAGCGGCACTGGGGAACAAGGCGGCACGGGGGAGAGCGGCACTGGGGAACAAGTCGGCACAGGGGAGAGCAGCACTGGGGAAAAAGATGGCAGGGGGGAACAAGGCGGCATGGAGGGGGAGAAGACAACACGGAAAAGATTAGTAACTACCCCCACCACCCGATACCTGACTGCCCAGGTATCGGGTGAAGCATCGGAGCATTTCCCCCCGAGTACAAGTACTTGGGAAATGCTTGGTATCGGTACCGATACCGATACTAGTATCGGTATCGGGACATCCCTAGCTACAACCATGCTCCGATTCAGCCAACCATGTGCTGACATCTCCAGATTTAGCTTTGAGCAGGCAGATTTATCTTCCCCCGCTGCTAAAATTAATGAAAAAGTATACCCCAGCCACCTTATTGCCAGCATCTCAATACCAGCTTGGTAAAATTCCTGTCTTTACAGCTTCTGTCATTTCAGCTGGTGGATATAGCCCTCTACAGTACCATCAATTTGACTTTTGCTCTACCACAATTCTATGTTTCTTCTGCTGTTCCCCAGTGTTAAAGATGAAGTAATTTGTTTTGCTAGTTACATACTACATTGGCCATTCATGTTTGCATTGATTATTACAGCGTATTGTCATTACAATTGGACTCTTTTTGGCTCCTCGTGCTGCTTCTGGGTTGGATTTTTTTTTTCCTTTGATACAGACTACATTGTGATGTTTGTATTCATCTTTTGGGCCTACTTGAGTGAATTGGCACCCTGAATATTTTTAGATACAGAAGTAGTGTGGACCAGGGCCGTCTTTACCATAGGGCAACCAGGGGCAGCTGCCCAGGGCCCTGTCACTGTTGGGGCCCAAAGCAACCCCCTTTTATAAAAAAAAACTTGTTTTATAAAAAAAAAAAAAAAAGTTTTTATATATTTCTTATATATATATATATATATATATATATATTTAAAAAATATATATATATATAAAAAAAAATGTATATATATATATATATATGTATATATATATATATATATATATATATATATATATATATATATATATATATATATATATATATAATTTTTTTTTTTATTAAAAGGGCTCAGAGGGCCTCATGTGGCAAACACCCTTTTTTATTTTTTTTATAAATGTTTATTTTTTTATTTTTGTTTATATATATTTTTTTATTAAAGGGCCCAGAGGTCCCCAGGGCCCCAGATGGCTACACCCCTTTTTTTATATATATTTTTCTTTATTTCTTTTTTTTTTGTAAAGGGCCCCCCGCTTCTAAATTCGCGGCAGCCCCCCCCCCCCCCACTTCTCAATTTCAGGCGGCAGCACCCCCCCCTGGTTCTCTGCTCCAGGGGGCCCATGCCTGAAGCTGTGTAAGGGGCCCCATAATTCCTGATGGCGGCCCTGTCGCCCGTTTAAGCCCCTGTGCTGCCCACAATTCAGCGGCACGCAGCCAGTGAAAGTACTGCTAAAATGTACAGCACTCCTGGCTTCCCTTTAGACGTGCACTTCTCCCTTCCTGCCACTGGGTGCTGCTTGTATATAAAAGTCAATTAGAATGTGATTTTATAGGGAGCTGTGGTGGCTCAACGTGATTGGCACTGCGCTGACAAGCCATTCACCTCTGCAGCCAAGGGTTCGGATCCCGGTCTCGGCTACATGTGAATTGAGTTTGGTGGTCTCAGCCCGGCTCCCGGTGGGTGTGCTATGCAAGGTACGCCTGTGCTTAGTACGCCCACCCCCCCCCCCCACAAAAACCACCACACTTGCACGCACACGAAATTGGTTTAAAACACATGCACTTTGGCTGGGTGGGCTAGGCCCCCTCACTCCCTCATAGGGGGAGTCCCTCTGCCCCATTGGGGTCCCGTTGGGCCCCAGTTGGGCTCCCAAGAGGAGCAGGTAGGGCGGGGCGAGTGGGAGGCCCCCCTTCACACCCGCCATTGCCACCAGGGGCATGGAGAAGGATGGCGATTGCCTCCGGGGGGAGGGTCTGCCTACTCCCAACTCCTGCAGTCCGGCTCCTCTCTCTCGAGTTCACGCACAAAAAATACACTTTAAAAAAAAAAAAAAAAAAAAAAAGAATGTGATTTTATAACATCTCCAGTTTGCTCTTCCCGAGGCTGACTTCTTCATGTCCTGCTCCTCAAGGTATGTCACTGTTTGCTAATCTATATTGTAAATATAAATTTTTTGTATGCAAATCAAATCAATGGTCTGCTGTGCTTGCACAAATGAGGGCCGCCAAAACACATACATGTAAACCAGTCAGGCCCAAAATAATCTGGAGGGGGGCCCAAAAAAAATGTTTGCCCAGGGCCCAAACCATATTAACCACTTAAGACCCGGACCAATACGCTGGCAAATGACCCAAGGGGTTTTTGCGATTCGGCACTGCGTCGCTTTAACAGACAATTGCGCGGTCGTGCGACGTGGCTCCCAAACAAAATTTGCGTCCTTTTTTTCCCACAAATAGAGCTTTCTTTTGGTGGTATTTGATCACCTCTGCGGTTTTTATTTTTTGCGCTATAAACAAACATAGAGCGACAATTTAAAAAAAAATTCAATATTTTTTACTTTTTGCTATAATAAATATCCCCCAAAAATATATAAAAAAACATTTTTTTTCCTCAGTTTAGGCCGATACGTATTCTTCTACATATTTTTGGTAAAAAAAATCGCAATAAGCGTTTATCGGTTGGTTTTCGCAAAATTTATAGCGTTTACAAAATAAGGGATAGTTTTATTGCATTTTTATTAATTATTTTTTTTTTACTACTAATAGCGGCGATCAGCGATTTTTTTTCGTGACTGCGACAATATGGCGGACACTTCGGACAATTTTGACACATTTTTGGGACAATTGTCATTTTCACAGCAAAAAATGCATTTAAATTGCATTGTTTACTGTGGAAATGACAGTTGCAGTTTGGGAGTTAACCACAAGGGGGCGCTGTAGGGGATGTGTGCCCTAATGTGTTGTTTACAACTGTAGGGGGGTGTGGCTGTAGGTGTGACGTCATCAATCGCGTCCCCCTATTACAGGGATGACGCGATCGATGCTCCGGCCACAGAGAAGCACGGGGAAGCCGTGTGTACACACGGCTCTCCCCGTTCTTCCGCTCCAGGGACGGATCGCCGCACTGCAGCGGCGATCGGGTCCGCGAATCCCGCGGTCCCGGTCCTGGAGCTTCGGACCGGGTCGCGGGCGCGCGCCCGCGACCCACGGCTGGGTACTAAAACCAACGTATATATACGTTGATGTGCCCAGCCGTGCCATTCTGCCGACGTAAATGTGCAGTAGGCGGTCCTTAAGTGGTTAAAGACGGCCCTGGTGTGGACTAATATTGATTTCTTAAATAGAAACTGGAAAGACAGATAATAATCAAAATAAATGCGCCTTGATGGTTACTGCCGCTGCGCTAAGGAGTAGATAAATAAATAAACGGAAGTTCGCAGCTGCTGTTTTAAATAAAGCAAATTGTGGAAAAGTGTATCTAGTGAATTCAACCGAACAGTTAAATGCAAGTAATGCAAACAGCGCTAATGTGTAGCTGAACCACACAAGTGAACAAATATGAAATACAGAAATAAATAAAAATAATGAGAGACCCGTGAATGAATGAGTTAAAAAAGTTAAAAGTTCATAAAGTTCATAAACTAGTAGCCTTACACTCACGTGTTTGACACAGCAAGCATCTAATACAATCCTCAAATCAGTGTTCAGGATTCATATCCAAAAAATGCAGAGGTGAGATCCACATAAGTGATTAAAAAAAAAAAAAAAGTATAATAGTGTGATATCGCTAAAACAATTTATTGACACACCACATGAATCTACAATGGTTGCACTCACAAAAGCAAACTCAAAAACCACCGTGAAATAAATCCAAGCAAACTTCCTCGATATTCACAAGCTGATAAACTGTGGTCACGGCGGACCTGTGCAGAAAACCAGGTGTTTCTCACCACTTCCCCTTCATTGTAACACTTCCTTCTTGTTAAAAACTGTATCCTCAAACGCTGGTCACGAGCATGAAAAAAAACTTGCAGGCTTGTTTCACGTCGGTCTCATACGATCAAACGATCATTAGTGTAGCCACGCCCCCGACATGTTTCGTCGTAGATTGACTTATTCATGGGGTTGGCTAACTGTTGATGAATGCCCTTCTTAAATATCCTGTAGTACACCTGATTGTAATTACCTGGCACTTGCAGTCCGTGAAGCATCCAATCAGATGTCCAGCCGCACTAAACACTATGGGCCAGATTCACATACAATTAGATTCGCGTAGAGCAGGGGTGTCAAACACAAGGCCCGCGGGCCGAATCCGGCCCTCCAAGCCATTTCATGTGGCCCTCGCCCTCCTCTGGTCCTCAAGACTTTCTGCTTTCAAGCAATATATCCAGCTTCTTCCCAGCAGCAGCTTAAGGAAAGGGGGGTACACTGTGATGTAAGGGAGAGTGGGGGGATCAACATCTGATGGTGGGGTGGCATTTAACATCTAATGTAAGGTGAGGGGATGCGCTGGACATCTAATCTTACAGATACAACCGGCCCTTTAGAGGGCAATCCTAATGCTGATGCGGCCCTCGATGAAATTGAGTTTGACACCCCTGGCGTAGAGTATCTGAAATACACTACGCCGCCGTATTTTACCTGGCTCTACGTGGAATCCCGGTAGATTTTGTCCAGTAAACTACGGCGGCGTAGTGTATTTCTCCCGACGCATGCCATCTACGCGAGTAGGGGGCGTGAAGCATTTAAAATAGGCGCGTTCCCGCGGCGATCGAACTGCGCATGCTCCGTTCAGAAATTTCCCGCCGTGCATTGCGCGAAATCACGTCGTTACATCATTTTTTTTTGAGTAGCGTCGTTTACGGACATTCCTATTCCCGAACGAGTTACGTAAAAAAAAAAAAAAAAAAATTTAAATTCGACGCGGGAACGACGGCCATACTTAACATGGGCTACGCACCGTTAGACCAGCAAAAAGCTGGTCTAACAGTACGTAGAAAAAAATAGACGAAAGCGATTGCGAAGACCGCTCGTATCTTCGTGGATCGCCGTAAAAACTCATTTGCATATCCCGACGCTGAAAACGACGCGGACTCCTCCCAGCGGCCGCAAAAATATTGCAGCGTAGACCTGAAGGCTTACGAAGACGTAAGCCTCTCGGATCGAAGCCCGAAGCCGCCGTATCATGGTTTGAGGATTCAAACTAGTGATACGGTGCGCAAAATTTGAAATTACTCCTGTCTAACAACAGTTAGACAGGCGTAATCGCTCTGTGAATCTGGGCCTATCTGTTGGAGACCTATAGTGGGTAATCTTATCCCTATACACATACTTACCACCTTAATTATTAGGCAGACATTTAACACAGGGAATGTTGCCCTATTAGAGCCCATCCATTAACCGGTTTAGGTTACACATTGGCTCAGCAATACAACATATTAGCGACAGCGCCACCACCCCCAACATTTTGTCTAAAAAATTCTATAGGTTGCATTTTTTGAGTTACATAGGAGGTCTAGGGCTAGAATTATTGCTCTCGCTCTAACGATCGCGGCGATACCTCACTTGTGTAGTTAGAACACCGTTTTCATATGCGGGCGCTACTCACGTATGCGTTCGCTTCTGCGCGTGAGCTCGTCGGGACGGGATGCTTTAAAAAAAAAATTTGTTTGTTTTCTTATTTATTTTATATTTTTTTACACTGAAATAAAAAAAAAGGAAAATAATCACTTTTATTCCTATTACAAGGAATGTAAACATCCCTTGTAATAGAAAAACGCATGACAGGTCCTCTTATATATGAGATCTGGGGGGTCAAAAAGACTTAAATGCAAAAAAAAAAGGAAATTTTGTCATTTGAAAAAATGACAACAAAAAATGTCTCATTAAGACGCGTGGGAGGGACTGACGTTTTGATGTCACTTCCGCCCAGCAGAACTATGGGGACGGGTGGGGGCCATCTTGCCCTCACTCGCATCCCCACACAGCCAAAAAGAGGACCCGATCGCCTCCGCCGCCACCGACCGCACCAATAATGGCAATCTCACAGCAAATCCACCACAGAGACCGCCATTATCGTTGACAGGCCTGTCCACTGAAGAGATGGATATCTCGGTTGTGGCAGCAGCTGCTGCCGTTACTGAGTTATCCATCTTTAAAAAAAGGATGTATATATACAGTGGGCGGGCGTTAAGTGGTTAAGCCCACACACAATCATTTTTTACAACCCGAAAAACTACATCGTTTAAAACGTCGTTTAAAAATGCAGCATGTTCACATTTTTTTGGCCCGTTTTTCAGAACCCCGAAAAATGCTGTGAAGCCCACACACGATCGTTTTAAATGATTTTTTTTTTAAAACGTCGTGTTTTACAAGCCGAAAAACGATCGTGTGTACGCAGCATTAAAGTTATGGCCCATGAAAAATTGTTAAAATATGTGCTGATAATTTGTACACCATTTGTCGCTAATAGAATCCAATATTTTATTGTAATTAAAAACAGAGTCTGCCTGTTCTCTCCCATTTGATTTGCCTCCTATATAAAGGAATTAGATTTTGTGTGTTTGATTACACATGATTGCAATATAACTTCTTTTTGTTTCCACAATTATATCCTCTTTGAAAGGATGAGATTATGAGAATCAAATATTTTTATCCTTTCTATCGTTAAATAAAATGACAATGTAATTAAAATGTTGTGGTTGAAACCTAAATGAATACACAACCTCTACTTCTAAAATTGCCACCTGTGCTCCTCATCTTTATACTCACCAACCTGAGGAAGAGGAAGAATCGGAGTGAGAGGAGGATGAGGGAAGGGTATCAGAGAGAGATGAACATGGAACCAATTTACTACAATGTAAGGTACTGAAAGATCCCCCCAGATTGTCAGCCTGGAAATTGTATGAGAACAATAACACAGAGTATGTAAAGAAACTCGAACTCTGGTTACACTTACAAGGCCACCAACTTCTCAATTTTCAGCTGATTCAGCAAGAATTGGTTGAAATTTGGGCCATCCAGGGCCTGCTTAAGACTCTGGCTCAAAGTTGAGAAGAGACTTGAAGGATTGGTGACCATTGGTGGCTGTATTGGAATGTTTTCTTCTATTATTTCAGGTTAGTTGCTGGACATTAATGATCCCTATTGTGGTATGTAATATAATGTCTATAATATCTAAAAATAATAATAATAATAATGATATAATTATAATTCTATTTATATTTATATTGATGTAGTCCCAAATTGGGTACTTAACCATATATTTTCTGCCAAAAACATACCTGCTGTTTGTTTGTGAGGCCGCGTACACACGATCAGACATGTCCGCTCAAAACTGTCCTCGGACCGTTTCCAGCGGACATGTCTGCTGGGATCTTTTGGTCTGATCGTGTGTACACACGATCAAACCAAAATCCGCGCGGACAGGCAGCGCGGTGACGTGGCGGTGACGTTGACGCCGCCACGTCACCACTCCAGGAAGTGTAGTACTTCCACGAATGCGTCGAATCCATTCGACGCATGCGCGGACAGATATGTCCGCTGGTAGTGTACTAACCAACGGACATATCGGACAGACATGTCTCTGGCGGAGAAATTTCAAAGCATGCTTTGAAATTTCTCCGCTAAACAAATCTGTCTGCTCGCCCATACACACGATCGAATCCGTCCGCTGAAACTGGTCTGGGGGATGTATCACAGCGTATATCACCCCCACTATGGGAAGGAAGGAGTAGACAATGACTGGGGGCAACCTACGACTAATGAAAAAAGTCCAAGATGTAGTGGTTATCTAAATTACATAAAGAGCAATACTGTATAACTAAATAGATAAATAAATGTCTCAATGACAGGAATCAATCAGGGATAAGATGACTGTGCACTACCCTATCCCTGATGGACCGAGGTCGCCTATATACTATTTCGGGCTTGGCTGCCACATATTTAGAAACAACTGGATCCTCGGCTAAGAAGTGCCAGTTGTTTGCTATAATGTTACGAAAAGTATCTTGGTTGGAGCTAAATGTTGTTATATATTTAGTCGTTTGACATCTTTTCCTTTATTTTTGGTTTCTATTACAGTATTATATAATATACAATGTGTGTGTTTCTGTAATTATATTGTGCCGCATACCTTCGTTACAGCACCAAATGGCGCTCAGTTGCCCTCCCGCTGCTCTTCTCCTTTTCTCCCCGCTGTCGGCGGGGGATCTTGACCCCTTTCTCTGCAGTGCTCGGAGCGGAGAAAAAATCTCCAGCGGGTCACGTAAACACACATCAGTGCTGGAAAAAAGGTATTTGGCACAAATATATTACAGAAACACACACATTTTCCATTATATAATACACTAATAGAGAGAATTATAGGATTTTACAAGCACTATAACTCATAGCTAAATGCTAATGACTCCTGAGCTGACAGGCAGGGAGGGAGAGGGGGAGAAAACACAGGGGGCACAGGAACTGGCAAATACATATTACATAAATAGACCTGCCCCACGAATAAGCCCTATTGTGTCTTTTGTTGCCAAAATTAATATAAGAGCTGGTCTGTAGTGTCTGAGACAAATATTAGTCTCATTGATTATTTCTGGCTGATATACGACTTCTCTCTATTTGTAAAATTTGCCTTTTATTTAAAATCATTAAACTCTTTTAAATCTGTTCAACTTGTAGGCTGGGTGCACACTTATGCGAATTGGATGTGGTTTTTGCCTCATTTGGTGTCACATTTGGTGCCTTTCAGGGGGAGGGGGGAGTAGATACCTTGTCTAAGCCAGGTATTTGCTCCCACTTCTGGGCATAGATAGCTGCAGTAGCCATGGATATCTACGTCATGTCCGGCCCCTCCTCCGTTCGCCCTGTTGTCTTCTGGGAGACACAAAGGTCGCAGAAGGCAGCAGGGACCAGTGAGGACGAGCAGCGCGACTCTCACATGTGCAGTAGGGAACCAGGAAATGAAGACTTCACTTCCTGATTCCCTTACCAAAGATGGCGGTGCCTCCACCCGAGAGCTGAGAGACAGATCGGCTTCAGGTGCTGACATCGCAGTTGCCCTGGACAGGTAAGTGTCCATATTTTAAAAGTCAGCAGCTCCAGTATTTGACTTAAAGGGACACTAAAGTCAGGGCTTTTAAAAAAAAAATAACAAACATGTGATACTTACCTCCACTGTGCAGTTCGTTTTGCACAGAGTGGCCCGGAAAGCTGTCTTCTGGGGTCCCTCGGCGGCTGTCTGGGCTCCTCCTCGCAAAAGCTTTCCCTCTTCATGCGAGGGTGCTCGCACGGAGGAAAGCTTTTGCGAGCGCGCTCCCGTGATACAGCGGCGGCCATAGCCGCCGACTGTATCACTCGGCTCCGCCCCCCGGCGCGCCGCGTCATCCGCTCTGATTGACAGCAGCGCTAGCCAATGGCTGCGCTGCTATCAATCCGCCCAGCCTAGCCAATCAACGGCCAGGCTGGGAACCGAAGAGGACGACGTGGACGCGCCCGGGAGATTCGAACGGTCAGGTAAGTACAACGGGGGCTCGGGGGGGGGCTTTGCTGTGAGATGTTTTTTTACCTTAATGCATAGGATGCATTAAGGTAAAAAAACTTGTACCTTTACAACCCCTTTAAAAAAAAAAAAAAAAAACTCTGCTTTAAGATATTTACTCTAGTCTAACTTTATTTTAAATGTTGTCAGTGCCACTGGCATCCAGTTTTATTAGATGACGTATAATGGGTGCATTTTCATGTCTTATTGTGGTTGCTGTTTTTTTTTCCCTTCCCTCTTCCTTACCCAGATTTATTCTCGCTGGAGAAGTGACGCTTGAGAGGAGACATGATAGCAATCTACAAATACTTCAATGGGGATCCCAGTATAGGAAGAAAACTATTCAGCCTTAGGCTGCATTCACACCTGAGCATTTTCAGCTCAAAAAAAGCACAAAAAAATGCTGAAATACGCCCAAAAAGCAAAATCCCATTCTTTTTAACGGCACCTGTTCACATCTGAGCATTTTGTCACCTAAAGCAAAACACCTAAAAAACGCCTTAAAGAAAGGTGCCAACCACAATTAGCATTTTTTAAATGTATATCCTTTCATCATGTGTTTTTATACTATAAATCTGGTCACTTACTATTTTACAATCCGCCGCCGATCCGCATAGTTATTCAAAAAAGATAGTTTTATAAAACGATGTCTACACCGTTGCCATTTTGCTTGTGGGCATTGTGAAGCCCACAAGCACTTACTTCCTGGAAGTCTTGGATGGGGAGTGATAATTGGACAGCGCACTGCATCCTGGGAAATGATGACACACATTTCCCAGGAGCATTAGAGGGAGATGATGTCAGAATCCTAGGTGATTCCAAAGGCAGATTTAGTGGGACCGCATAGCAACAGGCATTTCCAGGTGAGTAAAACAATATATATATATTTTTTCTCTTTTAGGTCTATTGAGCACAATAATGAAAAAGAAAAATTGGGATGGAAACTCCACTTCAAGCTAAAAAAGGAACATGAGCTTCTTTGGGAGAGATTACAGGCATTTGTATGCTTTTTACATTGGTGACCTGTAAAAAAATGGTGGCAAAAACGCAGTAAAAATGGCAGCAAAATTGTGGTAATAACGCACGACTTTGAAACACGAATGGACACGGGGTCACACAATGAGACTGGAGCAAAAGGATTCTTCACTGTCAGGGCAATAAGGATGTGGAACTCTCTTCCACAATCAGAGGTGGCTGCAGGGAGTACGGATTTTTTTTAAAAGCCTCTTGGATATTTATCTTAAAGAACACAACATACAGGAATATGGGAAATAATTATCAACACTGACAAACGTACACCTACACAGGTTGAACTGGATATGTAACTTTGTAACAAATCAGCTCATCATGTCTTCAAAGATTCCCTTGTCTAAGTGCTTCAAAACAACCAATGTACTACTATCTTTGCAAATTCTGTTTACAAAATTTCTGCTATTTCAATAAATATATAGTGAACACCGGCGAATGTTTATCTGCCACCTCTATTTTATTTTGCCAAAATGTGATCCTGATCACATTTTTTTTTCTCCTGAACTCTGACAATGTTTACTTAATATTATTAAAAAATAAAATAATTCAGGCCTAATCTCTGCCTACAAAATTGCTTCACCTTAAAAATGATGTGATTCTGCTCAACAGCTCTCCACAATTTTGTAAAATGTCTTTGAGAAAATATAGTTTAATTTAATATACTGTATATGGCTCCAAAAAAGCTCACTCTCTGCCTCCAAATTTTCTTCCTAATAAAAAAGGATGCTGTTGTATTCAGAAAATCTTTTTTTTAATCTCTTTCTGAAATATACAGTTCCATGTAATATTTTTGGGGATGGGAAAGAGTCGTAGAAATATTCAACAAAGTGATATATGAGTAGAAAAGATATATTTTAATGGATAAAATTCATAAAAATACAAATTGGCTCTGGTATTGTGTACATAGAAACCGGGCCTAAATGATTCCATATCTTTTGCGCCATTTCTTAAGGGCTTTTTTTCAGGAAAAAATCAATGATTTCATTATTTCCTCTTTTCATTACTCCTAGTCACCTCGCCCATTAAATAAATAAACAAATCAAACAAATTTATGTACAGACTCTAATATACAATATACAACATTCAATGTTAAATATATAATATATAATATGTAATATTCAACTATTACCTAACATATACACTAATTAATATTGTCCGTTTTGAATATGATTCACTGCCCAACTATACCACAGGCCTCAGGATTTCCATCCCCTTAGTATGATTACGCCTTTCTCTTGGACAGAACCATAATTGATACCTATCTTTTATTAGAAAAAACTTTTTTTGTCTTTTGCTTTATCTTGCTAGTATGCTACACATGTATAGGAGCTCATTTTTCACTAAATACTTGGATTATATTATTATTTTGGTACTGTATTATGATACTGCACTATATTCTGTTACATACTTGTATATAATCCCAACCTAACTTGCTGTACACTTGTATTTCAGTTTCGCATCTATTCCTGTAGTTTGGCTTCCATCCGCTGGGGGGTGTCCAGTTCTCATCTACCGCTTCCCCCCTGGCAAGCGGCGGCCTTTCAGTGAGGAGGGGGAGACACTTAGAGTGATCTCTATATTCCCCACTAGAGGGCGGGCGGGTCCCGTCCCATGTGGATGATTCCCTCCTCACCGACGGCATCAATGGCCATTCCAATGCTGGATGCCTCTCGCGCGCGCACACGTGCACGGCGCGCGCGAATGACGTCACCAGCGCGACTCGGAATGTGCGGCAGACGCCGAGGTTCTCCTCCATTGACGCCGAGGGACCCGCGGATGCTTGGTGCTATGGGTTCCCAACCCCCAGCCCTTCCATACCACACCTGCTGGGATGGGAAATTTAGGGGGGAGGAGGATGTGGGTGGGCCGTCGCCAATTGAAACAATTATCCTAAACAGGTACACCTGGCATGCCCCTATTTAGTCTGCACTACAGGCTGTATCCCTGGCAGACTTGACTCCCTTCCACCTATGTAGGATTGATTCCGCACTGACTGGGTAAGATCACTTTCAATCCCTATACTTTACACCCTTTCTACTCATCTACATTCTTGTCACCAATTTACGTTTCATCCCCTTTTGCTTCCTAGGTTGAGGCGCTACGATTTTACCACTTGGGATCTTGGTTATCCCCCTATGTTTTATCTATATTCAGGTATCCTCTCACTATATTCCTTCACTATCACTTGCCACTTCCCCCCATATCCTCCCCCTCATCACAACACCACCATCACACTCGATTGTTCCTTTCATCACTTGATCACTCCTTTCAATTTCACTTGTTCACTTTTTCACCTCCTTCCCTTCACCTACCACATCACACCATCGTCCACTCACCCATACCTCCTATACTAGTCACCCCATATCCTTGGCATGTCACCAACTTTATATACTACTATACTATGATCTTCCCACTCATTGTGGAGTCTGGGGATGCCTTTTGTATGCCTGCTGCTTTCTTATCCTAGCTATACACTATATTACATCCTTTTACTATATAAATCAACTGATTATTTCATATATATATATTGCCTTATTAGGTGCCGTTTTGGTGACTGCCCTCCACCTCGGCCCCCTTCAGCCTCCCCTCCAGGGTGCCTCCCTCTCTCCCCCCCTTCTCTCCCCCCATTGGGAACCCACCTTGCTCCATCTGCATCAGTGAGCCCTTGTAGGCCCCCCTACCTGCTTCGGAGGGAATTGGCGGTGAGCTGGCCCCCCCAGTCTTGATGGTACCCATTCAGGAATTTGTCTGTGGACTGACTCTGGCTGTGTTCACTAACTAAACTGCACATTGTGAATGGGTAACTATACTTGGATAAAGATATGTATGTATTCGTATTTAAATGTGAAAGATAGATTATTATTATGTCTTACTGTTATATATGTTGTTACAGTTGCACCTTATTCTCCGAAGAAGACCCACTGAAGGGTTGAAACGCGTCAGAAAAATACCTGACCTACCAGTTAACCATTCATGTTAATTGTCTGTCATGTTCATTTGGTGCATACCCCATTGTGCAGTCGCTTTCTATGTACACAATACCAGAGCCAATTTGTATTTTTATGAATTTTATCCATTAAAATATATCTTTTCTACTCATATATCACTTTGTTGAATATTTCTACGACTCTTTCCCATCCCCATGACACGACCACCTGATTGCTGCCTAAAAACCCCAACGGGGAACTTCCTTCTTTTTTTCTCTCAATCCAGGGGTGAGCAGCACTTTCCCCACCCCCATTGTGTCTTATTCATTTTTTCATGTAATATTTTTTAGCTGTAAAAGGCCTACAACATGTCCTCATATTATTATTAAGAAACAGATTCTCAGCAGCAAATCAGTATTGTTTTAATTCCCTGTCTATAAAAAAATAGTCAAATTTCATATCAATTGATTTAATCAACCTGCTCTCTCCCTTAGAATGCATGGTCTATCTAAGCTTAAACATGTAATGCAATTCTGTAACAAAAGTGTGTCTAAAAAGTAAAACAGGAAAAAATTGTTATGTCTAGATGCAACTTTCCTGCTCAAATCTCAATAAATTGTGAACTATCCAAAAGGCTTAAAAGGTGCGTACACTAACACTTTTATATATTACATTTAAAATAAAAAAAGTTTTACTTTTATAAAAGCAATCTGCTTTCTCTATCCCTCAGAAATTGCTGTCTATCCAATCTGTACAACTTTTCAGTCTTCAATCTTAGAATTTAGACAATAATATTTTTTTTTTATTTGTGCAATCTGCCTGAACTCTGCCTCTGAAACAAGCGTCTATTAACCACTTGCTTACTGGGCACATAAACCCCCTTCGTGCCCAGGCGAAATTTCAGCTTGCGGCACTGCGTCGCTTTACCTGACAATTGCGCGGTCGTGCGACGTGGCACCCAAACAAAATTGGCGTCCTTTTTTCCCCACAAATAGAGCTTTCTTTTGGCGGTATTTGATCGCCCGTGCGGTTTTTATTTTTTGCGTTATAAACAAAAAAAGAGCGACAATTTAAAAATATATATATATTTTTTACTTGTTGCTATAATAAATATCCCAATTTTTTTTTTTTTTTAATATTTTTTTTTCTCAGTTAAGGCCGATACGTATTCTTCTACGTATTTTTGTAAAAAAAAAAAAAAAAAAAAAAATCACAATAAGTGACTGCTTTGCGCAAAATTTATAGCACCTACAAAATAGGGGACAGAATTATGATTTTTTTTTATATCTTTTTTTTACTAGTAATGGCGGCGATCTGCGATTTTTATTTTGACTGCGATATTGCGGCGGACACATCGGACACTTTTGACACATTTTTGGCGCCATTCACATTTATACAGCGACCAGTGCTATAAATATGCACTAATTACTGTATAAATGTGACTGGCATTGAAGGGGTTAACACTAGGGGGTGAGGAAGGGGTTAAATGTATTGCCTGGGTGTGTTCTAACTGTGTGGGGGGAGGGGGGTGACTGGGGGAGGTGACCGATGCTGTCTCCCTATGTACAAGAGAAACAGCATCTGTCACCTCTCCCTGACAGGACGTGGAGCTCTGGGTTTACACCCAGAGCTCCACGTCCCTGCTCTGTCACCGACGATCGCGTGTACCTGACGGACATCGCGGCCGCCGGGTACACGCATCGAATCCTCGGCGATGCGTCGGGACTGTTTTTCCCTGCCGCGCGCCACCCTGTGGCGCGCGCGGGGAATTACAAGTAAATGACGTCCAAAGACGTGACCCCGGCGCCTCAGGTCCGCGCTGTTGATGTGTTCTGTCAATAGCGCGGACCCGAAGTGGTTAAAAGGTTTCAAAAACGTTGCTACAAATATGCACAATTTTTCAATTGTCTCAGAAAAAAGGCACTGTTATTTGTTTAATCTAGGTAAAATCTGCCTTCTCTCTCTAGTCTATGACATTGCATCTTTGCAAAAAAAAGGCGTACATGCTGTACAGCAAATCAGTTAACTTTTTTTTAAAAACAGCACACTCTAATTTTTATTTAATGATAAAGTCTGAGTAGTCTCTTCGGGCCAGATTCAGAAAGGACTTACGCCGGCGTATCACCAAATGCGTGCCATCGTATCTATGCGCTGATTCTTAAAATAAGATACGCCTGATTTTTGCCAAGATACGACCGATGTTAGTCTCTTACGCCGTCGTATCTTGGGTGCATATTTACGCTGGTCGCAAGGGGCGCTTCCGTTGATTTACGCGTCGAATATGTAAATGACCTAGATACGCCGATTCCCGAATGTACTTGCGCCCGTTGTTTACGTAAGGCATACATCTGGCGTAACGTTACCCTTGCTATAGGAGGCTCAGCCCATGCAAGGTATGGACGTTGGAACAGCCGTCGTATTTTACGTCGTTTACGTAAGTCGTATGTGAATGGGGCTGGGCGTAAGTTATGTTCACGTCGTTCGCATTGAGCCGGTGTAACTTAGGGAGTATATGCAACGTTATTCTGAGCATGCACGCCCATTTACGCTACGCTGCCGTAACTTAGGGAGCAAGTGCTTTGTGAATACTGCACTTGCCTCTCTAATTTTGCGGCCGCGTAGCGTAAAGAAGATACGTTAAATGTATCTGAATCTGGCCCCTTATCTTTAATTTCATCCTAGTAAAGATTCTTGCATGGTGTGCAGTGTGTCCATGAAATATTTCTGACATTTGACCGTGACAAAAAAATCTATTTCTTTTCACAATTAAAAATGCCTCATCTCTTTCTCTAACACAGTGGACAAGTACAAATGTTAGCATAATGTGCAGCCAGTATTGATATATTTAAAATATCCAACACTAATTGTTATTTCTTGAAAAAAATGATGTATCCCCCCATTATGTTACTGCTCTGTGCTCTATTGAAGATGCTTGCATGCTCTCCAAGCATTATTTTCTATAGTTACAGTAGCTATTAGCTAT
This sequence comes from Rana kukunoris, assembly GCA_029574335.1. Lineage (NCBI taxonomy): Eukaryota > Metazoa > Chordata > Amphibia > Anura > Ranidae > Rana > Rana kukunoris. The sequence goes on along the minus strand of CM056050.1, from coordinate 614,041,617 downwards.
AATATCTCTGCTACCTCTACTACTCAATTATGTCCTTTCATTGTGACACAAGAAATCAGTTTCCTTTTCAAAAACTACAATAGAAAGACTTTTTTTGGAATGGGAATGGATCATAATGGGTTGCTGTTGTTATATGTGAGACGACAAATGATGTAAAAGTAAACTAAATGAATACACATGCAAATTAATGCCACAATATGGCATTACTGATGCTGTCGCTGAGATTTTTTATGGTCTGTAAAACCACTTACAGCTAAAAGTGGTGCTAAAGTCAAAAGTCATATATGACTGAGCACAAGATGTGTGAAACATGTTAACCTTCCGTTCCTTCCTGTGACTGCATCTGTCTGCATTACAATAGAGACATTTTATTGGTGTCCCCTTGCGGTGTGCGGCTTCCTATTCCAAGTTTCCTCATATAGAATATAACCACAGATCTAAGAGATGTCATAACCATGTTCACTTCTAAATCTCCCCAGAGAGATAATTTGTTCACAATAATATGAAATCTCTAATTCAGGCCGTGTACACACGGCAGAGAACCTCGACGGGCAGAACACATCGTTCCGCCCGTCGAGGTTCCCTGCCGGCCGTCGAAATCGGCGACCCGCCCGTCGGGAATGGCAACCAGCCATTCTTCCGGGCGGGCCGTCGAGCAAATAGAGAGCGTGCTCTCTATTTCTGCTCGACGGGCTTCCCGACGGGAAGCTCGCCGAGAGCGTACACACGGCCGAGGTCCTCGCTGGAATGCAGCTTCCAGCGAGGTTCTCGCTGGTTTCCAGCGAGAACCTCGGTCGTGTGTACACAGCCTCAGAGTTTAACTGTTTTGGGATTCTGGTTTCCATTTAGAAAAAAATTAACATTTTAGGGGTGACTATGTACCGAAACCCAACTAATATTTTGCTGAATTGGAGCGTTTATTGGACTTAAAGTGGTTGTAAAGGTTCATTTTTTTTTAAATAACAAACATGTCATACTTACCTCCACTGTGCAGTTAGTTTTGCACAGAGTGGCCCCGATCCTCCTGTTCTGGGGTCTCATGGCTGCTCTCTCGGCTCCTCCCCGCAATAGTTAACCCACTCTGGGAAATGCTCTCCCGAGGGGGTTACCTTGCGGGCGCACTACCGTCTCATACACTCAACGTCCATAGACACAGAGTGTATGACTCGGTCCCGCCCCCCCGGCAGCGGGAGCCAATGGCTGTGCTGCTATCAATCTATCCAATCAATGCAGAGACTCCGTGGGGAAGAGTACGCTGGGGACGCGCAGAGTAGGTGTATGGGCTCAGATAAGTAAAACAGGGGGGCTAGTGATTGCCAGGTGCATCAAGGTGAAAAAAACACGAACCCTTATAACCCCTTTAAAAGCTCTTAAAGTGTCTCCTATCCTGTTATTAACCCGTCTAAGTGTCCTACTGTAGTGGCAGAATTGGTTGTATGCAGAGCACACCACCATTCTGCCTGTGCTAGTAAGCACACACTTCATCTTATTGAAATAATCCATCTTTAAGCTAAAAGTTCACTCACCATTGATCCGATCTGCCATTTATTCAATAACCAAAAACCATCTTGTTCTCAGTTCAGCATCACAGCCATCACTCCGCTGCCCAGCTCCTCATGGCTCCTTTTTTTCTCACAAACCGGAAGTGATTCGCTGCAGCAGCTAATTACCTCCCCCATTGGAGTGGTCATCACAGGATGTCTCCTTCACACAGCAAACACCATATCAGGGCATCCCACTAACAGGATGTCCAATGCAATACAATAAAATACAATACATGAATACAATGCTGGCTAAAGTCTTATAGGCGTGTCTGGGCATTGAAAGCTTGTAGGCTAGGTAGCAAACAAAGCCGTATTGCTTTTAAAACATGGACACCTTCCCTGACTCACAAGCTCTCATATTACCGCTGATAGGAATCCTTATTTTGTGCCATTCCATAGAATAAGTCAGCTCTTTAGAGTGGGTTGCAGAAGTACTTACGGTAACGGTCACCACCGTTTACGATATCCATTCCATCGCCTCAACCATGACAGCTTATCCGACAAGCCAGCAGACCGGATCCATAAGAATTCCCTCAGAGAGACAAGACATACGCTCTGTGTTCTGAGTCAAATGTATGAATGTTTTAATGGTAAACTCAGCTGGTTCTTATACAGTTACAAACATGTCACAGTTAATCACAGGGACAATGAAACTCTCCACCCCCCTAACATCACACAATGAACTTCAATCACATTCTCTTAGATAATGACATTCAGTTGAGGTAATTATCCCCCAGACGTCCCGACTCTGCCAATAAGTGATTCACCTGCAGAATACACATTTCTATGTCAGACGTTCTGTCTCCGACACCTGATCATCAATAGGCTTTAAACAGTGTTATTAGCATCACACAATGTCTTTCAGGAGCCAGCCTCAATTAACACCTCAACAGCCTGTTACACAGAGGAATGAGTCACTATTGACCGGTAGGGTCAGAATAAGCCAACAACTTGTAATATCTCAAGATATCCTGCAATACATGATTTACAGTATAAGTAATGTCCCATCTCATGTAACTTGATATCATTTCTCAGTCACCCTATGCCCTTATCGGACATAGGGTGACCCTAGACATAAGAGTCATCAGTGACGCTGGCACAGGCGTACCCCCCATCCTTCAAAAGTCTTTGGGTGTCACGGGTCATTTTGTTACATCTCCCCCCTTTCGGTGGGAGACTGACACAGGAGGGAACCCCAAACGGGTTGACTCTGAAGTTAGTCAGTAGTTCCAGTGACTGGGCTCCGTCCATCATGTTGTTGGGGATCTGGGCCAACTGCCCCCCATCCCTGGGGTATACCAGTGGAAACTGCATTCCCATCCACTGGTGGTAGGTGAATATCCCCTGGTGCTTGCAAAGCAAAGCCGACATCCTCCTGTCTCAGTGCCACACCCTTTTCCGGGGTTGTGTCAGTGAAGATCGAAGTCCCATCCACTACCACAGGAACCCCCTCTTCCATTAGTTGAGAGCCGAGGCCCGTGACACTCTGCTCTGTTGCCAGCTCTTCTGCTGGGTTGCTGTGAGTGGAGACCACAGTCCCATCCACTACCACAGGAACCCCGTCTTCTGTTAGTTGGGAGCAGAGGACCGTGACACTCTGCTCTGTTGCCAGCTCTTCCGCTGGGTTGCTGTGAGGGGAGTCCACAATCCCATCCTCCGATGTCAGCTCAAGTTGCAGCGGTGTGCAGCGTATACTCACCTTTCCGTAATTTTCCTTTCCTGACGCATCTTCATGGCAGCACACACTGGGTTGTGACTCCGCCCCCACAACCTGACAGGATTGGTTATCTATAAATTTGAAGGGAAGAAGCCCTGCACCATTCTCTGTATACATCATCATTAAACAGAAGGGTGGGCATCTATGTGCTGCCATGAAGTTGCGTCAGGAAAGGAAAATTACGGAAAGGTGAGTATACAATTTTCCATTTTCCTGACACATTCATTGCAGCACACACTGGGAAATAACTCGCCAGTCAGGAGGGTGCAAGAAAACACTAATATTTATTGTTTATAGCGCTGAGGAATTGGATCCAACAACAGACCTGCTGAAGTCGGCAGTAGTCAAGTGAGCAGAATCCACTGTGTTGTGAGAAATGAAGGTGTGCAGAGGAGACCATGTTGCTGCTCTGCATATGGTCTCCGGGGAAATCCCGCAATATGCTGCCCACGAGGTATCCACTGCCCTTGTCGAGTGAGCCCTGATGCCCTCAGGAGTCATAAGTTGCTGTTTGGAATAGGCCTCTTTGATAGTTTTAACTAACCAGGAGGCAATGGTACGAGAGGTAGCTGCCCTCGTGTGGGATTTTCAAGAGAGAAACCGTCTTCCTCAGGTGAAATGTAGCTGTGAGGTAACTGGAGATGGTTGACTTGACATCCAAGGCATGGAGCTCGCCCCTCTCATTAGTGAAAGACGGAAGGATGATGTCCTGGTTATAATGGAAGGAGGAGGCTACCTTTGGTCTAAATCGGTCAGAAGGTTTCAGTACCACTTTGTCAGGAACGAACACTAAATAGGGTTCCATAGCCATAGTGCTTAAATCTCCGACACCCTTTTAGCTGAGGTGATAGTAATAAGGAAAGCCAGCTTAAGGCCTCGTACACACGATCAAATCTGTCCGCTGGAAACGGTCCGCCGGATCGTTTCAGCAGACAGATTCGATCGTGTGTACGGCCGAGCCGACGGATTTGGCCACCCGACAGATTTCAAAGCATGCTTTGAAATCTATCGGGTGGGAATCCGTCCGCCCGACATGTCTGCTGGTTAGTACACTTATCAGCAGACATGTCGTCCCGCACCGCCGCCGCACCGCCGCCGAATGGATTCGGCGCATGCGCGGAAGTGTTTTACTTCCTGGTGCGGTGACGTGGCGGCGTCAACGTCACCGCCACGTCACCGACACGTCAGCGCGCTCTCTGCTGGCGGGGATTTTGGTTTGCTCGTGTGTACACGCGAGCAAACCAAAATCCCAGCAGACAGATTTGTTCAAATCTGTCGGACGGACAGATTTGAACAAATCTGTCTGCTCGTGTGTATGGGGCCTCAGAGTTAGGTTCCACAGTGAAACTAAGTTAAACGGAAAAAAGGGTGTATTGGACAAGGCCTCAAGAACTATTGAGAGATCCCATGTTGAAAAGACTGGCTTCCTAGGTGGCCTGATCTTCTGTCATGATCCCTATCGTGCCAGGCAGACGGCGAGGCGTGGTCGCTCTTCAGGTGGCTCTGGGTGGATTTGAACCCAGGACCTCCACGTTGCTACTCTGGGTCTTTTCCCTCTGAGCCACCACTCAGTTTAGATTCTGCTTGCTGTCCGTCGGAGCCTGGTGCTGAACTATGTGCTGATTGCCTGATCTCCCTACTATCTGCACTTGTCTATCCTGGTCCAGCTGAGGCAGGTTTTCTAATCAACCTGGATATAAAGCCCTGCCTCACTATGAGGGAGGGGTCAGTTCATTGTGCTCTGATCATCCTGTCTGTGCCAACGATTTCTGTGAATATCTCTAGCTACAAGATTGACCCCGGCTTCTGACCTTTTGGCTTATGTACACTGGATTGCTGTCGTCTCCTGTCCTTTGATCCCGGCCTGTACCTTCGGACTTCCTTTGCCGTCTCCAGCCCTTGACCCACGGTGTATGCACCCTGCTTGCTATTTCATTCCAGACTTCACAGAGGACATACAGACGCTTATTACTGCGCACTACTGCCACCAGCATAACCGCAAGTATCATACTCAGATGTTCTATATACTTTTGATTATCTACAGCCTGTCTTGTATGCTATGAGGTGACATGCCAAGTCTGTATCAGCACTTCTATTGAATAGAGATTCTCTTCTTATATGGACTGAGCCTGAGCCGCCGTACACACGGCCGAGGTTCTCGCTGAAAACCAGCGAGAACCTCGCTGGAATGCACATTCCAGCGAGGACCTCGGCCGTGTGTACGGTCTCGGCGAGCTTCCCGTCGGGAAGCCCGTCGAGCCGAAATAGAGAGCACGCTCTCTATTTCCTCGACGGCCCGCCCGGAAGAATGGCTGGTTGCCATTCCCGACGGGCGGGTCGCCGATTTCGACGGCCGGCAGGGAACCTCGACGGGCGGAACGATGTGTTCTGCCCGTCGAGATTCCCTGCCGTGTGTACGCGGCCTGAGTTAATAGAAGTATCAAATAGTGTCAGATCATCACACTTATTGACAAATCTAATTATCAACCTCAAACTATAGTACCGCTGAAGTGCTCTGTGAGCAGAGTGCTTTCTCCCACATCTTATAGTGACTTTAATCTTGTTTCCTTTAATAGCTCTGCTTATGATGGAATAAGCATCCTAAATATTCTTAAGTTGGTTATCAATAGGAGGTTGTGATGAGTTAACCCCAAACTTTCTGATTGAACTGAGAGTAAACTGGTGGTTACACCTGAGAAGCCTCTAATGTTGAGAACCTCTTGCACATACACATAGCAGTGGCGTAAGATAATAACGGAGCCCTAAAAACTGACAAAATGGACTCCAGTCAGGGTATGCCGTTATATACGTCACAGACGTTACATCTTCATACAGGCCTTTAGAAATTGAGTGACCAGAGGATGAAGAGCCCATCTAGTAACCGTCTTGGCAGAAAGAGCGGATACTTGCACCTTCAGGGTACCCGAGCTCAGGCCTTTGTTAAGCCCTGACTGAAGAAATTCAAGAATTTGAGATGGTTCTGGTGAGATAGGATTCCAATGTCTTAGTTGTGACATCGAAACTAACCTCCCCACAGTAGGTGGTATTAGTGGAGCTTTTTCTAGCTTGCATTAGGGTTGATATTACTTCCTGGGAGCATCCTTGTTCCCTTAACCTGATCCTCTCAACTTCTATGCTACCAAATGCAGCTTCTCTGGTGCTGGATGGAGGAAATGTCCTTGATATAGGAGATTCCTGGTTACTGGTAGCTGAATTGGAGGCTGCGTACTGAGTTGTTATAGGGTCGTAAACTATGGCCTCCTCAGCCAGAATGGTATTACTGCTATAGCCATGGCTGAGGACTTCCGAAGTTGGGACAGGAATCTCGCAATCAGAGGAGTTGGAGGGAAAATATACCCCAGCTCGAAGTTCCATGGGTTGGCTAGGCAGTCTGTCCCTTCGGCTGATGGAAAGGGGGCTCTGGACAGGAACCTCTGACATTTGGTGTTTGTTGGCATAGCTGCTAGGTCGACCTCTGGTACTCCTCAGATCTTCATAAGAAGGGAGAATGTGTGGTGGTTCAGGGACCATTCGGTGTTCGACAGTGTCTCTCGGCTTAGGTAGTGCTGCCGGAATATACACTGCCCTGAGATCTGACAGGTGCACTTGGGCATATTCCAATATGGGGCGAACTACCTCAAGAAGCATGAGACTCCGGGTCCCTCCTTGTCTCTGGATGTACGACTTGTTGTCTATTCGGATAAGGACACTCTTTCCTTCCAGAAGAGGCGCCAAGGTCATGAGAGCCTGGAAGGCTGCTCTGAGTTCTAATACATTTGACACCATGCCCTGAACTTGAAAGTGCCACTGGCCTTGGGCTGCTTGGTCCCAATAATGTGTTCCCCACCCCCTCTGGCTGGCATCTGATGTTACTACTTCTGGACTTGGGGGAACTATCGGTTTGAATTTCCTGAGGTTGAATGGGTGTGTCCACCACCATAGTGATTGTTTTACCCAGCTATTCCACTGTCTGAGAAAATAATTCTGTAGAACTTGCATGTGCCACTGGGAACACTGTATCATGGGTATGGTTGCAGACATGGACCCCAGGAAACTGAAGCAGGCTCTGGCCTCTGGCGCTGGGAAGCAAGACCGCACATGTGGTCTCCGGTGAATAAAAACAGCCGCTGCAGGGTGGGAACAGCTGTCTGCACTACGATGATCCAGGGCTGGGTTGCAGATATTGGGGGAGCTGAATGATCCTCTGCCCCGATGCCAGCTCTTCAGCTGGTAGGAAACGTAGGCTGGTAGTGCTATGCAGCTGGGGAAAAAATGTACTTGCTTTTCTCCTGGTGTAGTTTCCAGCCGCTGAGGAGGTATCTTGCAGGGACTATCTTGCGGACTCTGCCCTGTAGCCAGCACTTCTGCTAGGGGGACATATGCAACAGTAGAGTTCAGCCGCTGGAGAGGGGGAAGGGTTTTCTCCCCTCCTGGTTCTGTGACCAGCTGCTGAGGCGACTTCTGACAGGGGCTGTCTCCCAAACCCTCCAAAAACATACTGAGGGCTGGGCAGGGGCTAGGAGCACTCTGCCATGCAGCCAGCGCTTCTGCTGGGGGGATAAACACTGCGGTGGTGTACAAGTGCTGGGCAACCAGCACACTGAGTTCATCCCTCTAACTCCCTGGATCTAACTCTGAGGGTGGACAAAGGCCAGCGTAACTCTGCCCCACAGCCAGCGCTTCTGCTGGGGGGATGAACATTGGGGTAGTGTCCAATTGCTGGGGAGGGAGAATTGCTTCCTCTACTCCCGGTGGGGATATCTACTGTTGGGGAAACGGCTCACGAAGATCATCTCTCAGCCTCTCCGGATCCAACTCGTTTTTCTGATGCTGTGCAGAGGCCAGTGGCACTCTGCCCTGTAGCCAGCTCTTCTGTTGGGGCGTCGGATGCGATACTCATTAGGCCTTGCTGCTGATCACCATTTACCAGCCTTCCAGCACCTGTTTTAACTTCCCCTTCTGAGACCTTTAAGCTATTAGCTTGTCTCACTGCCTGGGGAACCTCTGGTGCGTTCTGGCATTCTAGCACTCGCAGTGCCCTCTGTAACATTGCCGCTTCTTCCATTTGCTCCACATCTTCATGACTGTCAGCTATTTTTCCTGGACAGTCCCAAGCAACGGGAGCCATGCCAGGCTGCTGATCACCGTCCATCAGCGGCTTGTAGACAATCTCGAGCTCCCATTCCTGCTCAACTAGGAACTCCAATTCCTCCAGGTCACACACCTCTTCGGGGAGGTCCAGCACCTCATCTCAGAAGTCCAGGATGTTTTCCAGCCGGAACTCCTCGTCGCTCCCAAAGTCTGGGTCTCCGTACATTTTTTGATGGAGCAGCCCCACACCGCTGTAACCAACGCCTTCTGTCGGGCTGCCATTTGCTGTACCTGGCCACAGTTGAGCCGCGAACCACTGGAGGGCTCTGTAGCTGGCGTCCAGCCTCATCTCCTCCTGGACTAATCTTCCACGCTCCATCTTCCACTACGCTCGCGTTTGTTCCCTCAGGAACACCTCTCACACACGGTACTGTGTCCAGTACATCTCTGTGGAGGAGGGAAGGATCTTCCCCTGATGGTGCCGCTTGTGGCTTAGCGTTTCATGCCAGAGTTGCCGGCTGATCACATCCCCTCAGCTGAGCATGGTGTGCTCTGTCCCTGCCCCCCGATGTTGCTTCCGCATTCCTTGCAGCCTCCTCCCGAACTCCGCTGTCATGCTGGTCGGTCCCCATATCACTCCTCGGCGGCTGCCCAGATCTTGAATCCTGGTGGTGGTTTGGATGTCCCGGACTGCAGGAGACATCCCACTGCTGTCACTATTGTGACGGATCTCCCTGGTGGGCACATCCGCCAGACCTGTGTCTCCTGTCCTCCAAACGCACCCCCAGGCTGAAGATTTGCCATAACCAGCCCTTAACCCCTCAATCATGAAAAAACAAGCCACAGAGGTGTTGAGGGTTAAACATGCAGAGCATGAACTGTTTATTAAATACAAGACATACACACAGTTAGGGACACTCCCCTTAGCTTTGTTATAGAGGGGAGGGGGTAGGGGACAAGGAAGAACCAATGGGAACGGAACACTTGTACATTGAAACAGACTACAGTTAAACATAAAGGGGTTATGGTAAGCAGGCAGCCCCCCTTTTATGGCATTTCTATTAATATTTTTATTTTACTAGTAATGGCGGCGATCTGCGTTTTTTTTTATCATGACTGCGACATTATGGCAGACACATCGGACACTTTTGACACCATTTTGGGGTAATTGTAATTTTTACAGCGATCAGTGCTATAAAAATGCACGAATTACTGTAAAAATGACACTGACAGTGAAGGGGTTAACCTGTAGGGGGCGCTGAAAGGGTTTAAGTGTGTCCTAGGAAGTGCTTCTAACTGTTGGGGGCGTGGCTTTCCGTGACACGTCACTGATTGTTGTTCCCGATGACAGGGAACAGACGATCAGTGACATGTCACTAGGAAGAACGGTGGAGATGTTGTGTTTACACTGACATGCCCCCGTTCTTCAGCTCTGTGACCTGATCGCGGGACACTGGTCGGAAAGCGGTTAAATGAACAATATAGCTACACTTGGAGGCGCCTCTCTTCTCTTTTATACTCTGAAGCTCCTGATGGATTTTGTTTCTAATCCCCTTTTGGAGGCTTCCATTTGTGGATGGACATTTTATGGTTACCCAACCAATCACATCGCTATAATCTTTTTATTTGAACTATAAACTGAAAGACTTATCAATAAATGGTTGTGGAACAAACCTCCTGAGTTTCCATTATTTCTTATGGGGAAATTCGCTTCGATATACAAGTGCTTTGGATTACAAGCATGTGTCTGGAACGAACTATGCTCGCAGTCCAAGTAATTACTGTACTGTCTTGCTCTGCATTTCATTCAATCCCCCTATCACCTCCAAAACCTTTCTCCCCTCTAAAACACTCACCGCCTTGTTACTATTACCCCACATCTCTTTACTCGCACCCCCCATAGCTCATATCTCCTCATACACCTTTCAATTCTTACATAAGACCACGGTGCACAAAAACACACACAGGCATTTCACAAATCTATTTCACACAATTTATATTTCTTCTACACACTCCCACTCCCCATACTTCAACACACATCCTGCCACACTATTTTTATCACTCATCTTTACACACATACTTACATAATTTATATATAATATAATATATTCATCAGATCTTTTCCTCCTTTCATTCTATCGTTCATCTATTTTTTTCCATTTCAGGTTCTCCAACTTAGACGTCCAAAAACACGTAAAACAAACTCTTATTTACTCTCAAACGCGCAACCCATGCAACGGTATGGACCAGGGAACACAAGCCTACGTATTGTACGTTGGACGTCTGTGAATATGGGCCGACGTGGGTCTGGCTGGGCGTAGTTTACATTCATGGCGTACACAGTGATCCGGCGTATCTTAGGCAGTTGTTCCGACGTGGTTGTACGGGGATACGTCCATGTCCCGACGTATGCGCAGTTCATTTTCAGTACTTGTCTGACGCCCGGCCCATCATTTGCATGGGGTCACGCTTCATTAGCATGGATCACGCCCACTTCCAGCCCACTTCCACCTACTTCCACTTACGCCGGCTTAGGCCTTTGAAATTACGTTTACGTTGGGAGCATTTGCTTTGCTTGCTTCTCCGCACTGCGTCGGCGTGGCGTAAAAGAGATAAATATGCGCCGATGTCTGTGAATCCGGGCCATTATAGGCAGAAGCACTTGTTCAATAATTAACCACTTTAGGACCGAGCATGTTTTTCAGACTCGGTGTCTACAAGTTTAAAACAGTTTTTTTTTGCTAGAAAAATGACTTAGAACCCCCAAACATTATACATTTTTTTCTAACACCCTAGAGAATAAAATGGCGGTCGTTGCAATACTTTTTGTCACACTGTATTTGCGCAGCGGCCTTACAAGCGCATTTAAAAAAAAAAAAAAAAAACACCTTTTTGAATAAAAAAACAAGACAACAGTAAAGTTATCCCAATTTTTTTTATTGCGTGAAAGATGAAGTTACGCCGAGTAAATTGATACCCAACATGTCACGCTTCAAAATTGCGCCCGCTCGTGTAATGGCGTCAAACTTTTACCCTTAAAAATCTCTATAGGCGACGTTTAAAAAATTGGTTGCATCTTTGAGTAATGCCCTGTACACACGATCGGTTCATCTGATGAATAGAGACTGATGGATTTTTTCATCAGATATCCGATGAAGCTGACTTTCATCAGTCTTGCCTACACACCGTCAGTCAAAAATCCGATCGTGTCAGAACGCGGTGACGTAAAACACAACAACGTGCTGAGAAAAATGAAGTTTAATGCTTTCGAGCATGCGTTGACCTGATTCTGAGCATGCGTGGATTTTTATCTCAATAAACTTTATTTACAACAATAAACAATAACGGTTGAAGCAGCTTTGTGTCTTTCGGATTTGTGGTGTCACTGTTTTCTTGTGGGGGTCACACGGGGGTCTGATGTCGGGTACTGGAGTACCAGGTGACCCTGCCCTCCCCCCTCCCCCCAGTCTTCTCCACTCCCGCTCACAGTCTCTGCCGGTGGAACGTCTGGCACATCCGGTGCAGCTCCTCCTGGTATTGCCGATGCTCAAAATCTAAGAGGTGTTTTTTTTTTTTGTGTATTTTGTGCGTGAACTCGAGAGAGAGGAGCTGGACTGCAGGAGTTGGGAGTAGGCAGACCCTCCCCCCGGAGGCAATCACCATCCTTCTCCATGCCCCCGGGTGGCAATGGCGGGTGTGAGGGGGGGCCTCCTACTCACCCCGCCCCCTACCTGCTCCACTTGGGAGCCCAACTGGGGCCGGGGGGTTCCTGTGCATGCGACCCGCACTGACCCCCCGAGCGTCCTCCTTCCACCCCGACATGTACCGCTCCCCTCGTTCCCCGTGAAGTTCGGTCTCGGCGATGCCGAGAAGATCGTTTCTCTGGGTGGAGCTCCGAGTCTCTCGCAGGGTCCTTGTGGCGATCAATGTCTGTGAGGATCCATCCAATCCCAGCAGAGAGATCGACGGATACTTTGTATCGGCACAACTTCTTCCCCCAGCATGCGTGGATTTTTGACTGATGGATTTCCCCACAGATGATCGGTTTTTTAACCATGAGAAAATTGAGAACAGGTTCTATTTTTTTTTTTGGAAAAAAAAAGATGGGGCCCACACACGATCCGATGAAAACGGTTAATTGGTCTGTTTTCATCAGATAAACCAATCGTGTGTACAGGGCATTAGAGGTGGTCTAGGTCTAGGAATTATTGTTCTCGCTCTAACGATCGCGGTGATACCTCACTTGTGCGGTTTGAACACAGCTTTCATATGCGGGCGCCACTTACGTATGTGTTCGCTTCTGCGCGCAAGCTCGTCGGGACGGGGCGCTTTAAAAAAAATCTTTTGTTTTCTTATTTATTTTACTTAATTTTTTTTTTTTTAACACTGTTTTTTTTTTTTAATTGGTCACTTGTATTCCTATTACAAGGAATGTAAACATCCCTTGTAATAGAAAAAAGCATGACAGGTTCTCTTATACAGTATATGAGATCTGGGGGGTCAAAAAGACCTCAGATCTCATATTTACACTAAAATCCCCAAAAAAAAAATTGTCATTTCAAAGAATGGCAACAGAAAAATGTGCCTTTAACCCCTTGCTTACTGGGCACATACACCCCCCTCCTGCCCAGGTGAAATTTCATCTTCCGGCACTGCGTCGTTTTAACTGACAATTGCGCGGTCGTGCGACGTGGCTCCCAAACAAAATTGATGTCGTTTTTTTCCCCACAAGTAGAGATTTCTTTTGGTGGTATTTGATCGCCTGTGCGGTTTTTATTTTTTGCGCTATAAACAAAAAAGGGCGACAATTTTGAAAAAAAATACAATATTTTTTACTTGTTGCTAATAATAAATATCCCAATTTAAAAAAAAAAAAAGTGACTGGTTTGCGCAAAAGTTATAGCGCCTACAAAAATAGGGGACATAATTATTCTTTTTTATTCTTTTTTTTTTACTAGAAATGGCGGCGATCTGCGATTTTTATTGGTACTGCGATGTTGCGGCGGACACATCGGACACTTTTGACACATTTTTGGCGCCATTCACATTTATACAGCGACCAGTGCTATAAATATGCACTAATTACAGTATAAATGTGACTGGCATTGAAGGGGTTAACACTAGGGGGTGAGGAAGGGGTTAAATGTGTATCCTGGGTGTGTTCTAACTGTGGGGGGAGGGGGGGTGACCGATCTGTGTCCCTATGTACAAGGGACACAGATCGGTCTCCTCCTCTCCAGAGACAGGATGCTGTCTCTGTGTAAAACGGCAATGAGAGATGATCTATGAGATCATCTCTCATTCGCCCACAGATCGCATCGCAAACGGCCACTCTGGAGCGCGCGCGGGGAACGTGCTACTGACATGCCGTCAATTGACGGCTTGTTGGCAATTTAGATCCGCGCTGAAGCCGTCATTCGGCTATAGCGCGGATCTCAATCGGTTAAGACACAATCAGACATGTCCGATGAAACTTGTCCGACGGACCGTTTTCATCGGACCACGCTGAAGTGGTCTGTTGGTCTGATGTGCGTACACACCATCGGACCAAAATCCCCTCGGACCAGAACGCGGTGACGTAGAACACAACGACGTGATGAAAAAACGAAGTTCAATGCTTCCAAGCATGCGTTGAATGGATCCTGAGCATGCGCGGGTTTTTGGTCCGATGCTTTTGTGTACTAACCACAGGTGTCCATCAGACAGGTTTTAAAGCAAGTTTTAAAACTTTGGTCCGCTGTAAAGCGGTCCGATAGGCCGTACAGACCAGTTTCAGTGGACATCGTTCGATCGTGTGTACGCGGCCTAGGACGCATGGGCGGAAGTGAAGTTTTGACATTGCTTCCGCTCCCTTCTGTGCTTTGGAGACGGGTGGACGCCACCTTGCCTACACTCGTATCCATGGCAAGCAGGTAGAAGGACCCGGTAAGCGGCGAAGGGGGGGCCCTCTTCTGCCACCGATAACGATGATCTTGCGGTGAATCCACCACGGAGACCACCGTTATCGTTTACAGGACCGGCCTCGGAAAAGATGGATATCTCAGTTGCAGGGGCCGACTGACAACTCATGGGGCCCCCGGGCAATAGAAGATTATGGGGCCCCCAGGCTTACAGATGGCCACCACGTCAGGAGGCAGTGCAGAGGCGGGGCAGCTAAAATCTCAGGATTTTCACATCAAAAGCTTGTCGGTTTCGGATATATCAGGGACAGATGTAAAAAAACACAGATTTTTACATACTGTCCCTGGTTTTACTAAGCCTGGAAACCCTGATGGGGCCCCCTAGTGGCATGGGGCCCTCGGGCAGTGCCCGAGTGACTCAATGATCAGCCCCCCCCCTGCTCGGTTGTGGCAGCAGCGGCTGCCGTTACCGAAATATTCATCTTTAAAGTGACAACGTATATATACGTGAGCTGGTCCTTAAGCGGTTAAAGTCCGCAAGGACCAGAAATTAACCACTTAATCACCAAGGACGTCCTCGGCTTTGTGAGGTGATATCTGAATGATGGGGGCAGCTACAGGCATCATTCAGATATGGCCGTCTTCAGCCGCCTATTATGTGCACCATAAGAACGATCAAAGCGGCAGTTCTGCTGCTTGATCGTTCTTATAGGCAGCGGGAGGGGACGCCCCCCCTCCTGCCGCCATCCGGTGCTTCTCCGGGCTCTCCCGTGCCATCGGGGGCCCGGAGAGCCAATCGGCCGGCGTTCCCTGCAGAACCATAGAGATGACTGGTGACCAGACGGTCACAGTCATCTCTATGACCGTCGGAGTGACGTTATGACGTCACGCCCGGTACCCGGAAGTAAACAAAGCCGCAATCGCGGCTGTCGGCATGTAATCGGTGAATTATTTTTCACCGATTTCATGCTTGTAAGCCTGGAGGAGAGGCGTGGGGGGAGGGGAAGGTCTTATCTACCCCACCTCTCTCCATAAAGAGGACCTGTCACAGTGATTCCTATTACAAGGGATGTTTACATTCCTTGTAATAGGAATAAAAGTGATAAAAAAAAAATGTAAAAAAAAAAGTGTAAAAATAAAAAAATGAAGTAAAAAATAAAAATGTTTTTTTTTTTTTTTTTTTAAACGCCCCTGTCCCGGTCGCAAAGCGAACACGCATGCAAGTCCCGCACACATATGTAAACACCATTCAAACCCCACATGTGAGGCATCATCGCGTGCGTTAAAGCAACAATTCTAGCACTAGACCTCCTCTGTAACTCAAAAATAGTAACCTGTAAAAAAAATTTAAGCGTCGCCTATGGATATTTTTAAGTACCAAAGTTTGGCGCCATTTCATTAGTGTGCGCAATTTTAAAGCGTGACGTGTTGGGTATCTATTTACTCGGCGTAACATCGTCTTTCATATTTTACAAAAAAAATTGGGCTGACTTTACTGTTTTGTTATTTTTTTAATTCAAGAAACAAGGTTTTTTTTCCCTAAAAAAAAAGGCGTTTGAAAAATGATTGCGCAAATACCGTGCGAGAAAAAAAGTTGCAATGACCGCCATTTTATTCCCTAGGGTGTCTGCTAAAAATATATATATATATATATATATATATATAATGTTTGGGGGTTCTGAGTAATTTTCTAGCAAAAAAATGTGATTTTTACATGAAGGAGAAAAGTGACAAGATAGGCGCGGTGGTCAAGTGGTTAATTTGTTTCTTGATTTTTTCATCCCAACTTTCTCCCCCATATAAATCACTATTACACTTTATGCTTATTATTTTTATACTCCCACTATTTTATTGTATTTATTTATATCAGGTACTTATATAGCGCAGTCAATTTACGCAGCACTTTACATATACAGGTATACTTTAGACCTGCAGGACCCCCTAAAATGCACCCACGCCCACGTCTTTCAAACATGTACGCTTCTTTAAAAACATGCAATTAAGCAATACATTTTAAGCACGTATATTATGCTGTTCCTGCCCACAAGCAGATAATAACTAGTGATGAGCGGAATACGCCATATTCGATTTCGCGATATTTCGCGAATATTTCGAAGAATATTCGCGAATATTCGTTAATATCGAATATTCGGTATATTTTATAAAAAAAAAAGCGAAATTTCGCATATGCGATCGCGAATATTCGTTAATATCGAATATTCGTGATATTTTAATAAAAAAAAAAAAAATTGCGAATTTTCGCCAATGCGAAATTTCGCTAATGCGAAATTTCGCGATTTTTTTTTTTTTTTTTATAAAATATCACGAATATTCGATATTTACGAATATTCGCTATATTTTATGAAAAAAAAAATAGCGAAATTTCGCATATGCGAAAGCGAAAATGATTGCGAAATTTCGCTATTTTTTTTTTGGATAAAATATCACGAATATTAGATATTTACGAATATTCGCTATATTTTATAAAAAAAAATTGATTGCGAAATTTATTGCGAAATTTTAAAATTACGAATATTCGAAATAGCGAATATTCGCCGCGATATTCGAGTTATTCGCGAATATTAGAATATGCAATATTCGTAGCGAATATTCGCAATGCGAATATTCGTGAGCAACACTAATAATAACACTTTTAAAGTGAGCTGCTAATCATCCAGGGGTGTATCTACTTACAGATGTACATACCTCTCGGATAGGCAGAAAATATGCAGCATGTAATCATGACTTGTCTGCACCCAGTTCCCCAAACAAGTACTCATTTATGGGCAACTGTTCTGTCTCCAAGGCCTATCTGACCTGTAACCACATGGCAACGGCCGCCCTTCCTCTTCCTGGCACAGTGGCTGCGTTTGATAGGCACAGTGAGGCTGCATTTGATTGGGCACAGTGAGGCTGCATTTGATTGGGCACAGTGTCCGAGTTTGATGGGCACAGTGGCAGCATTTGATGGGGCACAGTGGCAGTATTTCATGGGCACTGTGAGGCTGCATTTGATTGGGCACAGTGTTTGCGTTTGAGGGGCACAGTGGCAGCATTTGATGGGGCACAGTGGCAGTATTTGATGGGCACAGTGAGGCTGCATTTTATGGGCACAGTGGCGGCATTTGATGGGGCACAGTGGCAGTATTTCATGGGCACAGTGAGGCTGCATTTGCTGGGCACAGTGGCAGCATTTGATGGGCACAGTGGCAGCATTTGATGGGCACTGTGAGGCTGCATTTGATTGGGCACAGTGTTTGCGTTTGAGGGGCACAGTGGCAGCATTTGATGAGGCGCAGTGGCAGCATTTGATGGGGCACAGTGGCAGTATTTGATGGGCACAGTGAGGCTGCATTTTATGGGCACAGTGGCGGCATTTGATGGGGCACAGTGGCAGCATTTGAGGGGCACAGTAAACGTATTTGATGGGCACAGTGAGGCTGCATTTGATTGGGCACAGTGGTGGCATTTAATGGGCACAATGGCAGCATTTGATGGAACACAGTGGCAGCATATGATGGGGGCACAGTGGCGGCATTTAATGGGGCACAGTGGCTGCATTTGATGGGGCACAGTGGCAGCATTTTATAGGGTACAGTGGCAGCATTTGAGGGGCACAGTGAAAGTATTTGATGGGCACATTTAGGCCGCATTTGATTGGGCACAGTGGCAGCGTTTTATGGGGCACAGTGGCAGCATTTGGTGGAACACAGTGGCGGCATTTTATGGGGCACAGTGGCGGCATTTGATGGGGCACAGTGGCAGAATTTGATGGGGCACAGTGGCAGCATTTGAGGGGCACAGTGAAAGTATTTGATGGGCACAGTGGTGGCATTTTATTGGGCATAGTGGTGGCATTTGATTGGGCAAAGTGGCAGCATTTTATGGGGAACAGTGGTAGCATGTGATGGGGCACAGTGGCAGCATGTGATGGGGCACAGTGACAGCATTTGATGGGGCAGAGTGGCAGCATTTTATGGGCACAGTGAGGCTCCATTTGATGGGCACAGTGGCTGCGTTTGATGGGCACAGTGGCTGCGGTTGATGGGCACAGTGGCTGCGGTTGATGGGCACAGTGGCTGCGTTTGATGAGCACAGTAGCAGCATTTGATGGGGCTAAGTGGCAGCATTTGATGGGGCACAGTGGAAGCATTTGAGGGGCACAGTGAAAGTATTTGATGGGCACAGTGAGGCAGCGTTTGATGGGGTTCAGAGGCAGCATTTGATGAGGCACAGTGGCGGCATTTAATGGGGCACAGTGGCAGCATTTGATGGGGCACAGTGGCAGCATTTGATGGGGCACAGTGGCAGCATTTGATGGGGCACAGTGGCAGAATTTGATGGGGCACAGAGGCAGAATTTGATGGGGCACAGTGGCAGCATTTGAGGGGCACACTGAAAGTATTTGATGGGCACAGTGAGGCTGTATTTAATTGGGCACAGTGATGGCATTTGATGGGGCAGAGTGGCTGCATTTTATGGGGAACAGTGGCTGCATTTTATGGGGAACAGTGGCAGCATGTGATGGGGCACAGTGGCAGCATGTGATGGGGCACAGTGGCAGCATTTTATGGGGCACAGTAGCAGCATTTTATGGGCACAGTGAGGCTCCGTTTGATGGGCACAGTGGCTGCGTTTGATGGGCATAGTGGCTGCGTGTGATGGGCACAGTGGCAGCATTTGATGGGCACAGTGAGGCTGCATATGATGGGCATAGTTGCAGAATTTGATTGGGGCATAGTGGCAGCATTTGATGGGCACAGTGAGGCTGCATTTGATGGGCACAGTTGTAGCATTTGATTGGGCACAGTGGCGGCATTTGATGGGGCACAGTGGCAGCATTTGAGGGGCACAGTAAACGTATTTGATGGGCACAGTGAGGCTGCATTTGATTGGGCACAGTGGTGGCATTTGATGGGCACAATGGCAGCATTTGATGGAACACAGTGGCAGCATATGATGGGGGCACAGTGGCGGCATTTAATGGAGCACAGTGGCTGCATTTGATGGGGCACAGTGGCGGCATTTGATGGAGCACAGTGGCAGCATTTGATGGGGCACAGTGGCGGCATTTAATGGAGCACAGTGGCAGCATATGATGGGGCACAGTGGCAGCATTTGATGGGGCACAGTGGCAGCATTTTATAGGGCACAGTGGCAGCATTTGAGGGGCACAGTGAAAGTATTTGATGGGCACATTTAGGCCGCATTTGATTGGGCACAGTGGCAGCGTTTTATGGGTCACAGTGGCAGCATTTGGTGGAACACAGTGGCGGCATTTTATGGGGCACAGTGGCGGCATTTGATGGGGCACAGTGGCAGAATTTGATGGGGCACAGTGGCAGCATTTGAGGGGCACAGTGAAAGTATTTGATGGGCACAGTGGTGGCATTTTATTGGGCATAGTGGTGGCATTTGATTGGGCAAAGTGGCAGCATTTTATGGGGAACAGTGGTAGCATGTGATGGGGCACAGTGGCAGCATGTGATGGGGCACAGTGACAGCATTTGATGGGGCAGAGTGGCAGCATTTTATGGGCACAGTGAGGCTCCATTTGATGGGCACAGTGGCTGCGTTTGATGGGCACAGTGGCTGCGGTTGATGGGCACAGTGGCTGCGGTTGATGGGCACAGTGGCTGCGTTTGATGAGCACAGTAGCAGCATTTGATGGGGCTAAGTGGCAGCATTTGATGGGGCACAGTGGAAGCATTTGAGGGGCACAGTGAAAGTATTTGATGGGCACAGTGAGGCAGCGTTTGATGGGGTTCAGAGGCAGCATTTGATGAGGCACAGTGGCGGCATTTAATGGGGCACAGTGGCATCATTTGATGGGGCACAGTGGCAGCATTTGATGGGGCACAGTGGCAGCATTTGATGGGGCACAGTGGCAGAATTTGATGGGGCACAGAGGCAGAATTTGATGGGGCACAGTGGCAGCATTTGAGGGGCACACTGAAAGTATTTGATGGGCACAGTGAGGCTGTATTTAATTGGGCACAGTGATGGCATTTGATGGGGCAGAGTGGCTGCATTTTATGGGGAACAGTGGCTGCATTTTATGGGGAACAGTGGCAGCATGTGATGGGGCACAGTGGCAGCATGTGATGGGGCACAGTGGCAGCATTTTATGGGGCACAGTAGCAGCATTTTATGGGCACAGTGAGGCTCCGTTTGATGGGCACAGTGGCTGCGTTTGATGGGCATAGTGGCTGCGTGTGATGGGCACAGTGGCAGCATTTGATGGGCACAGTGAGGCTGCATATGATGGGCATAGTTGCAGAATTTGATTGGGGCATAGTGGCAGCATTTGATGGGCACAGTGAGGCTGCATTTGATGGGCACAGTTGTAGCATTTGATTGGGCACAGTGGCGGCATTTGATGGGGCACAGTGGCAGCATTTGAGGGGCACAGTAAACGTATTTGATGGGCACAGTGAGGCTGCATTTGATTGGGCACAGTGGTGGCATTTGATGGGCACAATGGCAGCATTTGATGGAACACAGTGGCAGCATATGATGGGGGCACAGTGGCGGCATTTAATGGAGCACAGTGGCTGCATTTGATGGGGCACAGTGGCGGCATTTGATGGAGCACAGTGGCAGCATTTGATGGGGCACAGTGGCGGCATTTAATGGAGCACAGTGGCAGCATATGATGGGGCACAGTGGCAGCATTTGATGGGGCACAGTGGCAGCATTTTATAGGGCACAGTGGCAGCATTTGAGGGGCACAGTGAAAGTATTTGATGGGCACATTTAGGCCGCATTTGATTGGGCACAGTGGCAGCGTTTTATGGGTCACAGTGGCAGCATTTGGTGGAACACAGTGGCGGCATTTGATGGGGCACAGTGGCAGAATTTGATGGGGCACAGTGGCAGCATTTGATGGGCACAGTGAGGCTGCATTTGATGGGCACAGTTGTAGCATTTGATTGGGCACAGTGGCTGTGTTTGATGGGCACAGTGGCAGCATTTTATGGGGCACAGTGGCAGCATTTGATGGATGCATCGGCTGCATTTGATGGACATAGTGGTTGTGTTTGATGGGCACAGCGAGGCTGCAATTGATGTTTTTTTTAAAATAATTTTTCAGTTTGTTTGCACCCCCCAAAAAATTTTGAGCACCAGCCGCCCTATGTTTAATGATATTTGATTAAAAAATAATTGGCTAGAGAAATTTATAGAAACTATGAATTCCTAGTTCATAGAATATAAGGCTGTTAATATATGCATTTGTACAGTTAATTTTTATTACTTATATTATTTTTCCCATAATGGGGCCTCATGTCTAAGTTTTGCCTAAAGCCTCACAAAGTCTAGAGCCGCCTCTGTTTTACAGTATATTATGTTTGTGTATTATTACCTAAAAGTCCCACGTTGGTATATTGATATAACTCCTGATAGGGATGTTGGTACCTCTTGTATAAGACGGTCAGAGCCCCTCCTGAGGTCGTAATCTCCTACAATAGAGAAAAAAAGCTTCGATTTGGGATGTTCAGAGCTGTGAGAAGCCGAGAACTCAACTCCTCAGCATCTACCAGGCAGAGAAATATTGGCTGTGGGCGTTTTGACACCTCAGGTTTATCTATGATGAAAAGGAAATACAAGTCATACAATGCAGAATCTTCTTCCTCTTTTATTATTTTCTACAAATTCTCATTCTTCCTCCACACAGACCAGACACCGGACTGCAGCGATGTGGCTCCTCCGTGTCCTCCTCCTGTGTCCCCTCCGTGTCCTCCTCTTGTGGGCTCTTCTATGTCCAGGCACAGGTATGTAAGAACGTTTAGGACCAGATCCACAAAGCCCCGTGTATCTCTGCGGCAGCGTATAGTGGGCCAGATTCAGGTAGATGGGAGCATCTTTGCTCTGGAGTAACGCTTCTCATTTACGTTACTCTGGCGAAATTTTAGGAGCAAGTGCTGTTATTCATGAAGCACTTGCTCCTAAAGTTGCGGCAGCGTATCGCAAATGAGCCGGCGTTATTCAAATTGGGCGGGTACGGGGCGTGTATTATTTAAACTAGGCGCGATCCCGCGGCGAACGTACTGCGCATGCGTCGGCTGTCAATGCATCCCAGTGCGCATGCTCCAAATTCTGTCAGTGAACGTCAATGACGTCAAATCCCCATTCATGGACGTTTTACGCAAGCGACGCGTTTTTTTTTTTTTTCGACGCGATGACGACGGTTATACTTAACATAGGATACTCCACTAAGGGGCTGCTTTATCTTTACGCCGCATATCGCTTACGGAAACGTCGGAAAGTCACTGCGTCGCGCCCGAATACGATCATGAATTGCCGATTCCCGCTGATTAACATATTTTTTCAGCGTAAATCAGCGGGAACGCCCCCGGCGCCATTTTTAAATTAAAGTTGCGATGCAACGGCGAAATTCAATTGCGCCGATCGCATCGGAACTCCAACCCGGCGTTTCTTGTTTTCTGGTTACAGAAAACAGAAACGCCGGCTTAAAGTGACAGGCTGGAGTATCACTGATACTCCAGCCTAACTCTACCTGAATCTGGCCCAGTAAGTTTGAATGGCAAGTGCCGTATTCACAAAGCACTTGCGTCCTACGTTACGCCGGCGTATCTCCAGATAAGCCGTCATAAGTACAACTGTGCGACGTCGTACTTTTAGGCTGATTCGCGAAGCTAGATACACCGTAAAACAAGGCTTCAGCCACCTGACATAACTTGCTTACACCGGCGTATCTTGGGAGCATAGTTACGCTGGACGCATTCCCATGGTAAATATGCAAATGATTAAGATACGCCGATCCACGAACGTAGATGCGGCAGGCGGAAAAAGATACGCGGTTTGCGTAAGGGTTACGTCCGGCGTAAAGTTATTCCACCATATAGGTGGCGCAACCCATTTAATGGTATGGACCAGGGAACAGCCGTCGTATGTTACGTCGTTTACTTAAGTCGTACGTGAATGGGGCTGAGCGTAAGTTACGTGATAACTGCGACGTGATAACTTAACCAGAGTACATATCATAGATACCCCCAACTGCAGCAATGTGTCCCCTCCGTGTCCTCCTCCCTTGTCCCCTCCGTGTCCTCCTCCTGTGTCCCCTCTGTGTCCCGCTCCTGTGACCCCTCCGTGTCCCCCTCCTGTGTCCCCTCCATGTCCCCCTCCTGTGGCCCCTCCATGTCCCCCTCCTGTGGCCCCTCCGTGTCCTCCTGTGTCCCCTTCATGTCCTCCTCCTGTGTCCTTCTCCTGTGCCCCCTCCGTGTCCTCCTCTTGTGTCCCCTCCGTGTCCTTCTCCTGTGTCCCCTACGTGTCCTCCTCCTGAGTCCCCTCCATGTCCTCTTCCTGTGTTCCCTCTGTGTCCTTCTCCTGTGTCCCCTCCATGTCCTCCTCCTGTGTCTCTTCCATGTCCTCCTCCTGTGTCTCCTCCGTGTCCTCCTGAGTCCCCTCCGTGTCCTCTTCCTGTGTCTCTTCCATGTCCTCCTCCTGTGTCTCTTCCATGTCCTCCTCCTGTGTCTCCTCCGTGTCCTCCTGTGCCCCCTCCGTGTCCTCTTCCTGTGTTCCCTCCGTGTCCTCCTCCTGTGTCCCCTCCATGTCCTCCTCCTGTGTCCCCTCCGTGTCCTCCTCTTGTGTCCCCTCCGTGTCCTTCTCCTGTGTCTCCTCCGTGTCCTCCTAAATCCCCTCCGTGTCCTCCTCCTGTGCATTCATTATAAAAAGGTGATGATGGAGTATTGTTATCTGTTTTTATTTGTCCATCATTATACTATTAACAGTTTAAACTTTTCCATATTTGTACAATAATCTATAAGTTGAAACATTCTCCTTTATCATTGATACAAATGTAAATATCTTGCCCATGCTTTGTATCAGGAATGTAATGTGTCATTATAAAGAGGACATATTATAGAATAAAATGTGTACTTTGTATCTCCAGTCACTCCTTCCATGAAAACTAACATTGGCCAAAACCAGATAAATCTCTGATTGGTGAATGGAGGAGGGGGAAGGTGACAATGTTATACACAGATGGACAGTTGTATCCCCTCCTGCAGGGTGACGCTCATTTCTTTAGTAGGAAAGATTTTACATTTGGAGCTCTACCATCCCCCGCCTATTCTGAGGATAGGACTAACAAACCTTCCTTTACATGGCTCCCCCTCCATGGGGCTTTTAGATGGGACTTCAGTCCATGCAGATATTACACGTTACATAAGAGAAGAAAACATGTTTTTTACCCAGGCAGGTTTTTTCTTTTGGTGGGTGACAATTAGGGATGAGCCAAACACCCCCCCCCCCCCGGTTTGGTTCCCAGCAGAACATGCGAACAGGCAAAACATTTGTTTGAACACGTGAGCACCATTAAAGTCTATGGGACACGAACATGAAAAATCAAAAGTGTTATTTTTAATGGCTAATAAGTTATTGTCATAAAAGGTATTTGGGGACCCGGGTCCTGTCCCAGGGGACATGTATCAATGCGAAAAATAGTTTTAAAAACTGAAGTTTTTTCGGGAGCAGTGATTTTAATAATGCTTAAAGTGTTAAACAATTGAAATAACCTCAAAAAGGATTGGGATTATACGGGCAACAAATAATAAGTCCAAATTGAAAAAAAGATACAAATTTATTACACAATTATATAAACATTACAATACAAATCAGATAAAAGAAATACTGTTGAACTTATATAGTCTACGTAGTGAAAATATTGTCCGTCATAAGCTACCATCCCCAGATGTTTGATGGTAGATTGAAGCGGATAACCAACGCGTTTCGAATGAAAAACATTCTTCATCAGGGTGTGTAACAGTATAGCATCTATAACAAATCAAAATATCAATATTAAACATAATACAAAAAAACCTCACCATCCCACATGGAATTGTGTATATAGTGAAACTTACTTTTGTTTAAAAAGTCTGGGCTGGAAAGGTCATGCAATTCACGGCGTCATCAGATGCGGATGCCTCCACACCATATACAATGCGCTATAAAACGTGGATCTCCTTGTCCCTGCCACCCATGGGGTGGACTGAATCAAACGATTCAAAGATTGGTGTTAGAAAAATCCTCACCATCACTATAAAGGAGAAGATAGAGAGGAGGGCAAAAAAACTAAAAAACAAAAAAGAGGGGAGAAAAAGAAAGATCCATAATGATTATCATGAAAAAGTGGTATAAGTATATGAGAAAGGAGTGATAAACATCCCCCTATCCACACTTACCACAGAGGCAGAGGATCAAAGTTCTCCCAGGTGCATGAAAGTTCTATTGGAATGGTCCCTATTTAGCCAAAGGTCCATTCATTGCCACAATGCAAAAATACCTCCTCAGTCTCCACAGAGTGGAGAGGATATGACACCAAGTGTCCCCCCTGGCCTGCCTTATACTCACCTGCCCTACGTTCCTGGATGGTGGGCCACTCCCATCCCTAGCCAACACCTGTGTATAGTCACTTTTTTGGGTGAAATGGTACAATGTACCCCACTACCAATTCACATAGGAGGGGGGCGGTATCTGGGGGTCCCCTTAGTTAAAGGGGGCTTCCAGATTCCGATAAGCCCCCCTCCCGCAGACACCCACAACCACCGGGCAATTGTTGTGAGGATGAGGCCCATCAACATCGGGACATCCTCCTCATGTTGAGGGCATGTGGCCTGGTATGGTTCAGGAGGGGGAGCGCTCTCTCGTCCCCCCTCTATTCCTGCGGCCTGCCAGGTTGCATGCTCAGAAAAGGGTCTGGTATGGATTATTGGGGGGAACCCCACGCAATTTCTTTTAATTTTGGAGCAGGCTTTCCCTTAAAATCCATACCAGACCTGAAGGGTCTGTTATGGATTTTGAGGGGGACCCCTATGCCATTTAAAAAAAAAATGCCGCAGGGTTCCTCTTAATATCCATACCAGACATTAAGGGCCAGGTATAAAATTGGGGAGACCTTTTTTTTTTTATTTTGGTTCGAGGTTTCCCTTAATATTTATACCAGACCCAAAGGGCCTGGCAATGGACTGTGGGGGGGGGGGGGGGGGGGGGACCCCTGCCGTTTTTTTCAATTACTTTTATCTGTATTTCCGGGACCCGACAATTCATTATAGCGAGTGATTTTAAATGACTTTTTCCATTTATAAATTACATTTTGTGCAGGGACAGTTCTAAACACGGGAAACATGCACTACTTTACAGGCGTACTATAGACACCCCCTAGGTACGAAATTTAAAGGAATATTTCACTTTTATTGTTTCACTTTAAACATTATTAAAATCACTGCTCCCAAAAAAAACTGCAGTTTTTAAAACTTTTTTTTTCCATTGATACATGTCCCCTGCGACAGGACCCGGGTCCCCAAACACTTTTTAGGACAATAACTTGCATATTAGCCTTTAAAATTAGCACTTTTGTTTTTTCATGCTAGACTGTTAACCACTTAACCCCCGGACCATATTGCTGCCCAATGACCAGAGCACTTTTTGTGATTCGGCGCTGCGTCGCTTTAACTGACAATTGCGCGGTCGTGCGACGTGGCTCCCAAACAAAATTGGCGTCCTTTTTTCCCCACAAATAGAGCTTTCTTTTGGTGGTATTTGATCACCTCTGCGGTTTTTATTTTTTGCGCTATAAACAAAAATTGAGCGACAATTTTGAAAAAAAAAATGCAATATTTTTTACTTTTTGCTATAATAAATATCCCCCAAAAATATATATTTTTTTCCTTAGTTTAGGGCGATACGTATTCTTCTACATATTTTTCGTAAAAAAAAAAATCATAATAAGCGTTTATTGATTGGTTTGCGCAAAATTTATAGCGTTTACAAAATAGGGGGTAGTTTTATAGCATTTTTATAGATTTTTTTTTTTTACTAGTAATGGCGGCGATCAGCATTTTTTTCAGTACTGCGACATTACGGAGGACACTTCGGACACTTTTGATACATTTTTGGGACCATTGGCATTTTTTTAGCGATCAGTGCTATACAAATGCATTGTATTACTATAAAAATGCCATTGGCAGTGAAGGGGTTAACACTAGGGGGCGGGGAAGGGGTTAATGCCGGGGTTCATCCAAAAATATACTTTCTGACATTAGCTACATCCCTCCAGCATACTGCTAACATCTGCAGTATGCTGTTTTTTTTTTCCATACTTATCGTTATACGAGCTCTTGTTATCTGGCTCCGAGCGGGGGGTTTACTTCCGGGTATAGGCGTTCCTAAGTGAAGAGGAGAGTTGATTGACGGCTGCTAAAGCGCGTCACGCCTTCCGGAAATACCCGAAGTGACACTCGGGTGTTTACGGCGCCTGCGCAGTCAGCTCTACACGGCAAGCGCAGGCGCCGTAAACGCCCGAGTATTTTCGGAAGGCGTGACGCGCCTTAGCAGCCGTCAATCTACTCCTCTTCGCTTAGAAACGCCTACTCCCGCAGGATTCCCCGCTCGGAGCCGGATAACAAGGGCTCGTATAACGATAAGTACTAAAAAAAAAAAAAACAGCATACTGCAGATGTTAGCAGTATGCTGGAGCTAATGTCAGAAAGTGGATTTTTGGGTGAACCTCCGCTTTAAGTATGTTCCTGGGTGTGTTCTAACTGTATGGGGGGGGGGGGTGACCTCACTGATCTTCTGTTCACACATTGTATGAACAGAAGCTCAGCGTTTCCCCCGCTGACAGGACCAGAGAGCTTTATGTTTACACACACAGCTCCCGGTCCTCGCTCTGTAACGAGCAATCGCGTGTGCTAGGCGGCGATCTTACACCCCCTAGCGGCCGCTTTAGAGCGGACGTATAGCTACGGGCTCTCGCCCAGCAGAGCCGACTTCCCGCAGTAAAATGACGGCGGGCAGTCGGCAACAAGTTAAAGGGTGTTCTGTAGGGTTGCCACCTGTCCAGGATTCACCCGGACAGTTCGAGTTTGGAATCATGCGTTCGGGTTTCAGACTGCCTGAAACCCGGACACATTATTTAGACTGGACTATGGGTTGCCAGCAGGGTTGCTGGCTGCAGTTGTCTAAGCTGAGAGTGTTTGTTACACTCTTTCACACTGCCTAAAGC
Source organism: Rana kukunoris (assembly GCA_029574335.1). NCBI lineage: Eukaryota > Metazoa > Chordata > Amphibia > Anura > Ranidae > Rana > Rana kukunoris. Next base: position 614,013,339 of record CM056050.1, on the reverse strand, counting down.
TAACATTAACAAACCCCCTGCCCCCCCAACACACACACAGACTGGAGAGGAGAGAGAGCTCAGTCTGCACCTCTTCCCCCCACCCCTTCTCTCTCCTGCCTCTGAGTGAGTATACTAAGGTAAATCAGGATTCTCAGAACACCCCTTACATCACAGTTCCACTTTACACCAGAGGCCCCTTACATCAGAGTCCTCTCCATACATCAGAATTCTTAGTGTTCCCATTTAAACCAGGGTTCCCAGAGCATCCCTTATGTTAGAGTCCCCAGAATTCTCCCTTTCATCAGAGTCTGTAGAGTCCCCCCCCAGTGTTCCCCCCTTACATCATAGTCCTCTCTGTATATCAGAGTTCCCCCTTAAATCAGGTTTCCCAGAGCACCCCTTATGTTAGAGGCCCCAGAGTTTGCCCTTACATTAGCGTTTGCAGAGTCCCCCCTTATAGTGAAAGGGAACTCTTCGAGTTCAGATGTAAAAGGGGGACTCTGTGGATCCAGATAGAAAGGGGGACTCTGTGGATCCAGATGTAAAAGGGAGACTCTGTGGATCCAGATGGAAAGGGGGACTTTTGTTATTAAATTCATATGATTAGAAATGTTATTTAATAGCAACATTTATGTATAGTTTATACTATAAAAAAAATTGCTTTGCACTGCTAAAGTGTTCGGGTTTGACTTGAAGAAAAGGTGGCAACCCTAGTGTTCTGCCACTTTCAAATTTGCCCCAAACACCCCAAATTGCTCGCTATTCGGGGGAACAGCCAATGTTCGAGTCAAACTCATGTTCGGCTCGATCACAAAGCTCATCCCTAGTGACAATCGGCAGATGACATTTATCATCATTAATGATGGATTTGCAATACTGGATTTTTGTCTATCAAAAGACTTGTCAAAAACAGATTGCAGCCTGCGGAATGGTTCCCGGGGGTTCCGGTATCTTGCACATTATTATTATTTGCATTACCACATTTCATAAAGCCATGTATATACTTGCGGCAGTAAAAACACATAGGGCCAGATTCAGGTAGATGGGCGGATCTTTATTCTGGAGTAACGTTCGTCATTTACGTTACTCCGCCGAAACTTTAGGAGAAAGTCCTGTATTCACAAAGAACTTGCTCCTAAAGTTGCGACGGCGTAGCAAAAATGAGCCGGCGGAATTCAAATTGGTCGGGTAAGGGGCGTGTATTATTTAAACTAGGCGCGATCCCGTGGCGAGCGTACTGCGCATGCGTCGACTGTCAATGTATCCCAGTGCGCACGCTCCACATTGTGTCAGTGTTTTCGTCGTGAACGTCAATGACGTCAATCCCCATTCACGGACGAGTTACACAAACGACGTGAAACTTTTTCAATTCGACGCGGTCACGACGGCCATACTTAACATATAATCAAACAGTTGTATTAAAGCAAACCCCCCATGCAAAAACACAATACAAGCGCTTTTGAAAGAAAAAAAAACAAAAACTAATAGGTGATTCAATGAGCCAAAAATCCAAACTAGCCACTCTAAATGACTGCAGCTGCTACCATTATAACTTGGTTCACGGACCAGTTTAACACATCAATAGCTGGGTAAAAAATGAATAAAACCTGAATATGTCAGAATTATATCACAATCAACCAGGCAGCGCTGGACATATGCAACATTTAAACTTTAAACAAATAAATATACAAATATTGAATATTGTCCTTGGAATAGAAAAGTTCTTAAATGAAGAATGGCAGTCTTTAATGCAAATATTGGACTGAACAATCCTTATTCAAACAAAGTCCACTATAGCCCAAGATGATAGGTTTGGAAAGACACCGCTTCACGTCTGTGCTCATAGAAGAAAGAGGGGGGTGTGTGAGAAAAGAGAACCCCCCTCTTGAGTAGCCTCTTACCGCAAAGAAAATTTATATCGGCGTGTCACAGGTGCAATCTCAGCCTCAATCACTGCTCAGCGTCTCTGAATGGCTCGGGGTTCATACATGAAAAAGATGGTAGGAAACAGACACATAGCGCGATCCTGCTTAAAAATCTTTAATCGCCCAATAAAAACGTCATCCAATACACTCACATGTATAAAACTTTAAAATGGCATATCTCACTGATTTACCCAAATCGGGTCAGGTTAACCACAGATGATATCCCTTGGGATGAAACTAGTCAGGGCTAAACCAAGTGAAGCAGTCTGATTGTCAGTCGGCATTAGAGATCACTCCCCTCCTCGCAGCTTGACCAGCAACGAGCGTTTGGTGATGTGGTTAACCTGACCCGATTTGGGTAAATCAGTGAGATATGCCATTTTAAAGTTTTATACATGTGAGTGTATTGGATGACGTTTGTATTGGGCGATTAAAGATTTTTAAGCAGGATCGCGCTATGTGTCTGTTTCCTACCATCTTTTTCATGTATGAACCCCGAGCCATTCAGAGACGCTGAGCAGTGATTGAGGCTGAGATTGCACCTGTGACACGCCGATATAAATTTTCTTTGCGGTAAGAGGCTACTCAAGAGGGGGGTTCTCTTTTCTCACACACCCCCCTCTTTCTTCTATGAGCACAGACGTGAAGCGGTGTCTTTCCAAACCTATCATCTTGGGCTATAGTGGACTTTGTCTGAATAAGGATTGTTCAGTCCAATATTTGCATTAAAGACTGCCATTCTTCATTTAAGAACTTTTCTATTCCATGGACAATATTCAATATTTGTATATTTATTTGTTTAAAGTTTAAATGTTGCATATGTCCAGCGCTGCCTGGTTGATTGTGATATAATTCTGACATATTCAGGTTTTATTCATTTTTTACCCAGCTATTGACATACTTAACATAGTATACGCCACCTAGGGGGCATGTTTTTCTTTACGCCGCGTATCTCTTACGGAAACGTCATAAAGTGACTGCGTCGGGCCCGCGTACGATCGTGAATTGGCGTATCTCGCTGATTTACATATTCTCGGCGTAAATCAGCGGGAACGCCCCTAGCGGCCATTTTAAAATTGCAGTTCCGATACGACAGCGAAATACAATTACGCCGCTCGTATCTGAACTCAATCCCGGCGTATCTTGTTTTCTGAATACAGAAAACAGATACAACGGTGTAGGTTAGAAGTTACGCGGCTTATCTACAGATAAGCCGCGTAACTTCTACCTGAATCTGGCCCAATATGTCAAAGTACATCAACAAGGTCATTTATAGGCAAGTTTCTCATAACAATTCACTGAAATGCGTCACTTAAGACAGAATCCAGTCTACATAATACAAAACAATAAGATAAGCTTTAAAGGTCAAATACATAGAAATTAAGGAACATTGCTTGTTCCAAAACTAACGGTTACTGATATATTAGTGAGAGAGAAACAGTATTCAACAAATATATATGACTTGAATAAGTATGCACAAAATGGATACTTATTCTAAAATGGAATCACAATGGTTCAATTCCTTTCAGTCCCGTCTTAATTCATGAAATAAATTCCTACATATGTTTGGTCACCTAGCTTACATATATATATGGGGTATGCGGTAATACACCTGTAGCGCCCCCTTACTTTCAGTATGGGTTCTACGCTAACGTTAGTGGGGAATGGGAGAGTTTATTCAGCTCCCATTCACAATTTGCAGAATTTTAGGCCACTGTCATCTCAGAACTGTCCTGTAGGTTAGTCTGCGCTCCAGGGGTGTGTTCCCACTCCTGGGCGGCAGTTGGTGCTAGAGGGGTTCTGCCAGACTCACCTTCCCCAGCAGCCAATCAGAGGAGTTATTTCCCTTGCTGGGAATGCTGGAGGAGGTTATATCTGGGGCAGCAAAAGTGTTGTCTGAAAATGTTCTTGTGACATCAGTAAGACAAACAAGTTGGGTACTATTTTAGAGGAGGAATTCTGAAGCCTAAAAAGGGATTCTAGTGGTACCCTTGGATTTTACTACATATCCAACATTTGTCATATCCTGATTTCCTAACAAAAACATATTTAAACTTAAACTCTAGCAATAACATCTTGTAGGCAAAACTTTCACCGATTTTCTCTTTTCATTCTAGCCTGTCCTTCAGCATGTCTAGAGTTGGTTCCTTTTCCACAGATGTCTTTTATGACACCCAGGGCTGCTGATAGAAATCATGGGGCCCCGTACAGCCTACCTGATGGGGCCCCCTTTAGCTCCACCCCTGGTCCCTCCTTCAGGCCCACCCTTGGCCCCGCCCCCTGGCCCAGCGACTTGACAGCGGGACATGCCAATGCCATAATGTACTGCAGAGACAGTGCCACCCATGCCAATGCCATATTGTGCTGCAAACAGTGCCACCCATGCTGCCAGTGCCAATAGCATAATGCCATTGGCAGCATGGGTGGCACTGTCTGCAGCACATTACAGCATTGGAGGCATGGCTGGCACTGTCTGCAGCACTTTACAGCATTGGAGGCATGGGTGGCACTGTCTGCAGCAAATTGGCGGCATGGGTGGCACTGTCTGCAGCTCATTGCAGCATTGGCGGCACGGGTGGCACTGTCTGCAGCACATTTCAGCATTGGCAGCATGGGTGGCACTGTCTGCAGCACATTGCAGCATTGGCGGCATGGGTGGCACTGTCTGTAGCACATTGCAGCATTGGCGGCATGGGTGGCACTGTCTGCAGCACATTGCAGCATTGGCGGCATGGGTGGCACTGTCTCTGCAGGCAGCCGTAATGCATGTGCTACCTGCAGACAGTGCCACCCATGCTATATTGTGCTGCAGACAGTGCCACCCATGCCGCCAATGCCATATTGTGCTGCAGACAGTGCCAACCATGCCATGCCGCCAATGCTGTAATGTGCTGCAGACAGTGCCACCCATGGCATAATGCCATATGCAGCATGGGTGGCACTGTCTGCAGCACATTACAGCATTGGCAGCATGGCATGGGTGGCACTGTCTCTGCAGGCAGCACATGTCTCTGCAGACAGAGCCACCCATGCCGATGCCAATCATGCCATAATGTATACACCCTGCTGCTGCAGTAGTAGTAGGAGATTTTGAAGGCCCCCCCCAAGCACACACCTGTGACATTTTTAGCTGCCTGGTCCCAAGGAGTCACTTCTTCCCTGATGGCTGCTGCTACCTGGACTTGAGGGTCAGTTAGATGGGAAGCCTCTGCTGCCGCTGCTCGCCTGAGTCGCCCCACTTTTACTTCTCACACGGAGAGACTCAGAAACAGGAAGGAAGAAGGAATCACTCTGCGCCGCCCAGAGGCCGGCACTACACAGGCGACGTGCTGGCCGGGACTTGAGCCAGTATGAGGAGCGGCCGCGGAAGGCCCGAAATACAGAAAATAGTCCCTTTCCTACCGCTACTTCATTTAACGATCATAAACAAAAAAATGTAAATGTAAATTTGGCGGGTCGGGGGGAGCTTTGGTGGGGGGGATGGTGTTGTCATTAAGGGACATGGCTGGAGGATTTTTTATTTTTTATTTAATTGATTATCTGATCAGGTTGCCGGGCCCCCCTGCTGGCCGGGGCCCGGTACAACAGGGCCAGTTGTACTGGCCTATCAGCGGCCTTGATGACACCTAAATCTTCTGGGTGATATATAGAGTTAGTTATATTCCATGCTGGGGGAACACTGAAAGCGTGGTCACCCCCAGGGGTGTCCAAAGTTTCTCAGAATCCGGAGCAGAAAACAAAGTCTTTTTGTTGTATTTGCTTTCCGAGGATTTATAACACCTGCTTCTCCTCTGGAACTGAAGCTTTAGCTGTGTCTTGTCTTGCTTCGTACAATCCACCTCAAGCTTTCCTTATTGACTGCCATGGATCCAGGCTTGGGAATTCTCCACTAAGATGGCTGTCCTGGTCACCTCGACTTCTAGTGGTAGGAGGTCCAAAGGCATGTGTTGGTTTCTGTGAATAGAAAGAAGAGATGTGCGAGCAACATTTCTTTCAACTTGGTCTAAAGTTTCAATTAACTTTCTGACATTTTTCCTCCCCTATCTGATCAAGATCTCCTGCTTCTAAGATAAGGGGCGTTCTGTGGTAGGAAAGGGTCTACCCATAAGAATCTCAAATGGAAACTACCCTGTGGCTTTACCGGTTCATTCTGATCTCGGCAAGAACTACTGGTAACATTCATTCATGGAAATATCTCCCTGTGGCTCTCCTATTTGCAATGGACATCCCTACCTAGCAATAATTTCCTGCGTGGGTATGCCACTGTCTGTGCGTCTTCTCTTGTGGATTTGAATGCTTCCACCCATCCACCCATCCATGATGACCAAAATGTATTTATAGATGAGTGAAAGGTGTAGTACGGGAGGTGTTCATGTTTCACCTTGTGTGGTATGTTTGAATTATTCCTGATATATGTGATGCACTGGGACACATATGCTTTAACAAGCTTGGGGAGGTTTGCGATAAAGAAATCTTTCAGTAAAATGTCACATGTTCTGCCAACCTCTATGACCCACCCCATGGTATTGGGCTATAAACAAAAGTGCACTAGCTGTGCATGGACTAGCTGCGGGGACTGGCTTCCCCTCTTTGAGGAAAAGTCCACCTATGACTTATCCGAGTCATCCCTCGCCCAAACCATCAAATCTCCCTCTGTGGTATGTGTCTGGAGATCTAAAAATGATCTAGCAGTGCTATGGTACTCTAGTGTTAGTACTGGCATTTGGGTCTGTGCTGCCTGCATCTCATGGAGGCTCTAGCGGCTGATTTCCTAGCGGCTGATTCTGCAATGTACAATGTACTCTAATAACAGCAGAATCTACAAAAACCCTTGTGTATATCAGGAAAATCAGTGGAGGCCATAAATGACCTGGGACAAATGTCTCGTTGAGCAATGTGTATACAGTCATGCTGTGACACTACCTTACCCTGTTCTCCTGCTTTATCCCAAAAAACGTTATTCCTAGCCTTTGGAATAACTCCATATCGCCCAAACCTTGAGTAGACATGGGTGTAAATATTTTAGGTAACATTTATAGTTGGCCCGCCCAGGGTAAATGATTTTCCCATTCCCTACCACCATCGCTCAGGAGGTATACCCTGGACCTGAACCACTCTTTGGAAAAAGAAACCACACAGGGCAAAGCTCTCCACCATGCTTTGGTGAGGACACCCGCCATAGTCCTACAATTGTCCCCTCCATACAAAACATAACGAGGAGGCCAAATCTGGGTGCTAAATCCCCAGCACTATTCAGATACCTTCACTTCGGCACCTGGACATATCTCTTATATTTCCGGAAGGGAGGTTCAGCCCTTGGTAACACCTTTGGTAGCAGGTAAAACAAGAAGTGGTATATTATAAAACCAACTGTGGTGAACTTTGCCTCTTAGACTATGTTCATTTACCAGGGTAGCCATAACAGCCTGTAACTGAAGACACGTTCCATGTGTCAGGCTGCAGGGCTGTGGAGGGGCCAGAATGGCTGACAGACATAAAAGATCACATTGATTCTGAAGATGCCCCCTGCGGACCACTTGCTCTTCTCGTTCTGGGGTCCTTAAAGTTGAATTATTTTTCCCAGCTATAATGGGCCAGAACTAGGTGGAATCTGTGAGTTGCACAGAACCATCAAGTGTCCGGGGCTGTAATGCAGCATCCTTAGCCGCCTGGTCATGGGGCCTGGTCTGCTTCCATATGTGAGCCTCAAGTGCTAGGATGGCTACCTCAGCAAAAACCTGGAAAGCTGGAAACAGCCAATCAATCTAACTTATTGCTTGATTGATTCACCTGCCGAAGTAAAACAACTTCTGGCCCTTTAAGTGAAACCTAGAAAAACCCTCTATCTATATATATTTAAATATATCCACCGAGCCCAAGTAAAGGATCCAATGACTCTGAATACAGAGTGTCCTCCTGGGTGCAAACTCAACCCGTCCTTACAAACAGCCTCCAAAGAGTAACTACATACTGTAGCAGGGCTGATCTATATGTAGGTGTGTTTCTCAGGTGGGCTTGAAAATGTGGTCTGGAGCATAATTGCGTAGACCACAAAGGTACATAACCCTGAGGATATTATCCACCAGGTTAGTTATCAGCCATGAAGGATACATTTCCAAAAGATTGGTTAGTCCACAAAGGGATGCCCTCTCCTCGTCCACCAGGACGCTAAAACATATTTGCTAAACCAAAGGTCAAACTGCCTTTTGGTATGAGAAGCCTGTCTTTGTTTACTATTTCTAAGAACAGTCTGTAACCGTTTGTTCCGAAACTGTCTTAGGCTTCTCAAAACCCTTTATTGAAAATATATTATATATTATGTGCTTCCAAAGCACCATATATGACACAGTCTGTCTGACCAACAAACTTATACAGATGGTCGCAAATTAGACTTGTCCCTGATCAGTTTGGCTTCTCTTTAAATCATATTTCACTAGACAAGTTATTCAAAATGTATGTCCTCTTCAGTACTCCTCCTAGAAACTTTCTAGATTCTGTCTATGTACTTTTATAATGCAGTAGGGGTGTAACTTGTAAGTCTGACCCTCCTGCTGCCCCCCTTAACGATCCCGTGTCAGTGTCCCTACTCACTACTCCAGGAATATCCCTTTCTGCTACGAGGGGATAATGGTCACTCTGGACACTCTCTTGCTGTGCAGTTGATAACTGTGCAGCGGGTACTTGGGTTTGCTGTGTTACGGGCTGGGTCTGGTACACTGTTGCAGCAAAAAACCCTTGATGTGAGAGCTGAGATGGTACCGTTAGTGTGGGGTACAAACAATGCACATACTTTTGGGGAACATAGGGGGGTGGTTCTCCCATTATTCGTGAAATGTCACAGGGATCTAAATAATGCAGCGACTGGGGGCAAACTAATAGGTTGTTTCCTTGCCTGTGTACCTGACCCCTGAGTCCTTTTACTGTTAATCCTTCCTCGAAAACAATTGGCACATGTAGGTTGAACCTTAATACCTGGACACGGGGGTTTAGCTTCACTGAATAATGGACCCTTACCGATCCTTGAATGATACCCTTTTGGTACACTTGCTATCAAATATGTATGACTACCGTGATAACTAGTGTTGCTCACGAATATTCGCATTGCGAATATTCGTTACGAATATTGCATATTCGAGTATTCGCGAATAACTTGAATATCGTGGTGAATATTCGCTATTGCGAATATTCGTATTTTTTCAAATTTATTTTTAAAACAGATCACATCCTAGTGATCTCCATCGACGTCTAAAAGCATTGCTGGTATGATTAGAGACCCTGGGCCGAGTAGCTGAGGCGATCGTTTTATGTTGCCGAATATTCGCAATTGCGAATATTCGTATTACGAATATTCGCGAATACTTTCTCTGCCCTTCTTTTGCATCAGAGCCAATCAGAATTCTCCTACCACAGTTGTCAGAGGTTAGCAACCTCCATAGCAACCAATAGGAACCTGCCTGCACGACCATTATATAAGATCACTCCCAGCAGTATTTCAGTGTTTCTGTGCGTTTTTCCTGTGTATTGCGATCTTAGAGCTCAGCATTGTGCTTCCTATAGTGCTTTCAGTTCTGAGTTTCCTGCTTCTAAAAACAAATGCTTTTTTCAAAGCAAAAGACCCAACAGCTTTCTAAAAGCTCAGATTTGTGTTGTTTTGTCCAGGTTAGTGTAGCTTAGTGTTAGATAGATTTCTGTGTAGTTAGTGTAAGTGTACATTTCTTTAAGGTAGCTTAGTTTAGTGTGTGTTTAGTCTCTGTGTTTTGTGTATAAAAAAAAAAAAAAAATTTGCTTTAGTTTAGTCATATAAGTTTGTGTAAGTAGAGTTAGTGTTTAGTGCATATTAGTTTATTATTTGTAGTCCTCGTCTTTGTCTTTGTCAGTCAGTGTAAAAAAAAAAAAATTAGCTTTAGTTTAGTCATATAAGTTTGTGTAAGTAGAGTTAGTGTTTAGTGCATATTAGTTTAGTAATCCAGGAAATGATCTCCGTTTTCGCGTGTTGTTCGCGCTCATGCGCATGCGCGGACGAGAATTTCGCAATCAATTTCGCATTCGCATTAGCGAAATTTTGCAAAAATTTTTTTTTTGGATAAAATATCACGAATATTCTTCTATATATTCGTGAAATATCGCGAAATGGAATATGCGAAAACCGCTTAACACTAGTAATAACAAAACAGTACACCCACAATACATTCAGAACATCCATGAGACATTATTAATGTTCTTATACTCTAAAATATGTCTGATTACTGTAATAACAAACCAACAGTCCACTTACATATTCTGGGCACTTACCAGGCACCAACAATATTCTTATTACTTCTCTACAAGATTATACTTATATAAGATCTCAAAAATGTGGGGATGCAGACTGGTGCTGACTGACTTTAGGCGGTCCCAGCGTGTTCGCTCGGATGGCTCCTCTTTGAGGGAGATTTAATATAAACCGTCGAAACAGAGAATGAACTCTTGTAAATGACCCAAGGTCTGTCCGATAAACTCTTGTGGTACGGGAAAATGGCAATTACGTTTATATAATAGCTGGGTTTTGCAATAGCGTTTTGGGTGGAATACTGTAGCAGTAGAATGGTGAAAGTTGTATGGTCTCTCACTAATATATCTAATAATGTGTAAGTAATTGTTGGGTCCTGTATGTTTCAGTAATATTCCACACCTACAATATTCACAAGATATATTATGGAACGACATCTACGTCTCGTATCACACAAATAAATTATCTTATACCTCTATGCGATAGAAAGATAAGCAAAAGTAACCTGAGTTTATCAGAACAACGTGCCAACCTATTTTGTGTATACAGGCATACCTCGCTTTAAGTACACTCACTTTACATACACTCGCGAGTAAGGACATACCCGCCAGTGTATGTAAAGTGCCTTACAAGTACTGTACAGACATTTTGCAGCTGTGGTAGAAGGAGCTGTAGCTCAGAGAGCATAGCCTGCCCTGTTCCAGTGTGCCCCTGACACATCCACTACAGCCCCTGAGACCTCAACTACAGCTCCTGACACCCCCACTACAGTCCCTGAACCCCCACTCCACCCTAGAAGTGAAAAAAGGTATTGTTTCACTTTAAGTACATTTTCGTTTTACATACATGCTCTGGTCCCATTGTGTACTTAAAAGTGGGGTATGCCTGTACACCTTAAAATTTATAGTCACCCTGGACTTATGAGATGCATTTCAAAAAACGCTTGTTTTTCCAAAACACTTCATGCGTTTTCCAAAAATGCTTTGTGTTTCCAAAACACTCTATAATAGCCACTCGGGACTATGTTAGGCCTTTCCAAAGCCTACTGTTAGTGTTTCCTAAACACTTAACAAGTCTATACTTCCCCCACACAGATTACAATTCAGACGATCGTGAGCATATGTCACGGTAAGGTAAAAAATTAATGTTGACACTTACCATAACAAAATGCATCGACGTCCGCCGACTACGCCACTGCAAGGAATGGGGCTCAGTACGACCACGATATGACCCCCATTGTTCGTCCCACTCTAACTGACTGAACGCACCCCTCGCAGAGTTCTTCACATATGCACCAATGTGTGGATCCGGAGAGGCAGGGGTGAAAGGGGATGAAAAGCAACTTGAGTGGGGGCGAGAACCCTTGTCCAGAACTTCTTGAAAGCAAATAGGTCAAGCAAAACAGGCATATGACCTATTTATAAAAGCGCGGGTTAGGTAGGACAACAATGTCACCTTCTGCATTAGTCAAAGTGACCGAATAGACCTGGCCGTCTCTTCCAGGGCGTTTTAGCATGACCTGATCGCTGTAAATGTGTCGGCCCCAGCTCCACAATTGGTGGCACCGTTCAAGCCTGGGGTTTAAATAGGCCAAGTTCAAGTCCACGCCTATGAGGACTCTGGCCACCTTATAGATAATATGTCAAAGTACATCAACAAGGTCATTTATAGGCAAGTTTCTCATAACAATTCACTGAAATGTGTCACTTAAGACAGAATCCTGTCTACGTAATACAAAACAATAAGATAAGCTTTAAAGGTCAAATACATAGAAATTGAGGAACATTGCTTGTTCCAAAACTAACGGTTACTGATATATTAGTAAGAGAGAAACAGTATTCAACAAATATATATGACTTGAATAAGTATGCACAAAATAGATACTTATTCTAAAATGGAGTCACAATGGTTCAATAACCTTTCACACACGCTGCAATCTAGCCAGGTTGGGCAGCGTGCGTGGATCTCCGCGTCCCGGCAGCACATTAGCGTCCGGTGCCCTTCTCAGAGCAGGCACGGAAAGGGGCAGGGGAGCGGTGAAAGACAGAACAGGAACGGACTCACCGTCTCCCCAAGTCAGCTGCAGGACCTCCATAGACGGTACACTCAGCCCACATGTTGCGCTTCGCCTGGAGCGTTTCTTCCTCCGGGTTCTGTAGGGGGCATGGAATTCTCCGAACTCTTGCGACTCCGGGAACTCTGGTTCAAAAAATTGGTCAATGGTGTCATCATCCAAGTACGAATCAAACTCAGAGGAGTTCAGTTCCTCTGCTGGCGGATACCCACAGGCCTTGACTGAAAGGTCCCTGGGCCAATATGGCAAAGAGCAACGGACAGGCAAGCCTCGACCGCAGCTGCTGGAGGCCTTTGTAGAGCATAACAGTAGCACACCACACAGAGACCGCTGTAGAAGTTGTAGTCTCCGATGTGGTCTCGGCCTGTGTGCTGGTCATGCTGGACGGGTCATCATTTTGGTCTGGTTCGTCTACAGGGCTTACCTCCAGTGAGCAGGGTAGTGAGGTAGCCGACGGCAGAGTCAAAGTAGACGAGACAGAAATGACCTCGGGGTTTCGAGCCTCCGGCTCCACGATTTCCACCAACAGGGAGGGCTCCGGCCTTGTGGCTTCCTCCTCCGCGGTAATGTCCCCAGTAATAAAATTCACCCGATACTCCCGAGGAGCTTTGATGGGTGATTGTGCAACACATAGGTAGGCCCAGCATTTATTGCACTGGGAAAACGGCAGGATCTGTATGGACATGTAGCGCTACCCCTCAGGAGCCGCTGGTTGATTTGGGATTGGCATATTGAGTTACCTCTATGTGTTGTCTAGGGGTGAATGTAGTGGGCAGAGCAATAAGCGAATGTCCAAACCTGTAGCTGAAGTTTTCTGAATGCTTTATTTCCTGGTCCAACACGACCAACAATAACTTGAGGTAGACAGGAAAGGTTGATGAAAGTAGAGTAACTTTGCAGTATCAGTCTTTAAATAAAGAAAGCAGAACTGCCTTCTGTATTTGTATCAGTTCGTCGCCACTCTAGCCAGAGTGGGTGAAGTGCCCCCGGACAGACCTCTGCCACAGGCCTGGCAGCCGGAGCACCACTTAAGGTTGCTGGGAGGAACAAGTCTCTGCCACCGACTTGGCTCTAATTAAAGGATGATGCCTCTGCCACAGGCCCAATGGTAGAACTGTAGAGCAAATCCTCCCAGTAGGTCTCTTAGTAAAGGTCACCAGCCGACAGTCTGAATATGATCTGTCAGTTTCTAGCAACCAGATCCCCGATGGTTCATTCAAGCCCTTTTTCATCACCTGCCTCCGGGTTCTTCTCAAGCCTATCCCCCACCGAACAGCATACAGCCTGGGATCTCCTCAATAGAAGTAGTGGGGACCCAGTAAGTCACTGAGACCCCTTGGCAATATCAGTTGCTCCAGGACATGAGGGCCCAGAGTCAGGAACTCCTTTTGGCACACAACCCCGGTCTGGTAGGCCATATCGCCAGGGCCTGTGATGTGCACACACCCTAAAGGTGGGTCCTGCACCTGGAACCAGGAACCCGTGAAGAACCCCGGAAAATGGTGTCTGCCACAGATATACCCTCCCCCAGCATGCCCCGCGAGGGAAACACTCCTCTAATTGGCTGCTGGGGAAAAGTGTCTCTGCCTAAACCCCTCTGGCACCACCTGTCGCCCAGAGATGGAACTACATCCCTGGAGCGCAGACTGACCCACAGGACAGTTCAGGAATGACAACAGCCCAATTTAACAAAATAGGAATGGGAGCAACATAACTCTCCCATTCTCCCACTAACTTTAGCGTAGCGCCCTTTCTGAAAGTAAGGGGGCGCTACAGACAGTTCCTCGCAATGAGGACAGGACAGTCCCAACATCTCGGATCCTTCCCTTGAGAGGAGAACAAATTGTCCCGCAGTGGCATCTGTCACGGGCATTCCGGCAACAGCGGACATAATGGAAAATCCAGGTGTGGTGGAAGGAGGTCTCAACCTCTGAGCAACAGCATACGGCACCGGAGGAGTGGACATCATGCACGTGGATCTTCTCTCTCGTGGGCGGCAGCAACTGGTGAGTTTGGCACGAAACTGGGCGGTTCCCGCTTGGCATGAAGCTCTCACTGTACGTCTCACGCAGGAGTGGGTGACTCCTCCCACTTCACAAAATTGTCCGGACACATTTCAGGCGCCTGCTCTGCTGCACGTACGCCGAGGCTTAGCTGTTTGAGGTTAACTCCCTCGTTACCGTACAGTTCAAATCACGACACTCTTTGCTCTCAATAAACTTTTTACTGTCAGAGGTAACAGGCGAATCCCAGACGAGCCCCCATGTGAAGCGCTACCCCCTCAGGAGCCACTGATTGATTTGGGATCGGCGTATTAACCACTTAAGGACCGCCTACTGCACATTTACGTCGGCAGAATGGCACAGCTGGGCACATCAACGTATATATACGTTGATTTTAGTACCCAGCCGTGGGTCGCGGGCGCGCGCCTGCGGGCGCGCGCCCGCGACTCGGTCCGAAGCTCCGGGACCGGGACCGCGGGATTCGCAGACCCGATTGCCGCTGGAGTGCGACGATCCGTCCCTGGAGCGGAAGAACGGGGAGAGCTGTGTGTACACACGGCTTCCCCGTGCTTCTCTGTGGTCGCAGCATCGATCGCGTCATCCCTGTAATAGGGGGACGCGATCGATGATGTCACACCTACAGCCACACCCCCCTACAGTTGTAAACAAACACACTAGGTCACACATCCCCTACAGCGCCACCTGTGGTTAACTCCCAAACTGCAGCTGTCATTTCCACAGTAAACAATGCAATTTAAATGCATTTTTTGCTGTGAAAATGACAATTGTCCCAAAAATGTGTCAAAATTGTCCGAAGTGTCCGCCATATTGTCGCAGTCACGAAAAAAATCGCTGATCGCCGCTATTAGTAGTAAAAAAAAAATAATTAATAAAAATGCAATAAAACTATCCCTTATTTTGTAAACACTATAAATTTTGCGAAAACCGACCGATAAACGCTTATTGCGATTTTTTTTTTACCAAAAATACGTAGAAGAATACGTATCGGCCTAAACTGAGGAAAAAAAATGTTTTTTTTTATATATTTTTGGGGGATATTTATTATAGCAAAAAGTTAAAAATATTGGGCCAGATTCTCCAATATTTTCGGCGGCGTAGCGTAAGCCAGTTACACTACGCCGCCGCTGCTTACTGGAGCAAGTGCTTTATTCTCTAAGCACTTGCTCCGTAGGTTTCGCCTGCGTCGCGTAAATCGCGCAGCGTAAACCCGCGCAATTCAAATGGGGCGGCTTGTATTTAAATTAAGCGCGCCCCCGCGTCGAACGAACTGCGCATGCGCCGGCCGGGGAAAAAGCCCAGTGCGCATGCTCCAGCTCACGTCGGAAAGCGTCGTTGAAACCGACGTCAAAACAACGTGAGCGTCATTTACGCAAGGCCCTATTCGCGAACGAGTTAGTAAAACGACGTAAGCGACGGAAAAAGCCGCCACTGACCCGACGCCATACTTAACATGGCGTCCGACGGGACACGACGGCATCCGACGGGACTTCGTAAGGTTACTCCACATAGAAGCTGGGGTAACCTTACGAGTTCGTAAACGACGTACGCGACGACGGGGCGGCGTAAAAGCGATCGAGAATCGGCGTACTACTTCATTTGCATATGCAAATGAAAAAACAACGTAAAGGCCACCTAGTGGCCGGAGTTGTCATTACATCTACGATCCGAAAGTGTAATTGTATTACACTTGTCGGATGTAGAAGCGTATCTATGCAAAAGTGATGCTCAGCATCACTCGCATAGATACGAGTCAAAAAAAAAGGCGATACGACGGGGTATCTGAGATACTCCGTCGTAACGCCGCTGAGAATCTGGCCCATTGCATTTTTTTTAAAATTGTCGCTCTATTTTTGTTAATAGCGCAAAAAATAAAAAACCGCAGAGGTGATCAAATACCACCAGAAGAAAGCTCTAATGGTGGGGAAAAAAGGACGCCAATTTTGTTTGGGAGCCACGTCGCAGGACCGCGCAATTGTCAGTTAAAACGAAGCAGTGCCGAATCGCAAAAAGCGGCAAGGTCCTTTACCTACATTTTGGTCCGGGTCTTAAGTGGTTAAGTTACCTCTATGTGATATCTAGGGGTGAAGGTAGTGAGCAGTAAACGAATGTCCAATCTGTAGTTGAAGTTTTCTGAATGCTTTATTTCCTGGTCCAACATGACCAACACATCAACTTGAGGTAGACAGGAAAGGTTGATGAACATAGAGTAACTTTGCAGAATCAGGCTTTGGATGAAGAAAGCAGTCATGCATTCTGTAGTTGTATCAATGTGTCGCCACTCCAGCCAGAGTGCGTGAAGTGCCCCCGTATAAACCTCTGCCACAGGTTTGGCAGCCAGAAAGTCACTTAAGGTTGCTGGGAGGAACAAGTCTCTGCCACCGACTTGGCTCTAATTAAATTGGGTTATAAGATGGAAACCTCTGCCACAGGCCCAATGGTAGAACTGTAGAGCAAATCCTCCCAGTATGTCTTTTAGTAACGGTCACCAGCCGTCTGAATGTGATCTGTTAGTTTCTGGCAACCAGATCACCGATGGTTCATTCAAGCCCTTTTGGATCACCTGCTTCAGGGTTCTCCTCAAGCCCACCCCCCACCGAACGGCACACAGCCTGGGATCTCCTCAATAGAAGTAGGGACCCAGTAAGTCACTGGGGCCCTTTTGCAGCATCAGTTGCTCCAGGCCATGAGGGCCCAGAGTCAGGAACTCTGCGTAGCACATGACCCCGGCCTGGTAAGCCATATCGCCGGGGCCTGCGATGTGCGCACACCCTAAAGGTGGGTGCCGCACCTGGAACTAGGAACCCGCAAAGAACCCCGGAAAATGGCGTCTGCCACAGATATACCCTCCCCCAGCATTCCCCGCGAGGGAAACACTCCTCTAATTGGCTGCTGGGGGAAAAGCGGCTCTGCCCGAACCCCTCTGGTGCCACCTGCTCAACTCTGGAGCACAGAGTGACCCACAGGACAGTTCAGGAATAACAACAGCCCAATTTAACAAAATCAGGAATGTGAGCAACATGACTCTCCCATTCTCCCACTAACTTTAGCGTAGCGCCCTTTCTGAAAGTAAGGGGGCGCTATACGTACGTTTTTTGGCTCTGCGTAACTTCTGCATACTTTCAGCTATTAAAACCATTCAACTTTTAAAATGTTCAGCTCTTTCAGCAAATGATGGGACTTCTACTATTCCACTTTTTTCTACTATTTATAATTTTTAAAATATTAATCTTTTTAACACTTTTCTTTTAACTTTGAAGTAAATAAGAGCATGCTTCAAATCCTTAAAATCTTCTTCCGCTCCCAAAAGTTTCAGCTCCTTCATACTTTCACCTACATGCCAAACAAACGTTAAAACGTTCACAAATTATTCAGCTATCCGGCTATGACTTTTCAGTTTTATATCTTTTACAGTTTTTGTGAAAAATCTGTTTACGTTCACTGATCATTTTAGGAAATGCTATTGATTAACCACTTGCCGACCGTCGCACGACTATTTACATTGACAGAATGGCATGGGCAGGCAGACTGGCGTTCAGGTACATCCCTTTAAATTTAACGCCGCGTGCCTCGCGAGTGTGGCCGTG
Organism: Rana kukunoris; assembly: GCA_029574335.1. Lineage (NCBI taxonomy): Eukaryota > Metazoa > Chordata > Amphibia > Anura > Ranidae > Rana > Rana kukunoris. The sequence goes on along the minus strand of CM056050.1, from coordinate 613,995,481 downwards.
GGTCCCGTGAGCTCGATGTTCCCGTGAGTCCCGTGATTGTGGTCAGCAAGGGCAGAACAGGGGAATGCCTTTGTAAACAATGCATTTCCCTATCCTGCCTAGTGACACTGTCAATGATGACCGTTCCCCATGATCGGGAACGGTCACCAGTGACGTGTCACATGTAGCCACGCCCCCTAACAGTAAGAATCATTTACCAGGTCACACTTAACCCCTGCAGTGCCGCTTAGTGGTTAACCCCTTCATTGCCAGTGCACTGATCGCTGTAAAAATGGTCCCAAAATGGTGTCAAAAGTGTCCGATGTGTCCACCATAATGTCGCTGTCCCGATAAAAATCACTGATCGCCGCCATAACTAGTTATATAAATAATTATTAATAAAAATGGCATAAAACAGCCTCCTATTTTGTAGGCGCTATAACTTTTGCGCAAACCAATCAATAAACGCTTATTGCGATTTTTTACCAAAAATATGTAGAAGCAGAGCTTTTTTTCTCCGAAAATAGGTGCAGGAACTCAACCACGACCCCGTTCATATTTCACAAACAGTAGAAGGGTATTAAAGGGGCATTAAATACCAGGATTGCATTACATACAGGGTGCAGAGTTCAGGGGGGTTACACAGAGTGCAGAGCTGTCACTTGTAAACACAGAAACCAGACTTCTGTGTTTACAAGTGATTGTGGTGAGCAGGCACCAAAGGGTCTGAGCCAAAGGTGGTGGAACTGAGTTCCCCCAAGTTCCCCCTGAAAAAAAGCCCTGTGTAGAAGAATACGTATCGCCCTAAACGGTGGAAATATATTTTTTTAAATATTTTTGGGGAATATTTACTATAGCCAAAATTTTAATAATTTTTTTCAAAATTGTCGCTCTATTTTTGTTTATAAAAAATGCAGAGGCGATCAAATACCACCAAAAGAAAGCTCTATTTGTGGGGGGGGAAAAAAGACGTAAATTTGGTTTGGGAACCACGTCGCACGACCGCGCAATTGTCAGTTAAAGCGACGCAGTGCTGAATCGCAAAAAGTGGCCCGGTCTTTGACCACCAAAATGGTCCGGGGCTGAAGTGGTTAAACAGAGTGTCTATGGGGTTGCATAGAGTGGATGATGTCATCGCTACAGCACAGAGCCTTAAAAAAAAAATATCTGGGAGCTGTGGTGGCTCAACGTGATTGGCACTGCGCTGACAAGCCATTCACCTCTGCAGCCAAGGGTTCGGATCCCGGTCTCGGCTACATGTGAATTGAGTTTGGTGGTCTCAGCCCGGCTCCCGGAGGGTGTGTTATGCAAGGTACGCCTGTGCTTAGTACGCCCACCCCCCCCCCCCCACAAAAACCACCACACTTGCACGCACACAAAATTGGTTTAAAAACACATGCACTTTGGCCATGCGGTCTCTTAAATAAAGAGAGGCGAAGGACCTACGGGGCTGGCTGGGTGGGCTAGGCCCCCTCACTCCCTCATAGGGGGAGTCCCTCTGCCCCATTGGGGTCCCGTTGGGCCCCAGTTGGGCTCCCAAGAGGAGCAGGTAGGGCGGGGTGAGTGGGAGGCCCCCCTTCACACCCGCCATTGCCACCAGGGGCATGGAGAAGGATGGCGATTGCCTCCGGGGGGAGGGTCTGCCTACTCCCAACTCCTGCAGTCCGGCTCCTCTCTCTCGAGTTCACGCACAAAAATACACTTAAAAAAAAATATCTTAGTTCATTCTCTATAAATTGCTCTCACGCCCACAAGATCTACTTGTCATACACAATCATATACATCAAAACGTAGGTGTTTTGTCTAGTTTCAGGAAATGCTCTCACTTTTGTGAAACACCTTTTACTTTTGGCTGGATGAGCTTCCAAATGACAAGAGTTCTACACTTTCTTCCATTGACTGTCCTGTATAAAATTCTTCACATTTCCCAGCGAATTGCACAGACATGCCCACATTTCTTAGCTTATCAACATAAATTTCATACCGATACGTTCACAAAGGCTGTGTGTCTCTAACAGTGAAGTTGCTGTTTTGATAGCATGTACTGTTGTGGATTTGTTAAGGCTTGTTTGAAGGGTTCTCTCACACATTAGGTGTGGGGATTAATGATCAAAAAGTTTTTCAAAAAAACTTTAAACATTCCACATCTTTATTCCACATCTTGCATATATTAGTGATGTTGTTAAACTTCTTTTAATGAAATTCATGTTTTTTTTTTTAAAACAATTCCTACTTTTCCAACTATTCTCACTTCTTTAACTTTTTCTTAGGGATTTAAGCTTGACGGGGGAGGGGTATCCTCATGTTCACTGTGTGGTCATGTTGTGACTCCTCCTCCTTTTTTCTGTGCTGGGTCGCTGCCTGTGTGTCACTATCCTACGTTCAGCATGGCCGCATCCTTCCGCCAGATGGCTTGGCCGTGTCGCCACATGGGTGTATGACGTGGCTGCGCCTTCCCGGAGGGAGGTTCGTTCGTGCCCCGACGTCGCATCTGGACTGGCTGGCCGTTGGCGTGTTGTCGCCTGTTTTCCATCTGGCCTCCAGCAGACACCACAGGAAGTGATGTCGCTGCTTTATCGTGTGATGTCATCACCTGGCACCCATTGAGGCCTAATTGGCCTCCCTTGTGGGATAAAAAGCAGATGGCAGGAGCCATGGGGATGCCTGCTCCATCCATAGGTTTCATTGGATAGTATCCAGGGAGTCCGTGCATCAGGTGCAAAAAGATGACTCGAGTATAAGCCGAGGGGGACATTTTCAGCACCAAAGAATTTGATGAAAAACTCGGCTTATACTCGAGTATTGTATATATGGTACGCATGTCACATCCATAAGCTCATTTATCCAGGAAATGGCATACAAGTTTATGGTCAGATGGTATCGAACACCGGTGCGGTTAGCACAGGTATACTCAACAGCAGATGACCGATGCTGGAGGGGATCTGGAGATAGGGGTACCTACCTTCATGTATGGTGGACATGCCCAAAGATAAGAGTATTCTGGGAGAAAGTGGCTCCATGGATCAGGAATAGGGATGAGCTTCGAGTTCGAGTAGAACTCATGTTGGACTCGAACATTGCCTGTTCGCCGAACAGCGAACTATTTGGGGTGTTCGCGGCAAGTTCATGTGAACTTTAGAACCTTGTTAAAGTCTATGGGACTCGAATGTTTGAAATCTAAAGTAATTTTAAAGGTTAATATGCAAGTTATTGTCATAAAAAGTGTTTGGGGACCCGGGTCCTGCCCCAGGGGAGTGTTTGAGGACCCGGGTCCTGCCCCAGGGGAGTGTTTGGGGACCTGGGTCCTGCCCCAGGGGAGAGTTTGGGGACCTGGGTCCTGCCCCGGGGAGTGTTTGGGGACCTGGGTCCTGCCCCAGGGGGAGTGTTTGGGGACCCGGGTCCTGCCCCAGGGGACATGTATCAATGCAAGAAAAGTTTTAAAAACTGCAGTTTTTTCGAGAGCAGTGATTTTAATAATGCTTAAAGTGAAACAATAAAAGTGAAATATTCCTTTAAATGTTGTACCTGGGGGGGGGGTGTATAGTATGCCTGTGAAGTAGCGCTTGTTTCCTATGCTTAGAACTGTCTCTGCACAAAGTGTAATTTCCGAAGGAAAAAAAGTCATTTGAAACCACTCGCGGCTATAATGAATTGTCGGCTCCCGGCAATACAGAGAACAGGCATTCATAAAAAAAATTCAATTAGGGTCTGGTGTGGATTTTTGGGGGGAACTCCACACAATTGTTTTAAATTTGACGCGGGGTTCCCCTTAATATCCATACCAGACCTTAAGGTCTGGTATTTGAATTTGGGGGGACCCCCCCCCCCCACACACACATTTTTTTAATTTATTTTTTATGAATGACTTCTCTGTATTGCCGGGAGCTGACAATTCATTATAGCCGCGAGTGATTTTGACTTTTTTCCTTCAGAAATTAAATTTTTTGCAGGGACAGTTCTTAGCACAGGAAACAAGGAATATTTCAATTTTATTGTTTTACTTTTAGCATTATTAAATTCACTGCTCCCGAAAAAAACTGACGTTTTTAAAACTTTTTTTTTGCATTGATACATGTCCCCTGGCACAGGACCCGGGTCCCCAAACACTCCCCTGGGGCAGGACCCGGGTCCCCAAACACTCCCCTGGGGCAGGACCCGGGTCCCCAAACACTCCCCTGGGGCAGGACCCGGGTCCCCAAACACTCCCCCTGGGGCAGAACCCGGGTCCCCAAACACTCCCCTGGGGCAGGACCCGGGTCCCCAAACACTCCCCTGGGGCAGGACCCGGGTCCCCAAACACTCCCCTGGGGCAGGACCCGGGTCCCCAAACACTCCCCTGGGGCAGGACCCGGGTCCCCAAACACTTTTTAGGACAATAACTTGCATATTAGCCTTTAAAATTAGTACTTTAGATTTCAAATGTTCGAGTCCCATAGACTTTAACAGGGTTCTAAAGTCCACACAAACTTTTGGTCTGTTCGCAGGTTCTGGTGTGAACCGAACCCGGGGGTGTTCAGCTCATCCCTAATCAGGAAAATATCCAAGGAAACTATACAATTTGAACCAGTAGGTTTTCTATTCCATGGAACCACAAAATCTATAAAAGCGTGCAAAAACAGTGTTACACCACATTTATTAAATACCACCAAAAGGCTGATACCTAGGTACTGGAAGCAAGCAGCATGCCCTACACTTAAAGGATGGAAAAGATAAGTGGTTATAAAAATGGAGGCAGGAAGGTGGATACATGACTTCAGGAATAAACAGGAGAAATTCATGCTGGCATGATAATTAGTAAGAGGGGACCGGCGCTAAGGAATTGGCGTTAAAAACCGCCCCCCCACACATGAATCAGCCAAGATGGCGGAAAGAACCCCAGCACAGTGATGCAGAAGAATGACATCACATGTGCGGTGCTGATGCACATGAGGACGTCAGCCCTCCCAATCCCCCACGCCCAGAGGGCGGACAAGGAAGGATAGGGGGAGGGGCCTGGTGCACATCACAGCTCCTGGGTACTAGACAACAAGCCCCTCCCACTGATCCAGATGTTAGATTTTTCTTGTTTAATATTTTTATTGAGTTTTACATAAGAAAACAATTTACAAATAGATTCGAATAGAGTTTGGTGCTCAAGTGCATGTTCATATTTATCAGATAAATACCCAAAAAACGCAAATGTCAGGTATAAGGGACGAAAGAAAATAATTTAAAAAAAAGGACTATACCTTATTAGACATGTTCAGACTGGAATATTTTGTTTTGTTTTTTCGTTTTCGTTTGGAAAATAAATTTATTTAGTTACTCCCGAAAATCGTTTTTATTTACTTCGTTTTTCGTTGGGGAATAGCTTTCGTCCGAAAATCCAATAATACTTGGTTTCTGTCGAATGGTCAAAAGAATATTCGACGGAACGTCGAATCTTTACGTCGAATCGTACATTTCCAGTCGAATATTCCGCCTACAAGAATTCTAATGTTGTATGACTAGTAATAATGTCCAATCTATTTTCTCATAAATCGAAATCTAATCTCTGTAATGTCGAATCTATTATTTCTATAGTGTCGAATCTTTTCTCTATAATGTCAAATCTTTTCCCTATAATGTCGAATCTTTTCTCTATAATGTCAAATCTTTTCCCTATAATGTCGAATCTTTTCTCTATAATGTTAAATCTTTTACCTATAATGTCGAATCTTTTCTCTATAATGTCAAATCTTTTCTCTATAATGTCGAATCTTTTCTCTCTATAATGTTGAATCTTTTCTCTAAAAAGTCGAATCTTTTCTCTATAATGTTGAATCTTTTACCTATAATGTCGAATCTTTTCTCTATAATGTCAAATCTTTTCTCTATAATGTCGAATCTTTTCTCTCTATAATGTTGAATCTTTTCTCTATAATGTTGAATCTTTTCTCTATAATGTTGAATCTTTTCTCTATAATGTTGAATCTTTTCTCTATAATGTTGAATCTTTTCTCTATAATGTCGAATCTTTTCTCTATAATGTTGAATCTTTTCTCTATAATGTCGAATCTTTTCTCTATAATGTTGAATCTTTTCCCTATAATGTCAAATCTTTTCCCTATAATGTTGAATCTTTTCTCTATAATGTTGAATCTTTTCCCTATAATGGCGAATCTCTCTATATCGAATTTTTAACGAAAATAAAGCATTTTTTATGTCGGATCTTTCGGTTTTCGTTTCTTGCGCTTTCGTTATCGTTTGTTAAAACGATAACGAAAAAAACTGATTTTCGGGACGAAAATGCATTCTAACGAAAACGAATGCACATGTCTATACCTTGTATCAGGCTTAGCGTGCCTCCGGACCACCCATCCACCCCTAATGGGTTCAAACTGTGAATGGGAGAGGGCACGTGAGAGGAAAGATAAATAAATAAAATATGAGAAAGCTAAAGTCCCAAGAAGATAAATAAGAAGGCCAGTATGGTGGCCTGAGTTTATGGGAGGAGCCCGGAGGGTATTTAAGCAGCCCACTCACACATGCTCTTTGTCGGTTCAGTGTGCAGTACTACACGTCACTGGGCCGACTCTTCCCAGCTCACCTCATGTCCGTGAGTCTGCGCATTCAATCGCATTCGACATCGCAATCGCTTTGTGGCTTCTCCCTTCATGGTCTTCGCCGGCGGTTCCCGCTTACTGTCGCAGGTAGGATTCAAACCTTTTCGTATCTTGTGCAATCTTGCAAATCCTGCATCTCTTTTGGAAAAAAAATCTGCCTCTGAGTTATTGTTGCTCATGTTCCAACATCATTTGGCTCAGGCGTAGTACATTTGTAACTTCCTTCTGCCAAACATACGATTCATTTGTAAATCCATTTGGAGATTGGCATGTGTTTGTATGGGTTCTTTGGCAGATTGAGGTGGTAATTGGACTCACATGGTGCCTTGTCTGCACTTGATTAGCCTGGGGGGATGGGTGGTTGGTAGGTGTTCGGTTTCAAAGCAAGGGGTAGCATACACTCTACAACCAAATCGTATCAGATTCGTTCAATACTCCTTACTACCGATTCGTATCGAATTTGTTTCATGCATTTTTACAACCGTTTTGTATCAGATACATTGCATGCTTTCTACCGTTGTCATTCATTGTTCCCCCATGCCGTGTGTTTTTAGTTCCCGCAGTGGAACTTACGAATTGTTTGTACACGGGTCTTCTCTCTCATTTATTTACCAAAGTTATTGCCTGTGCGTCATGCGTGGCGCCACGCCACACTCTTCGGATGTGTTGCACATCCACTCCAGTCCAAAGCAAACCCAGTCGCACGTTCACTGTTCACGGTCCCAGGTAGCTTGTTTGTCATGTCAAATTCGTGGCCACTCATGGTGTCACCCGTACCATATGTTTGGTTCCCGCAGTGGAGCTTACAAAGCATTGATACGCACTTCTCGTGTTCTATTTTCTACACCAAACCTCATTGTTTTGCCCCATGCACGGCATCACGCTACACCTTCCCGACATGTTTCACTCCAGCCACAGTCCGCCGCAAACTCACTTGCATGGCCCACTGTCGCAAGTAAGATTTGTTATTACATTCTTTATGTCCTATCAATTTGCTACCATTTGTTGTCTCCCATATCGTTCATTAGTGGCCCCTACGGAACCTACGATTCAAACAGGCGTTGTCCTTCTACCTTATACTGCTTGCTTAAGGTACAAACAAACCAGGTGTTTCTATCCTTTCTCAGTAACCCAATTCTTATTGATTAAGACCTTGCAACCATGCAAATCATCTCAGCAGCCTGACACCCTTGTTAAGACCCTTGCAACACATGACCTTTACAAAACGCAAAATAAAAATATATAAAAATGCAAAAAAAAAAAAAAAAGCAAAAAAAAAAAAAAACTTTGCCACCTCGCAGTCTCAGCCCCTCGGCAACCTGACAACTGTTGAGACCGATTGCAACCACGCAAAATCGTCTCAGCAGCCTGACACCCTTGTTGAGACCCTTGCAAACGCAATATCGTCTCAGCAGCCCTAACACTCATTGAGATCCTTGCAGCCACGCAAAATCATCTCAGCAGCCTGACACCCTTGTTAGACCCTTGCAACACATGACCTTTACAAAACGCATAGTTAAAATAAAAAATAAATATAAAAACGCAAAAAAAAAAAATGCAAAAAAAAAAAAATGCAAAAAAAAAAAAAAAACCTTTGCCACCACGCAATCTCAGCCCCTCGGCAACCTGACACCTGTTGAGACTGTTGCAACCACACAAAATCGTCTCAGCAGCCTGACACCCTTGTTGAGACCCTTGCAAACGCAATATCGTCTCAGCAGCCCTCACACTCATTGACATCTTTGCAACCACTCGTATATCGTCTCGGCAGCCTGACACCCTTAAGACCCTTGCAACACATGACCCTTACAAAAGGCAAAAAAAATAAATAAAAAAGATATATAAAAACGTAAAAAAAAAAAAAATGCAAAAAAAAAAAAAAAATGCAA